>CM060960.1:62724061-63109061 GCA_030765055.1 Mantis religiosa
CCCTCTCTCCCTCTCTCCCTCTCTCCCTCTCTCCCTCTCTCCCTCTCTCCCTCTCTCCCTCTCTCCTCTCTCCCTCTCTCCCTCTCTCCCTCTCTCCCTCTCTCCCTCTCCCTCTCTCCCTCTCTCTCTCACAATCTTGAGTGTTTAGCATTGGTTGTTCAAATGAAATGTACTGTTTGGATGCTAAGAATTTCTAAATGCTAAGCATTTTCCTTGTGTTTTGTTTTTCTGTTAACTGAATTTCTGCTTTTATATATCACATGGCAAAGCATGGAGACATATAAAAAATATGTGAATTAACAGAGTTGTTTATGCAAGCCTATTGCACATACACAGGGAGTCAGTGTATGTACACACTATTCAGACGTCTTTTGGACAGCATGTAATACATTGGCAGGCACAAGAAATCTTGTATAACTTGACTGAATACCTCAAAAACTATTTGTAGTTGGTTTATTGATACTTGTCACTTACTTTTTTATATTAATGAGAGACTAGTTTCAAAGGCAATCACCTCCATTTTCAATATCTTTCCAACTGACATCTGTTGTCTGCTCTCTCTCTGGTGGTGGAACTATGAACGTTTTTGTCAAATTATCTACTGGTGAGATTTCAAAGTTCATTACGCGATCCTTATTTTTCCATATGAATATGTTCTCCCATGTTGTCAATTTATTTTGGTTATCACTCCTTTTAATAATTTTGGATTTGGATCAATGTTATGATTTTCATTCCTAAAATGAAATGCTACTGCTGACTTATTTCTCGTTTCAATATGATGTTTCTAAGTTGCTCTTTGACTCTGGTTTTTAGGTTTCTTTTAGTCTGACCTATGTAGCATTTTTCACAAGTCTTAGGTGCCAGGGTGATATTTTGTTCCTTGAAGATCTTTTTAAATTTATTAAATGTTTTTGGGTGATATGTGAATGAACTGAATATGCTGTTGCTTTCTTTTTCTTTTGTAAATGTGGTTGCTTCCTTAATGCTTTTCTTTAGTTTAGCTTTTCTAATTTTCTTCAACACCAAACTTTTGTTGTATCCATTTTCTTGTGCTATGTGTAGAATTGCTTTTTGTTATTTGAAATATTCTTCTTTATTCATGGGTATGTTGACTAGTCTATGTGTAAGGCTGTTTATTATTGCATGTTTATGTGTAATTGGATTGTGGCTATTACTTTTTATGTAATTTTCTGAATGTGTAGGTTTCGTGTAAATTCCAAATTTTATTTTTGTGTTGTTCCTGATGATATTTAGATCCAAGAAAGAGAGTTGTTTTGGCTTTATTTATGTTAAATATACATGACTTCTATTAGGACAGTCATCTTAAATACACCAGTTAAAATATAAAACGAATACAGTGTACATTTTAATTTGTATCAAGTATACCTATTCTTTTAAAATGCATATTGTCATTGGAAATGTTCAGTTACTCAGATTCATCAGCTGTTTGTTTTGTTTTCCACAACTAAGTAGTTATCGCAAATAATTTTGGCATGTTTTCTCAAACAGAGAGGAGCATTGCATTTTCCACTTGCATATTTAGTTTTCTTGTTCCTTTTGTCTTTACTGCAGGGTAGGTATAATATATTAATGACTCTGGTGCATTTGGCAACTGAACTGCTGTTGGTTGTTCAACTTTATTTTTCTTTATAAGCCCTTAAGATTATTGGGTAGCTTTGATGATGTTGCTCTTCTCTGTAGCTGTTGCAACAGTTAAGGACAGCACTTTGGAATATTCCTGTCTCGTGGAATATTTGTTTTGGTTTCCAAGAAAGATAACTGTACAATTAATACCTGCATTATTCAACATAAGGTTAAAAATTACCATTGGGCCTCTTCCTGTTATTCTGGCTACAGTGTATATAGCACACAATTTATCTATTACATCAACTCCAGATTTAGTATCATTGTAATACATGATTATTTCAAGCTTTTTTTTTTTTTCGGCACCTTCTGACAGTTTTTCAGACGAAACATGTAGATTTGTGATCAAAACTACTCTTTTATGCTTTTTGAAACATATAAAACTGTCTCGTTTTTTGTAATGCCAAATACACTTTCGTATTGGCTGCAACCTTTTGGAGAAGTAAAATTACAGGGCAAATCCATCTTGTTCTTGTATATTGTACAGACAAAAGAAAGTTGTCTTTTGCCCATCTCATTCACCTGGGATACACTAGTGAACTAATTATCTGCTGTAATATTTCTGCCAGTGTTATAGATTGGTTCAGTTAGTCTTAGCACTACAGCCTCTGCGGAATTACTTTGCAAATGTGGTCCATCCGACTACGGTCCATTATTTCCATATTAGTGGTGTAAAACTTCTTGCATCACTCAAACATAATATTTTTATGCCATACTTGTTTGGTTTAGATGGTATAAATTGTCTAAAACCACATTGACCACAAAGTGTAGGTAATTGCTCATCGACTGTGATGTTTTGTCCAAAGAGAATAATGCTTCTGAAATTTATTTACAAACATTGTAAACATTTCTCTAACATCTGCCAATTTGTCCAATAGCAATGAATACCATTTGGTACTCACGACGAAGTACTAATGGCTCCTTCCACTGGCAAAGGAATATTCCTCTACTTACTATTGAAGAAAAACATGTCATCAACATGTAAGAGAGTAGGCGCAAGGGACCTACTAGACCTGTACGACACCTAACTGCTGATTTGTCATTCTTGCAGCCACAATAATAAACAGAAGAAGTTGTCACGCAGCAAACATTCGAGTAAGATTTAATGTTAGATGTCCAAGACAGACAATTACATAGGTGCGTTCATTTGTAAAATACAATATTCAAATAAAGCTTGGGGTCTCCCAGACCCCACGTGACTAATGAAGGGTTAAATTTATTATTATTCTTTGTTATTTATGTTTGCTCCTTTTGATATAGTTTACCTGTATCATCATTGTACTCAGAATATTTCTTTGCATTTGAGCAGTAAAGCGAGACAATTGCCCTTAGCTCTTCCACATGAATATGTAAAACAATAATTCCGATGATAAATTTAATTAGAAGATGGTGTAATAATTTATTCACCCTTCAGTAATTACAAATAATTACAGTAGGCTTCGTCACAAGTAATAGCTATCTTAAATATAATAAAAACACTATATATAACTATATTTCAGAAGCATAAAATAACCATGTTTTATATTATTAAATTTTAGATGAGTCGTATTTTTTAATATCGTATTTTTATATTAAAGTCGTATTTTTTAAATTTTTAATATTTTTTAAAATTTTTTTTAAATCTCGATACATGTTTTATATGTCTTCCTTACATCAATTTTTGCCCCAGTACAATTGAATACCTGATTTTTTTTTACTTGGGACATTAAAATAACTAAAGCATTATAGGCCCTAATTACATCTGCTGTAGTGCTAAACCATTTGTCATGTCTTTCAACATTTTTCTGTCTTGTGTAATCATTCATTTCATCACATATATTGTCAAACAAAGGTTCCATGTATTCCACGAAAATTTGAAAGTGCAGCAGACATCTCTGGTGCATACTGGTTCAGTAAGATTTTATAAATGTCACTATTTGCAGTAAAAGGCTAGAAAATGGGGTTATTGTCAGTTTTAGTTCAATTCCAGTCACACTGATTCTTCTGCATTGTAATGCAAATGCATTTCGAAGATCCTGGCGTATCATCACTGCTTTCATTATTAGTTTCCTCACTGCTTTCTACACTAGATTCATTTTCACTGCTACTAGAAACTTCTTCAGACTCGATTTCATATTCTGAAAAATCACCACTTTCACCGTCATTCTCTAATACAGTTTGTATCAATTTTCTCAAACCATCCTCTTCGACGTGGATATTCTTTGCAGCCACGATGTTTACGGAGACGAGTGAAATAATGCTAAAATAAAATTGCTTTTGCTTACTTTCAACACAGATGCTTACGTTACACTAATCAAAATTACAAACACCACATATCAGCAGTTCATTCTAGAGGTAAACACATGACATCTATGAGAAGGGGCATAAATTACCTGGAATTTTGTTGAACATTGCAGCATGCGAGCTGAGCTCGTCATATGATTCAAATGCCAAAATGGCACGTGCGGGCCCTGGTCATCAAATGATGCAAATGGGTTAATATAAGATGTACCTATAATTGTTTTTCCATTGAAGCCACAATTGAACATCAATTCAACTTTATTTCTAAGGTAGCATTGCTAAAATGTAACAAAATATTATTTTGTTGCAGCTGTTCCATCCAGCAAAAATGGCACATCCTCCACCAAGGCATCCGTCACACTCGGAACAACGTCGTATGTCTGGTCACATGCAACGGAATCCCCAAGGTTTCACAGGACATAATGGTAAATATGATTATCCTTCACTAAGAATCAGTGTTAGTTTGCTGTCCCCTCTCCAGATCTGTAGTCATAGTTCTGTAAATTCTTAAACAAATCACTCCTTCTAAGAAATTACTTGTGCAGCCAAAGCTCTCATTGCAGTATGGTAGGCGGATTTTCAATCATGAAAGATATAATTTTTAATTTTCAATTTGTAAATAACCACATCCACAAATGTACAGGCAGTATAAGTTCAAAGTCAGGGTACAGATAAAAAAGAACTCAGAATGAAGTGAAGATTCATATAAATCTTAAAAGTATATGCCAAATATTTTCAAACTTCCATGTATAAATTTGTGATAAGTTATGCTTCACTTACTTTATTAAATCAGTTCACAAGCAGGCGATATTTTAAAATTCTTTAATGCGTTTTATTAGCTGCTTCCACGTTGTATATACATTATTACAATCTACTGGAAGTAAAATTTGTTGGTAGAATCTCTTGCCAAAATTTTGAGTTTCATTAATTCATTTCTATTGTTATAATACATATTTTACCCCCAAATAATTACAGGTGTATATGTTCATGAATTGATTTAAAAATAAATGGCAGGATTTATTTAACATTTAAATGTCCAGATTCATTTGTTACAGTTGGTTTATGACATGTATCTGATATTTCTAAAATGCTTCTTTACTCTGGTTTCAGGTTTTAATTTTTCCAATGTAAATTTGGGCACAGCATAAACCTAAATAATAAATACTAGATCTTTTTTATATTCTGAAAATATATCTTTGTTAGAAATTCTAAACAAAATATTTCTGCTTATTTATTTTTAAGAACTATTTGTGCCATGTCCTTTAAAATTATGTTTCTTTACTTGGCCAAGATAATATTTTATAAAGCAGTAGTACTGAGAGACCCAAAAACATCCTAATGGCTGCGCAGTGTTTTGCCTGTCCATGCTCTCAGCGCTCATTGCCGTCTGCTGCTATCATAGAAAGACATGGATAAAACCATGCAATATTTTTAGAACTACTTTAAAAGGCTTTACTTAGCAGCTTTATAAAAGGAGATACTGAAGCTGCCACCGCTGTCATCCATACTTGTTTGGCACCGCTTTAGGAAACTATCCATCACTCGCCTTAGTTTACATTGTAAAACACCGGCAATTTTCTGGCAGATTTTTTGTTAACTCTTCCAGGGTGTGTGGGTTTCTTTTGTACACTTCTTGCTTAAGTTAACCCAGAGATTGAAATCACAGGGGGTTAAGTCAGGGTACCAAGGTGCCACAAGTCTCTCCTAATAATTCTGTTCTGAAACACATTTTCAGTTGTTCTCAACGAAAGATATGAGCTGTTGCAGAATGTTGTTGAAAAAAAGGCAAAAGTGCTCTCCGTGCCTAATTTTTTTTTTTTTTTTAATTAAAAAAAAAAAGTGGAGGTCAAAATTGAACCTATAACTTTCTGTATTAATGGAAAAATTTCTGATCATGGACTACAGTGAATGATGGATAGTTTTCTAAAGAAGTGCCACATATGTATGGACAATGGCAGTGGCCAGTTTCAGCATCTCCTGTAATAACATGGCTAAGTAAAGTCTTTAAAAGCAATTTTAAAATTGTTGCATGCATTTTTCTGTGCCTTTCTATGTTAGAGGCTGATGGAAATGAGCACCGAGGGTGCGGACAGGCAAAGCATATGCAGCCACTTAGGAGTTTTTGGGTCTCACAATATTTATTAGTGCATTTATATTAGTTATCAAATTCTTCTTGCTTAGATAAGGGACAAAGGGAAGGATTCACCAAAAATGTTACGTACATTGAAATAGTTATGATTAAAAGCTTGTTAAAAGTAAAGCTAATTTCATATTAAAATACTTTTGAGTCATATTATATTAAAACTTCACTAACATCAACTTTAAGGGGAGGCATCTGTGAAAAATGCTAAAATCCAGAGTTTATATCAGAACTGCTTGAAATTTTGTCAGGTGGGGTATAGGGAATCTAGCTAAGCTTTCAAAATTCATCTTTCTATCTTAAATAGTTTTTTCAAAACATATTTAGTGCTTTTTATAGCATGATGTTTGTATGTTATATAAAAAGTCCCAAGTCATACAGTTTTTCGTTTAGAAACTTTAAATTTTAGATTCAGGTTTCTCTGTACATCAGTTACAAAAGTTGCTATACTTTTAAACTGCGTATCAAGTATTTTTGGAGAAAAATTTTTTTATGTGTGAATATATTAAATTTTATAATATTGAGGGCGTGAAGAGCCACAGAAGGGACAGAGCCTCAAGGGGTATAGGATGCTTTGTAAGGGAAGATAAGGGGTGCAAAGTGAGAGAAGAAAAGGACCTATGGAGTAAATCGGTGTTGTGGCTATCCATGAGTGATATATTTAAGAAAGGAGGATGGTGTGTATTGCTGTAGTATATAATCCACTGTCTACATCAGATTATTTTGATACAAATGTGTTTAGGAAATTAAGTTGGGGAATAGAGGAACTGAAAAGTAAATATGGAAATGTAGAAATAATAGTTGCAGGGGATTTAAATGCAAGAATTGGGGATAACCAGGTTAAACTGAATAACCCAAGTGGAGAATATGATAAAGAGTATGCATCAGATAGGAGACAGAGCAAAGATAAGGTTATTAATAGCAAAGGGAGAAAGCTTTTAGAATTTTGTGAGGAGGAGAATCTTATGATTTGTAATGGGTATAAAGGGTTGGATGCAGAAGGGGAATATACATTTATTAATAGAAATGGCCAGAGTGTGGTGGACATGGTAATGTGCTCACTGGGGATTGACAACTGGATAATAGATTTTGAGGTTATGAATGTCATATTAGGGAGTTGCCATTTTCCAGTGAAATTGAAATTAGGAGAAGTTAGTAGAAACTGTACAGAAGTAGGTACTGATTGTCTAAGTGTTGTGGAAATTTATAAGTGGAGAGAGGAAAAGCATGATACCTTTTGTGAGGAACTAAACTCAGAAGGAGAGGGGATGTAAGAGTAAGTGGTTTAGTAAATACTAATAAAATAGAGCAAGCTGTTGAAGCATTAGAATAAAGACTGTGGGAGAGGGAGAAGTGCATAGATGTGTGTAATAAGTTAGGGCGAGAAGTATTTGCCTGGGCAAGGACAGGAGTTAAAAATTTGAAAGGTATTAGATATGAAAAGGATACAGGGAAATGCCCAATGTGTGGAGAAGAGGATACAGATTGGCATAGTATATTTTATTGCAAACAAACAAAGATATGGAGAGAACAAATTTGGCAACAAAAGTGGGACAGTTTTAGGGATTGGGGGGAGGTATTAATAATAAAAAAATGTTATTGATAAAAGGAGAAAAGAATGTAAGAAATATAGGTGAATATCTGGGGAAGATTAGAGAGAAATGGTTAAGATTGACGAAGAATAAATAATTAAGGGTTAGAAAACTTGAAAGAGGGATACAAGGGAGAGAAGGGTCATCAATACATGGAAAACCAGGGGTTATGTGTATTGAGACCGAGACTCGAGGCAAGCAGGTAGGAAGGTTATGTTAAATGTGAATAAGTCATTTTGTTATTGTGTGAAATAAATGTTATAAATGTCAATGTATCAATGAAATTGTATGTAGAAGAAAGATGAGAAATAAATACAAATACTTACTGGCACAAGATGCACATAGGTACAGCTTCTTGTTATAAAAACCAACATTAAAGAAAAGCTTGTGCTGAGAAAAATAATATATAAAGCCATGACACAGCATGTCAACATGTCGCACATTCATTTGTGCAGTGTATATATATATATATATATATATATATATATATATATATATATATATATATATATATATATATAAAATAATAAAATAAAAAGGGATGTTCACCAATATATTAAACTTTTCTTAATTTTTTTTGCAATTTTGAGATTTAAAATTCAATAATAAATAAACTAATTTAAATCAACAAAAATACCAACTTTTATTAAACATTTATTTAGGAATATGTATGCAAAGTTTAATACAAATTCGTTGAGAATTGCAGAAGTTGGAGCATTTTGAAGATACAAAAATGTTCAAAAATTGATTGTGGAGAAAAATGAATTTAAAGATTTAGATAGAAATTGCACTACCTTCTTTACTTTGAAATTCCCATGCATCATATGCAGGCCCTACAGCTATCTTATTACCTTATTTCTCTTTAATTTGGTTACTTTTGGCTCTTTTTTTATATAATTTTTCTATCTACAATAGTTTTTACAACAAAAAAAAAATGATAATTTAATTTTTTGCTGCAATTTCTTTACATTGGGAAACATATTACATTCTCTACAATTTTTAGGCTGTGCCGTGGCTAAGTGGTTAGACCGCTTGGCTCTCACCAAGGTGGCCCGGGTTCAATCCCAGGCAACCGCAAAGTGAGATTTGTGGTGAACAACACGGCGCTGGGGCGGGTTTTCTCCGGGATCTCCGGTTTCCCCCACCATCTCATTCCACCGGTGCTCCATGTTCATCTCATGTATCATCAGTGTCATCGCCTGCGGTGCCATATGTAGTAAAAGCAGGCGCTAAACACTACACATTTCATTTCTACAATTTGTGTTATAAATGGTTGGAACTTTGGATTCTGGTTCCTTTAGATAATAGTTACAAAACTATAAATGTATATACTCATTTGCCCATGTCTAATGGTTCTGGAGGAGAAAATTTAAGGAATATTATAGAATTTTCTTGAATTTTTCTCAATTTTCTTTTTTCAATACCAATCATTATTAACTTTTTGATATACAGCTATAATGATACCAATTTTTATTGAAAGCATATCTAGGAATATACATATATGCAAAACTTAAAGAAATTCATGGAAAACTTTAGTGTCTGGACTATAAGGAGTATTAAAAATGCTAAAAGTTGGACATGAAGAAAAATCTAGTTAGAATTTTAGTTGATTGATGGAAATTGATAATTTCCTCATACTAGACGTATATAGGCTAAGGTTTTTGAGAGGTTGAGCCAACATGAAAAATTCAATGCCATGGCCAGAATTTGAACCATGGTTTCTGTCCAGTCGCTCTAACTGGAACCAGGAAAAATGCAATAATCTTGCTGAAGAAGCTTGGAGAGAAATCATCTTTCGATCAACATACTCAGGGGTGAGCAGACTTTTTTTTTTAATCCATCAATTTAATCTTATAAAGATTTAAGTTATATTATATATACCAATACTAATCTCAAATATAACTTAAATCTTTAAAAGATTAAATTGATGGATTAAAAAAAAGTCTGCTCACCCCTGAGTATGTTGATCGAAAGATGATTTCTCTCCAAGCTTCTTCAGCAAGATTAATGTATTTTTCCTGGTTCCAGTTAGAGCGACTGGGTAGAAACTGGGAAACCGTGGTTCAAATTCTGGCCATGACATTGAATATTTCATGTTGACTCAATCTCTCAAAAATCTAGTTAGAAGTTCTAAATATAAACAACATTTTTTTCCAAGTTTCAAAACCTTTCTGCACTATATGAAGACCACTCAGCTGGTTTATTATCCTTTTCTTCTTTTAATTTAGTCACTTTTAACTGCTTCTGGGCAGATTTATATTTGCTCAATGAACTTTGAGCACTTTGTTTTAGCTTTCACCTATTCCTAATACTGCTAATTTTCTTGCTAACAGGATTTACTTTGCTTGCTGCAACTTTTGTCTTAACATTTAGTCTATCTTTATATCCCTTATTAAATTCACTAACAGCTGCAATCACTGCAATTTGTAATTTCTTTCTGGATACAAAAAATTCTTTGTGACATTTACTCCATGCAAACTTTCATTAGCATTCTGTGCTTCTCCTTTGATGCAACTTTCCTGTAGAATAGTACTAACTAATCTCTTTATTTTTGTCTATGAGATGGAAATTGTAAGTAGAATAGTTCATGCAGTTCATACCCATGGTTATACAAAACTTCTGCATAGAAATATGACCCTTACCAATGCCCAGAAATACATCAACCATTCTTCTATTTACATCAAAAGGTGACCTACTAGAATCACTGTTAAGTCTTGGGCTATAATATGTTTTCACTTAACATTTACCTCAAGCAGAGCATTGTAGTATCATTACTTACTATTATGGCTAGAAAACCTTAAAGTTTCATTATATTTTACTTCGAAATAGCCACTGTACTGCTAACTTAACCTGGTATGAATCATATACCTACTGTAGCAACTAGAAAGCAATACAATGTTAAATCAGGCTTTATTCCTATTCTAAACAATATTAATTTAATATAAGCTGCTATCCACAGCTTTCACTTGCATGTAAACCATATTTCACAAACACTACATGTCAGTGGAAATGTTTGTTTACTTTCAAAAGTAGTAAGTGGGAAATAATTAATATATAAAAGTGGTAGCGGAAAGGTTCAGTAGCTTCCACAAACATCCAGAAGATGTCTCTGTACATTACCACAGTGTATGGAATCAAACCGCGTAGTTTAAACATGAGAATTCCATCAATTTCTTTGCGACACACTAGCAAAGACAATATAAATGACCATGCCCACCCGCACAAGGGCATGTAAATAATGACATAGCAGCTCTTTAAATGGTGATAGGGCATAACTAATGGCAGATTCTGAAACTACAATGTTTAAACATAATTTTAACGCAAAAAAAAAAACATTTTTTTTTAACGAAATTTCCCCTTAAACAGGAACTTTTTGGAACCATCTCAGTCACCGATCAAGAGAGAATGGGACTGGAATGGTCCTAAAGACATTCCTGTTTTAAAGTGTCTAAAGTCTTGCATGTCATCTCAGTTACAAATATTTAACATTTTTATTCATTTTAATTTGATAATAGTTACTTGTAATTAGATTACACGTACGTATGACCTTTATGTAGTATTGGGTAGACTTATATATTTATTGATTTCAATGAAATATACTCAAACATCCTATGGCATTAGAATTTATACAATATTGTAAATATATCCATGTTATTTTTGTAGGCTCAACTTCCTCACGTCGTTCTGCAGCTCCTCCTCGGCCTGCTGTAACACCACCTTCACTACCAAGATCACCTGATGGACCACCAGGAGAAGCAGATAGTTCTGGATCACACCATCATGGTCCATTAAGTTTAGGAAGTGTTCCTTCGTTGCATGAAGTTTGCAAGGTAAATTCAAATGACATCAAAGAGTATAAACGAAAAAGTAATGAGCTTTTTATATTAAGATCTAAAAAGCAAACGCTTCACACTAAAGCTATAAAATAGGAATGCTTGCAAAAGAAAATTGTATTGGGATTGCCTCAGTGCTTTAGAGCAGGGCCATGAAACTCGGCTGAGTACAAGAGCCTACCTTTCAGTATATAATAGATGGAGGCATACAACGAGTTTCATACACAAGCATCTAATATCAAGCATTGCAGCAGTTGTTTACAAAGTGCATGATGTTTTGTGATGAGCTTCTAATGTCTGCAGGGATGTGACATGAATAGGCAATTTTATAAAGTATTACTACATATTAATTTTATTTTTGTATCTATTAAATTTCAATATTTATAATTCCAAATATCAACATACAATCTTTTTCAATTTAATGTAGCTTCTCTATAACTTTTTGCAACATTCTCGGAAAGATAAACTGAATTCCTAGTTGCTAGTTTCTCCTGATTATCTTACTTAAATTGAGGTTTTCCTCAGTGACTGCAATTATCAATACAGGCTATGTAATTTCTGTATAGTTGTAGTTATGTTGCTTAGGTTAGTTTTTGGACATATGTGTTTCAACAAATAAATATGAGGTGCATCCAGAAAGTAAGTCTTGATGGCGTGCACAGATGGTACCACCATTTGCTTGAATAAAGAGGAAGATATGGGAATAATGCAGTTAAGTTTGACTTGTGAAGGCAGTGGTTACTGCACTGTGTGGAAGAAAATGGCTGCTGTGGTATTTCCCCCGTCATCTAGATTTGTGCAGTCATCCGATTTAGCATGCTCAAAAGCAATCTCTACCAGAGATCCATCATCTGTTGTGTCGCATATATGTATTATCATGCTGCTGAAAATATTACCTGGGCTTTATCTTTGTTTATAGAAACAAACGCACTGATTATTCTTGGAAGAATTGAGAGGGGTACTAGCGCACTTCTTGGACATGTGCTAAGCACCAATTAACAGCATCACTCAAGCCAGTGGAATGATGAAATCAGAATGATAGATGTTATGTCCACATGGAGTAATCATTGTGTTATCTGAGAGGTTTCTATTAACAGAGATAAAGGCAGGATAACCTTTTGAGCAGCACAATAATATACAAAATTATGTGTGACAGTGCAGTAAGATGATGGTGCAGGCAATTCAGTATTCAAGATCCTAGTGTCCAACCATCCCTGGTGATACCAGAAGTGTTGGAAAATGTGCGGCAAGCAGTTGTGCAGAACTGGTGCTTCACAAATTCAAAACTCTCTTGTTAGTTCTCCCAGATGTCTCACTTGCTTTTGCATGAAATTGTATCCAAGTAGCTTGATTTTCACAAAGTGTATGCGAAATGGGTGCCTAGGCAACTCACATATGAATACAAAACCAAACTTCTGGCTGCAGTATTGATATTTCTACAGCAGTACCCAGTGAAAGATAAGTTTCTCGACAATATTGTAACTGGGGATGAAACATGGGTGCCACGTGCCACTCTGGAGATGAAACAACAATCTATGCATTGTCAGCATTGTCAGTGGTTCACCAATGAACTATAATTCAAGCAGACAGTCTCTGTGAAAAGAATCATGTGCACTGTCTTTTAGGATTGACATGGTGTTTTCTTGTGTAAGTTTTTACTGTGAGGGAGCCTGTAAATGCTGACTGTTATTATCAATTCAGAACAAGAGACATGGGATGTTGACAAAGGGCATTACATATTTACTTAAGATGAGTCGGTACTACAGTACAGCCATTGTATCTCCGGCTCTGATGTTTTGCAGCTGCAAGAGGTGGAGGGGGAAGGCTAATAGTACCAACATATAGCAATGAGCGATTGGAAACATATCCTCAAAATTATCTTTAGAATGAAAATATAGGACTATATTAGCTTTAAAACATTGAAATCAATCTTTCGAGTTGGAAAGAGATTGAAAATGGAGGTGAATGCCTTTGAAACTAGTCTCTCATTAATATGAACAAGTGACGAGTATCAATAAACCAACTACAAATATTTTTTTGAGATTGAAATCAAACTTGCAATTTCATTATCATGCAAGATATATTTTGAATATTTCGTTCACACCTTTCACACACACTAACTGCATCTGTTGGTAGTACTGGGAGTCTCTACATCCGTTGTTGTGGTCAGGAAGTTAAAACTGCCTGCTAGCGCCAATCAGCATTGTCGCTGCTAGGTGTGTCTTCCAATCCCAACACCGTGTTGCCAGCTTAAATTTGTTTGAACTACGTGGCTTTAGCTGCTTGCGCTGGTGAACTTTCTTTGCTATTTTGTGCGTGCGTGAGTTCCGATTTTTAGTGTTCGTAACTCTTATTATTATCGCTATTATAATAATATGGCTACTGGTTCGTGAAATATGCAAATGCGTGAAATATTTAAAATATGCATGTTCCTCTGCTTGAAATTCCTGCTAAAGAACTGGCAGCAGCCTGCTTCCCCCTCTCGAGAAATGTCAGAGCCGGAGAACGAGCGGCCGAACTGTAGTAACACTAACATTACTTTTTTAATCTCCCTTATTAAATGCAATAAAATGTACATTAACATATTAAAACAGCACTCCAATGAATTATTAAAGAATATGCAATGAGCTGCTTCTTCAGATCTATTTTCCATTACAGTATAAAGAAAACTGAATATCACAAATTCAGAAGACAAACAAGATTTTTAACGTAACTAGTGTGCTTAAATCTTCGGTATAAAAAATTATTCTATATACAGTGCTGTTGTTAATGCTTTTTAATGTAAAGTACCATGTTTTTGTTTTCACTGCATTTACAGTGATGATTGAAACATTCTCACAGCAATAACTTAAATACAAAATATGACTTTGGGTGAAAGGTTGTATTGTGCAACTTGTTATTTACCAGGGTTAATCATAGAACCCAATAAATGTAATATTAACATTGTATTTGAATTGCTGCTGCAAAATCAAAGAATTAATTATCATCTGGAATGAAGCTGTATAGCAGGCATTACTAAAGTCTTTTACAAATTCATATCTCAAGGTTTTAGAGAGCTGAACAATGCAGTGAAAAATAAGTAGCATAAACGAACCTATGGTCAATGAGTTTCAGGATTTTTAACTACTTTTGATGTTCTAACATTTTTATACTAGTCATCCGCTCACTAAGATTATATAGAGAAATAAAAATAACCTGGGGGAGGGAAGGATATATAGATATATGTAGTAAGTTAGGGCGAGAAGGTTTTGCTTGGGCGAGAACAGGAGTGAGAAACTTGAAAGGTATAGGTCAAGAGAGGGAGCTAGATAAATGTCCATTGTGTGGAGAAGAGAATGCAGATTTCCATTGTATATTAAATTGTAGTCAAACAAAGATATGGAGAGAGCAGGCTTGGCTACGTAAATGGGACAATTTGGGGGGTGAAGTAGTAATTAGAAAAATGTTGTCAGTGAAAGGAGAAAAGAACAGGAGAAATATAGGAAATTATTTAGGGAAAGTTAAAGTGAGATGGCTATGAACAATTAAGAGAAAAATGTAGAGTGAGATAGGTGAAATGGCAGAAAGTGTAAAAAGGAGCAGAGGGCCTCCATTACACAAAAACCTAGGGTTAGGTGTATGGGGGCTGAATTACTATTCAATGGTGGGCAATATGATAACATGATAGGATTTTCAGGATTTAGGAATATATGGCATATTTCAGTGTGGATTTTATAATTGTAATCTTGATTTTGTATTTCCATTTGTTGATGTAAAAGGAAATAAATTACTATTAACTATTACTAGTCATCCTCAGTAGCTTTTTCTTGCTTTTTTCTTCACTGCTTGTGATAAAATGTTTTATATTTGATGTGATGTGTATCTGATTATTGTTCACATATTAGACAATGTGCATTTTCATCCTCTGATACTCAAAAAAGAAAAAAAAAAAGTGCTTTCCTCACACACTAAGTTAAACTTTGTTGCAACACAGGTCATTCTAAGAAGATAATGTCACTGACCAAAAGATGTCACAGACCAGTATGCAAGGCAAATGAGTGATCTGGAAGTAACTGTGATACCTCTAACCATAAGCAATGAGTGCAAGGCACTGAGCACAATACAGAAGTTATGCATGATTGGAGGAATTTAGTAACAGTGACATCAAAAAATAAAAATAAAACCTTTTTAAACCACTTGTCAAACTATAAAAACACTTTAGCTCCACTTACATTTAAAATTAGGACATGTTTCGAGGAACACTCGTCCTCATCTTCAGTTTATGAAACATAACAGTCGAACTCAGCTGATGATGAGGACGTTTGTTTCTCGGAACATGTCCTAATTTTAAATGTAAGTGGAGCTAAAGTGTTTTTATAGTTCAAAAAGTCGTTTAAAAAGGTTTTATTGATGAAGCTCCACTGTTTCTAAATACTTCTGTTTTATAATTTTATTAATAATTTTATTTAGTGACATCAAAATTAAGTGAAGAAAATATTTTTTAGTTCGGATTTTAACACTTTGTCGCATACATTTTTATATTATTGAGGAACTACAGTCCACCCGTTGTATCTCCGGCTCTGACGTTTTGCGACTGCAAGAGGTGGAGGGGAAAAGTTAATAGTACCAACATACAGTAATGAGCAATTGAAAACATATCCTCAGAATTATCTCTAGAATGAAAATATAGTACTATATTAGCTTTAAAACACTGAAATACAACTTGTAATTTCATTATCATGCAAGATATTTATTACAACACCACTCTATTCGAATATTTCCTTCACACCTTTCACACACACTAACTACATCTGTTGGTAGTACTTGGAATCTCTACATCCAGTGTTGTGGTCAGGAAGTTAAAACTGTCTCCTAGCGCCAATCAGCATTGTCGCTGCTAGGCATGTCTCCCGAACCCAACACCGTGTTGCCAGCTTAAATTTGTTTGGGCCACATGGTTTTAGCTGCTTGCGCTGGTGAACTTTCTTTGGTATAGTTTGTGTACGTGAATTCCGATTTTTAGTGTTTGTAAGTCCTATTGTTATCGCTATTATAATAATATGGCTACTGGTTTGTGAAATATGCAAATATGTGAAGTATTTAAAATACACATTGTTCCTCTGCTTGAAATTCCCCAAAAGAACTGGCAACAGCCTGCTTCCCCCGCTCAAGAAATGTCAGAGCCGGAGATAGAGCGGCCGAACTGTAGTTTCCGAGTTGTTGTATGTTGATAATGGATGCAACAGCTTCTGAAACTAGGTCCTCAGTGATATAAAAAAAATCTGACATGGTGTTAAAAACCAACTACAAATAGTACACAGATATAACTATTTGTAACAGTAACTTCACTTATCTTAAAAGAAAATGATGTAAATTTTTCTTATTAATTGCTGAGATCGATTTCGTAAACTCTTGCTTACATCTTCATCATAATCAACTGTGTTGTCAATTTGCGAATTTGGTTGGCGACGCAGTCGTTTGTGACTGAAGAGTTTATGAAATCGATCTCAGCAATTAATAAGAAAAATTTACACCATTTTTTTTTTTAAGATAAGTGAAGTTACTGTTACAAATAGTTATATTTGTGTAGCATTTGTTACTTCACTGTAGCTAGCTTCATTTTCTACGCAGCTAAAATAGGTTTTTCAAACAATACAAAAGTTTCACAGCCCTGCTTTAGAGTAAGCATTTAAGTGAAATACCTTATTTCTGGACCTAGTGTTTATAGATATGTATTTATTTATGAATATTGTGTGTTTGGTTACAAAATGGAAAGCTTTGTTCATAATGGTGGAACAAATTATTAGACATGGTAAGATGGTTGGGTAATTGTCACTTCAACTCGTGAAGATGGTACACATGAGTACAAATAATAAATTAGAACAATATCTGATAAATATTGTGTTATACTATTTTACATAATATTAGGGATTATTTGAAAACTTGATATTTGCAAGGATATGTGAATGATTGAATCAAGAAACCAAGACACTAGAACAGTTATTGTGTACATTACGTGTCTGAAATGGTGATTTGTGTTTATATATTTTTTAATATATTATTTATATAACTATTCTTTATATTAGTGCAGGATGTGCACAGAGTGATTTATGTTGGTAATGGCCAAAGATCAGTGTGCTTTTTCATGTTTTAGTGATACCCAAGGAATATTAATGCAGCACTCATGCAGGTGAAAAATATTTATAATAAAAACTTACTTAACGAAGTAAGCACTGCTTTTAATTTAGAATTTTTATGTGTTCGGTGAGGCAGCCCTAAAAGTGCATTGGTGAGGTTCTATTGTTTAATTTGAAAAGGGTGAGTTGTGAATAGAACTACACTTTTATTAAAATTAGTCGAATGAGTCAATCTCGTATACACTGTTTTCCACAAGTGGAGAATAGTGTATACAAGGTTGACCCATTTGTCTAATTTTAATAACAATGGCACTCTACTGTCTAAAATACATCTTTTTATTCTATATTTAACTATATAGGATTTTTGGGAAGTTAAGGAAATAAAGAAATGTGTCTAGGGGTTACTCTTTTATAGTTTACCTTAAATATCCCAAGTGGTATGAATGGGGCATGGAGTATGAAAATTGAAGTTTCATTTTTCAATTTGTGTTCTAATATTCTTAGAAAAGTATGTGAAGTCTTACATAAAATGCTTGTTTTTCTTCATTGGCAATGTTTAGAATTGAAAAGTTGTTATAACTGTTAAGGGGGTTTGGAATGGCCAAAAATCATAAAATTGTCATATTTTATATTTTTGTCTCACATTAATCTGCATTTTCCTGTGATTAAAGTATATGATACATATAGTATTGTGACTTTGTGGGTTAGTAGAATTAAAAGTCCAATTTGCCGAAATTCTAAAGGTTCTTTATTTCCGTAGAAATACACTGATCACTTCTCACGTAACAGTATTACATCAAATATACAACACAATCTTCCAAGGTCGATGACAATAACAAACAGCTCTTGTTACAATAACAACACTTTGCAGCTGTTTACTGCTCGCCTCACTGTTTTACAACTGTCTGCTGGCGTGTCACAATCGCTTATATATCTCATTCATAAATTCGAGAGATTTCGAGTACAAATAAGAAACCAACTTTTCTCTGTCAATCACGGTATCACTAGAACCTTCCAAATGTGAAAGCTCTTCATGAACACTATCCGCGCTATCGTTAACTGCTTATGCAAGCTCTTTATTACCCTGAAACACTATCCGTCGTCTGTTATCTATTTGCGCCAAAACTTTAATGCCCTTGCCGCGACAGTATAGTGAATTAGAAATCACTTTAATTATTCATGCTCTATGTGTTGCTTCTGTCAAAAGTTGATAAAAATGTGTAACTTTTGACAGCTGTAACATTTTTTTCTTTAAGAGCTATCAAAATGGGATTTTTTGGGATGCATGGAACACATTTTATTCTCAATCTCTGCTGTTGGCTAATCTGTTTTCATTTCTCTTTGATGTTTATTTTTTACATGCTTCTCCTATGTTTTTAGTGAATTATATGTATTGAATATTGTTTTGTAGGTTATATATTCCTGTTAGTGTTCGCTTTTTGGTAAAATCAGCCTAGACAAGACCAAAAGGTGTTTTTAAGAAAAGGAAGAATGTTCGCAAGTCTAATACTGTAATTATAAACAATATATGCCAATCATCAACAGGTACTAACCTAAAACATGTTGCAATTAGTTCTTCGAAAAAGAAACCACACTCATGCTTTGAACTTTATAAAGAAATGCCTGATTTTCTAAACTTAATAGTGAATCAAAAACACTTTTTAAACCAATTCTCGAACTGTATAAACACTTAAGCTCCACTTACTTTTTAAATTAGGACAAGTTTCAAGGACACCGCACATACAAAAATAATAGTACATACCAAAAAGCGGTAGAGAAAAAAGTATTACTATTAGAAAGATCAGAACAATACGCCTCTTTAGCAAAAACAGAATTGATGCTGTACAACTTGCACTTGAAACTAACAAAAGATTTAAATAACAGTATGTGGATGCATTTCGAGACAAGATTGTATGATAAACTCAACCTAATTATGAACGTCAAAACTAACAAACTTAAAAAGAAGGCAGAATTTTTACGAAAACAGAGAGATGATAACCAACACAAAATGAAATTAGAAATAATAAAATCTGAAAATCATGTAGTTAATCTGTCAGCACAAACCTTTACCGGAAAAGAAATTGATCTCTTAAATAAAGGTCTCAAGACATGCATAAATTACTCACAAAATTTAGATCAGTATATTGCTGACGTCGAAATTGCATCACATCTGATGACTAACGAGCAAGACAAAGTAATTGCGAAATCAAAATGCAAAACAATACTCCAACAATTATCATCTCCAAAGTATAAAAAAGCCGATCCAAATCAAAAACAATTAATACACCAATTGAATGCAAAACCAGTACTATATTTGAAAGCAGATAAAGGTAATAAAACTGCTATCATGGATAAAGATGATTACACATGCAGAGTTAATAAACTTTTAGAACATCAAGAATATGAAGAAATAAAAAAGAATCCTCTGCGAGCTTTGGTTGTTTCGGAAAATAAGACAATAAAAGAAAGTACAATAATACCGGAAAAAGCAAAAGCAAAATTAGTCCCCAGCAACCCAGTTTTACCAAAACTGTATTGTCTACCAAAACTCCATAAAAAAGATAACAGTGTTAGACCGATTATCAGCAATATAGATGCACCTACATATCATTTAGCAAAGTGGTTAGTATGCGAAATGGATTTCATACAAAGATATGCTTCTCTCGGAATAAAAAACAGCTTAGAATTGATTGACAAATTAAATAAAGTAAATATAAACACTAATGAAATTTTAGTCTCCTTTGATGTTAGCTCATTATTTACGAGCGTACCTACAGAAAAGCTACCAAATTTGATTAAGCTATGGCTCTCAGATCAAGGTTTTACTGAAACCCAAATTGAAGAATACAACAAACTCTTTAATTTATGCATCAACCAAAACAGCTTCATGTTCAACCAAAAATATTACAAACAAACTTCAGGTTTAGCCATGGGCAACCCCATCTCACCGTTATTAGCGGATTTGTATATGAGTTATTTGGAAACACGGGTGACAGCAGCATTTCCACATATTTTTAAAGTGTGGTTTCGTTATGTGGATGACATTTGCCATAATACCAAAGAAGTTAGCACAGGATGCGCTAAAATTATTGAACCTGCAAGACCAATCCATAAAGTTCACCATTGAAACAGAACAAGATGGATGGTTACTGTTTTTGGATTTAAAAATTATAAAAAAAGGAGACAAATTAAGTTTGGCATATATAGAAAATCAACACATGTGGATAACTACATTAAAAACAACAACTCCAACCCAAAAGAACACCAATATGCAGTATTTCACAGTTTAATCCATAGGCTAGTGAACATCCCATTGAATATAGAAGAATATACCAAAGAAGTAGATCACATTAATTATGTTGCAATTGTGAATGGCTTTGATCCAAAATTTATTAAAAAAATGATAAACAAGCATAAAAGACGGAAAACCATCAAGGATGTTAGCACTTTAAAAGCTGACGACCCAAAGAAAGTATATTGCAAATTTACGTATCACCCTAAGGCATTTAATAAATTCAAAAACATTTTCCGTCAATTTCAGATACAACTAGTACCACACAACAAATATAACATGAGAAACATGCTGAATCACCCGCTAAAAAACACAAGTCCAACCAACAAACTATCCGGAATTTATAGCGTAAGATGTGAGGATTGCCACGAAATTTATATCGGAAAAACAAAGAGAAACCTAGAAACAAGGATGAAAGAACACATGCGATGTATTAAATACAAACAGACAGATAAATCGGCCATAGCCCATCACTTCTGGTCAAAAAATCACAACATTTCCAAAGACATAAAACTTTTGGTACCGGCAAAAAAGTATTGGGAATTAACAGTTTGGGAAAATATACACATTTTGAAGAACAAAAAGAGAGCAATGAACTTCGAAATTCCAATAGTAGATGACGTCATTCAACTCATTGAACAGCGCCAGGAGAGGGAGGCGGTCACCTGAAGAACCAGTAGAACATCAGCTGAGGATGGGGACGCGGTGTCCTTGAAACTTGTCCTAATTTAAAAAGTAAGTGGAGCTTAAGTGTTTATACAGTTCGAGAATTGGTTTAAAAAGTGTTTTTGATTGATGAAGCTCCACTGTTTATAAATACTTCTATTATAGTTTTATTAATAGTGAATGTTTCTCTTTTGAAAATACTTATCAGTGAATCTGTTGTATGTATGAAATGCTATGCCCATGTTTGAAGAGGAGGAATACCTAGGTAACCCATCATATGGCCCAGGGATGCACTAAGGCATGATAAAATCTACTACCAACTTTAAACACAATTTCTGGAAAATCACATTTCTTAAAATATCTGTCCCATGATCTCAGCTTCTGAATCATATACCAAGCTACAATTTTTACCACTTGTTCTGTATATGTATACCCAACTTTAGGCTGAGTTAAAATTTATTTGCAATAATCAGTTTGTGAAATAAAACTAAATTTGTTTAATTTCAGTATTTTGTGTCACAGTAAAAAAAAAAAAAATTATAATATATACATTTTTCATGTTAGTCCAAATTCCTCCTGTCTTAATTACAAGGAAACAATACATAATTTGTGGTAAAAGTTTCATCCCTTTAGGTTGATTGGTTACTAAGATAATGGGTCTTAAATATAACAGAATTTAACATTGTGGAGATAAGGGATTCCAAACCCCCTTGAGTTGAATATAACTGAAAGCTGTAATAGATAGAAAGATAATACAGAAAGAATGATGTTGTAGTAACCTAGTGCTAAATGCTTTAGATATTTCATTTGCTTTCTTGTTTCCTCATAAGAGTCAGTACAGAAAAATGTAAATTGTGATAAAACATAATTTAAGTGAAATATAGATCTGTATATTGTTATTCCTTTAAATTTTATTACATTTGAAGCAAACACTTTGAACTGTTAATTGAAACTTATGCAAATGTTTTGTTATTAATCATGGCTGGTATATATTGGTCTGTTTTGTAAACATTGATTTAAATCGATGCTTGTTATGTAGCTATAACATAATGTGTACATTATTTTATACATATATTAGTGAGTGTATGTTGTGCAATTGTAACCTTATTTGATTGTAACTATTTCTGGAAAAAGAACCTTTGTTTCAATGCATGGTCCATATTATGATGAATTGCTTGAGTGCACTGCACTGTTTCTAAGCAGTTCCATTCCATCTCCATGTGCTGGCTAGTCAGTTTTTGTGCTGCACAGAGGTTTATACATTATTAAACCATATGTTTCTGTGTTAAGTACGTTTATTACTGTTTGTAATGTCAAAAGTCTGCATACTTTAGCACACAAAATCTTCATAGGGCTGGCCCCGTAGCTCCAGTCGGTAGAGCACCTGCCTGCCATACTAGGGGTCCCGGGTTCGATTTCCAGTGGTGGGGGTGGGGATTTTTCTCCGACCAAGATAATTCATCTTTTGCAAACATGAGCATGATCTAATGTTTAAAACCCAACGAATACAAGCTAACACCTTCAATATGTTCCAAAGGAGAAAGGCCACTGATATGACCATTGCAGTTAAAGGTGGGGTATAAATATAACAAAAAAAAATCTTCATGTGTGGTTCCTATGTGATAAATTGTTGTAGAGAAGTGAAACTGACAAGGGAACTATCACTATGCCCATACCTGTATTCGCTTGAGAGTGTGATGGCATCATTTCTGCTCTGTGTGCAGCCTGTGTACAAAAAATATGCTGCAGGGTAGAACCACAACACCCAAAACTGAAGCCTGAGAAGTGCCGCATGCAACCACATGCAAGTACCTGTTGGACATCTCTTGCGAACTCTGTTATGGTGCTCCTTACATATGCCTCTGTGTAGGCCTCTGATCACAGGATAAACAGCCCCTCCTGTACAATACTGTGTTATTATACCCATATATTCCTACTTATTCTGGACTCATTTTTGGATACTTCCAGCTATACTCCACACCTGATTTTTGGCACACAGGTGCCATATAGAGCAGAGATGATGCCATCAAACTTTCAAGCAAATACAGTTATGAGCCTAGTGATAGTTCCCGTGTTTGCATGTTAGTTTTCTGCTGGTAGTCTTAATGCAGTATTCATTTCTTAAATGTTGGCTTCTCATCAGGTAAGCAAAGAATGTTCAAAAGAAAAAAAAAATTATTAATTATCCCTGACCCCTGTATGTAGATTTTTTAAATTTATTTTTCACTTTTTATTATTATATAATATTATATAAGGGAATGAACATCATAGCTGTTATGCAATTGTTCCAAAGGTAAAAAGCCACCAATATAACGTTAGATGTTGAATGGAACATTAGGAAGTAGTGAAGAGTCCATAGTACAAAACAGTAGAAGAACGAAGTCCAAAGCAATCCTGATAATGTTTACTCAGAATCAGGAATTGCACAAATCCTAGTTTGGAATACCACTAAACTTTTAAAATTAAAACCCTTTAAATAACCATAGTTCATGAATTACTGCCATGTAATAATGTGAGTAAAGTTAATTTCTGCATTTGCGTGTTAGATAATGTCAATAATTGCTATAGTGACCCATGTTAATATTTCTTATTTTTCTAACAGGCAAAGCATTTTGTTTAGTTTTATTGACATGGCTGTAAACAACTAATGAGTGCTAACACTGACATATGTTTAGCTGAGTAACTCCTTCTTGCTAAGTTAATTGAATAAATATTCAACATTTTAAAACCACCCAGAAATGAATCCAAAAGCTTTTTAAATTAAAATTAATTAGAAAGTCACCGTAAATGAGGTATACTATTATAGATATTCCAGATTTTCCAATTTGCTACTTCAAAAATATCAGTATGAAAGTTTCTGCAACACACACAACTTCGAGTTGTCCATAAGAGGCCACCAGTATCACTAGTTTTTATTTCTTTGATTATAATCTATAAGGACCCTATTCATAGTCAGACTTGGTCTGGACCATCTTGCTACTTCCGGTGGACAGACGGTAGACCATCAATTTCCTTATTCATAAACCGGGATTAGCGATAGTCTGAAGACCAAACACGTTGGTCCGGCTCAAATTTGTGTCCAATTAAAGGCGGACTATGTTTGCAACATGGATGACATTGAAGTGATGAATGTAGTTGTAGCGCGTAAAATTCGTGAAATAAGACGACAGAGGAAAATTTATCTGTCGAGAGTAGAAATTACTGCGAAGTATGACGACCTAAACATCAAAAGCAGATACAGGTTTAGTAAAGCAAACGCTAGAAAGCTGATAGAAATGATTTGTCCTAACCTGTACATCAGGGACAATAACCGAGGCCTACGTATCTCAATTGACACTCAAATCCTAACAGCACTTCGGTATTGTGCAAGAGGAGGGTATCAAGACAACACTGCTGACCTGCATCAGTAAGCCGCATTATCAGCAAACTCGTTATAAATTTCCCTCCATGCCTCCTCCTTTCTCATATTTGTATTCGTCAACACGGATTTATTTTCTATAATGTTCATTCTTTTTTGAACTAGAGAAAACAAGAACTTCTTCTCTTCCTCTGAACAATTGATGATGTCCTTAGACTTTGTACAAAGTTTCCAACATTGTCAATGAAGCTAGATTACAGTTTCACAAATTTACATAATAATTATTACAAAGTAAGCGTAAGTATACATACTACTAGTAAAAGCTTAGATAGTAACAATGTAAAATTAGTAATAAATTTGTATGCAACATTTTGACACTTAACATAATTAATTTAACAGAATATGCATGTATCAATTACATAAATTCCAACCATACTGTGACAGTACTGGCAATGTAGGCTACATATTTACATTTCCTCAATTCTATGGAAACACTTAAACTAAATAGTGTCTTAATAATTTGGGAAAGGCTTGGTCATTAACAGATTTTATATATTCTGTCAGTTTATTACAAAATATTATTCCTTGGTTATATTGGTCTTTGGCTGTCATTGATTTATTAACAGAGTACCTAAAATAGTTATTTGCCCCCTAGTCCCATAAATGCACCTATCCTTTTTTAATGATATTAATGAATTTTTTCTTTAGTAAATAGAATTAATTTATAAATATATAATGAGTAAATGGTAAGGATTTGCTAGCTGATGAAAGTTTCTTTACAGGATTGTATCTTGTCCAAGTGTATATATTATTCTTAAACTCCTTTTTGCAAAATAAATATCCTATTCATATTTTTGAAACTAGTACCCCCCTCCCCCCAAAAAAAATTCTATACCACATTCAAGATGAGCATTAATGAGCCCATAATAAGCTAGTTTCAGAACATCCTTATGTAGACAATTCGTCAGCTGCCGTAGCACAAATATACTTGAACTTAATACCACACTTCTTCATATTATCTATATTCACAGCATACCCAGCACACCAAACTTTGTTACCAAGCCTCAAACAGCAGCAGAAACCATAAGAATGATTAAGAAACAGCTATGAAACTAGACTTATAAACTTGTAGGTACACTGTGGTTTGTTTAGCACTCTATGGGACTTGCGCATTCACAGAAGAACCTTTCTACGTCGTGTAAGATTTGCTCTGTGCTGGTCCCCGGCTTTACTTGGTCCAAGGCTTTTTATCGTCTATGAATACCAAAAAGTTAGACCGCCTTTGGTCCGGACCAAGTTAGTTGGAAGATAGTCTAGACCAAAGGGATAACTATGAATACGGCCCTAAGGCACTACTTTTCTACTTGAGAAAAAAATATTAATGTATGTTGTTTCAAATCTAGGTTGTCTCTTTTTTTTTCTTTTTTAATTTATTAGTTATATTGCACTATGCCCATTTGCTTACGTAATATTACATAGGTTATATAATATCTTTGTTTATGTGTAGATTGTTGACAGTAAAGATTAAAGAACTTCTAGTAATTTATCATTGCAAATGGCAATATGACAAAAACCCAAAGTTTTAGCGGGAGGCCAATGAAATCCAACCCAGAACCTTTGGAAAGGTTATCCCAGATGTATCTCACTCAACTGGTTCACGTATCTAATACTTTTGGTAACGATGACGACCTATAAATTCCCTTATTCTTTCATGCGACCATATTATTTTAAAGCAACAAAAACATGGTCCGCGATATTCAGAGCAGCACCCGTTGTGCAATCCTAAGTTGAAGTTGTGGCAAGTAAGAGACTGATCAATACTGGAGATGACTGCCGGGCAGCTTAAGGAAATTGAACTTTGGTAATCCAGATTACACTTTGCACTGCTTTTGAAATATGCTGATTACATTTCTCAGATCATGTAAAAGTAGATTTTTGCATACAAAAATCTGGTGCATGGACTTCCTTCTTTTCCTTCAGATGGCACAATCATGCAGCATGACGACTCTGTAGTAATTTTTCATACTCCTAATGGATGTACCAACATGCTTGTGGAGTTCAAATACCTTTATATTTGAAATTCTGTAACTTTTACCCATTCAAAATTTTAATAACTTGACTGCAGTACAACTGGAATGTTTTCTACGGTCAAGTTATCTCAACTATAGCAGTGATAAGTTAAAATGTGTGCAAGATGTGTGGTGGCACAAAGACATAATTTTCAATGTCTTCTATGATGAAGATAAGTGACATTTTTATTTATAAGTTGCTTTAGAAATTCATGAATTTGAATTTAAGGCACTGTGAATATCCAAATCAGCCAGCAAACTTTCTGGTGCCAAGAAAATTTGCATTACATCGGCCATGCATCCAAACAAAGGTTCTGTCATTTTTTATCAATAACAGAAAGTTGGAAAAACAAATTTTATTACTGTTTGTAGATGAGTTTATAAAACTAGTTACTGGTGTAAACATTGTAATAGTGTTTATACATCAGAATTTCTCATTTTTAGTGTGTTTAGTAATAGTGTAAATTCTTATTTCAGGATCAAGGTGTAAGTGGTGGAAGTCCAAGGCATTCAATAGCTTCCAACAACAGTAGCAATCCTAGCACACCTCCCAGCCCAGGGCACGATCATGGATCCTCTAGCTATGACAGTTAAGACAGACAATCACTGCATTAGTCTTATAAGCAATTTGCATCATCTAGTTGACAAGTTAAAAGAGGTTAATAGAATAGTCAGATTTCGTGATTTAAACAAATTGTTAAAACAATAATGCAAAAGAGATTTGGTAGCATAAAGAGTCTAGCTTTTGAAACAGTTGTTGAAGTTTTGTATATGTCTGAAAGCAAACGAAGCATAAACATGAAGGGACAAAATGCATGCATAAATTTTTGTAGTGAATAACAAATTAATTTAAATTTGAACAAAGCAAATATCCTTTATCGATTCTGTTGTGTAGTGGATGCCTCAATCTAGAGCTAGCAAGAGCCGACATGACACAATTGGTGGTGCAACGTGGTGTGCGGTTGTTGCCTCATTCCTCTCAACTCCTTGCACATACCCACACATACTGCATGCAGTAGCAGATGTGTGATAGGTCACAAAGTGTGTGTTTTGAACTTCTGTTAATCATGCAGTATTTTAATTCATTATTTTGATATTTGTATTAAATAATAATTGTTTTATTTATTGTATTGACCCCACTGGTGATGTACTTAACTTTAACTATTTCTCGTTGTGTAGATATTAACAGTCTTTTAAACAAAGGTCGAGTCTGGTGGAATTTATTTGCTTTCTAAAGTATTTCCCTTTAGTATTTAATTAAGTACAAGTTAAATGGACTTTCCATTTAAAAAATATATATATATATTTAATTTAAGAAATATTGCCAAGCAATTATTTTTAATTTAATGTATTTCTCTAAGTATAATCATTACGATGGAGTTCTCCTTATGAGCAAAGGTAAAATATAAATTTCATTTATAATTGTAAAATATATATTAAAACAAATTACACTCATCAAAAATGCAACTGATATATGAACATAATAGTTATTTGAGTAGAACCTAGACTCCGTGGCAGAATTTGAAATGTGTCTATGGAGGCATTACAACTCAGTCAGAGCTCTTATAATTGCATTTAGGTAACAGATGTGGGGTCCATTTTAATTTTTCAAGTGGAAATAAATACATTTGCTATCTTCCAATATTTATTAATAATAATTAATAGAAATATTGTGGTCATATGAGGTGAGCATGGAATGAAATATTGTTCAAGCTTGTGAATATAGAATGTGAGAATTCATCATTTTGTGCCTAAATGGTGTTAATTCAGTATATATAATGATTAATTTAGTTTTCCTTATTGCTCTGTCATTTCAAATGTAGAACTTAGTTATGTCTCATCAATCACTCATAACAATCTGCATAATGTAGAGTCATTATTAAATTTATACACTGGAAAAAAAGTGACTTGAGAGTGGCTTTATTCAAGGTGCTAATTATACATATATATTATATACATATATACTTGTTTTTTATGTTTTTTCTGAACGTATTGCAAAGATTATGATAATCGCATATAATAGTTGTATTGTGTATTATACTGTAGTTAATTGAAAATATAATTGCCTTTATTTGTTCTTCACTTTGACTTTGCCACTCTCAAGATATGTACCTGCCTCTTTTTGTACATCATCTAAAAAGCACTCCCATAATGGGAATCTTAACCATTTACATTTCTAAATAATATAATTGCTTCTTGTTAACATTAAATAATTTATTAGTTTTATTATTTAAATTTTTAATTTATAATTTTATTTGCATTTTATGTATTTATATAGCTACAAATGAGAACTTATCAAAAACATATAACCAGTGTTGTACAGATATTGTACAGTGATTCCTTTTTCTGCAGATCTATGTGATATGCATATCAATTCCCTTTAAGATTTTCATAGCAAAACAATAAAAAGATAAAACAATTTGGAGGCTCTCCTCATCAACAGAGGTTACATGTTGCTTTACATTTTTTACAATACAAGTATTATGTGAAATACCATGAGTACATAGCATTTTGTTTTTATTTTTATTTGTTATTCCATAGCTTCTTTACATACGTACCTCCACATACCACAGCATTTTCTTTTCCTGTATCCTTGAGCTACTCCAAATCTTTTATATTGGGCTTCAGCAAGTAAAAATGTTTAGAGAGAAGAATGGGACCCAGAGGTGGTGCAAACATTAATCAGTGTAGTAGTAGTGGTAGTATTCATACAACAGTAGTAGTAGCAGTTCTGAAGCATTCCAGTATGATAACTTGGGGGGGGGGGGGGGGGGAAGTAAGCTCTTTTTATTTAAGTTAATTGATGGAAACTAATCATTTCTTAACACTAGCCATATATAGGCTAAGGTTTTTTATAGTCAAACATGAAAAATTCAATGCCATGGCCAGGATTTGAACCACGGATCTTCTGGTTTCCGTCCAGTCACTCTTACCCATTGAGCTACCATGGCCAATGTGCCATCCTGACACTAAATATGAGTCAGTTGGAGAATTTAGTGTCAGGACAGCACATTGGCCATGGTAGCTCAATGGGTAAGAGTGACTGGACGAAAACCAGGAGATCTGTGGCTCAAATTCTGGCTATGGCATTGAATTTTTCATGTCGACTCTAAGTAAGCTCTTGTTATGAAATAAATATAGGGTAGTTAAATTATATACGAGGGGGGGGGGGGTCCAAAAGAAACCGGATTATTGTCATAAAAACTTAATTGATGAACCTTTTTACAAAATTACTTCAGTCACCTTTAAAATACTCTTCCATTACATGCGATGCACTTGTCAAGTCTCTTTTCCCACTGTTGGAAGCATGTTTGGAACTCTTCAAGTTTGATATTGTCCAGTGCCCTTTGTGAAGCTGTTTTTACTGCCTCCACATCGTCATAATGCTCCCCTTTTAGCGTTGTTTTCATTGGTTGAAATAGGATGAAGTCTCACGGGGCTAGGTCCGGCGAATACAGAACGTGGGGAATGACAGACCATCTCCGAGAGGCCAAATAGTGGGTCACTCGTAAGGCCATGTGTGCTGGAGCATTGTCTTGATGCAGAAACCAGTCACCTGATCGCCAAAGTTTCGGGCGTTTTCTCCTCACATCCTGTCACAGATGCCTTAAAACATCCAAGTAAAAGTGCTGGTTAACAGTCTGGCCAGGGGGTACGAATTCCCGATGCACAATTCCACGAACATCAAAAAAGACAATGATGTGTGTTTGGAGGAATTTAGTAACAGTGACGTCAAAATTAATATAAAATTATTTGTGGTTGGTTTATTGACACTCGTCACTTACTTTTTCATATATTTATGAGAGACTAGTTTCAAAGGCCCTGGCCTCCATTTTCAATCTCTTCCCAACTGGCCAGTTGGGAAGAGATTGAAAATGGAGGCCAGGGCCTTTGAAACTAGTCTCTCATAAATATATGAAAAAGTAAGTGACGAGTGTCAATAAACCAACCACAAATAATTTTATATTAAAGACAATGATCTTCGTCTTCACATTTGACCCTCACTTGCCTCTTTTTTTTTTTTTTTTTTTTTTTTTTTTTTTTTTTTTTTTTTTTTTTTTTTTTTTAAGGTCTGGGAGAGTTGGGACTCCTCCACTGGCTTGACGCTTGCTTGGTTTCTGGGTCATACCCGTAACACCAACTCTCATCCCCTGTATTGACTTTGTTCAAGAAGTTTGGATCATTTGCAGTCTCTGTTTTCAAGTCCTGACACACATTCATGCGGATGGTTTTGTGCTCCTGTGTGAGAAGGCATGGAATAAATTTAGCAGCAACACGTCTCATGTGCAAATCCTCCCTCAAAATCTGCTGGCACGAGCTCCAACTGATTCCTGTTGCTACTGAAATTTGGTCAATCGTTTGGCGACGATCCTCGTTGATCTTTTGGCAGAACTTTTCAATGTTCTCCTCATTTCGCGATGTTGAAGAGCATCTTGAACAAGCTTGGTCTTCAACACACATTTCACCACGTTTAAAGTGCCCAAATCACTCGAAAACCTATGTGCGGCTCATAGCGTCCTCCTGGAAAGCTTCCTGAAGTATTTGGTGTGTCTCCGTTGCAGTTCTTTTAAGCAGGAAACAAAATTTCACACACACTCTTTGTTCTTTTAAAGTTGCCATAACGACTTCACAGAGGTAACCCACCAACAATCAGAGAAACAAATACCACACTTGCACGTTCGTTCAGCTCTACACTGACGCCGTCTGCACAGCTGTTTCATGAAGGTCTCTACTAACACCATCTAGGATGAGAACCCTGCACTACGTCTATGCGTGGCAGCATCCTTGGAGACCGGTTTCTTTTGGGTACCCCCTCGTAAGTAATGAAATCCACTCACAGCCTCCCTCTTCTGTGCAAGACACCCGGCAGAAGTATTTTGTTTATATATTCTCACTCCTCTCCAAAGCTCAGCAGCAGGTACTCTTGTGATTTCTTTTACAGTGTTTCCACCAAGTTCCTGTAGTGTGCGAGGATTGGAACAATACATGTCTGTTGAAACTGAAGCCCTATTGCTACACACGTTAAAGCCAAATAGTCCCTCTAAACGTTTGAATTATTGTAACTGGTTTTTCCAATCTGTAGAAAGGGGTTTCATTGACCCAAAGCTTTAGTTTCTCACTCATGAATTTTGGTTTCATTTAACTGAATGTTTGACTACTCAAAACAATCAATACTGGGCTCCAGAAAAACCTGTGCTACTGGATGAAACTCCTGAATGTGATCAGAAAATTGGAGTGTGGTGCGTGATAAGTGCTAGAGGAATTATAGGTCCCATATTCTGTGATGAAACAATACATGCAGTGCGATATTAGGGATTAATTCTAAGGCCATTTTTCAATTGTTTGACAGAAAAAGAGAAACTGGATGGCTGGTTCCAGCAAGATTCTGCAACAGCGCATTCAGCTCCAAATCATTAATGTCCAATTTCACCAACAGATGTTAAGACTTAACACGGGTTTAACAATAGTTATAACAAAAATTGCATTTCACCAACTAGTGTTAGCTTAACACTCGTGTTAAATCTCTTGTTAAACTAACAAGTCAAATTTCTGATGGTAAGTAGTCAAGATGGCGGGCATGAACTCAGCTGTTGTTGTCGATTTGCTATATTTAAGACTGTCCAAATGACATTTGTAATAGAGTACGGCCTATGAGGGGAAATTATTTTGAGAAGCTATCAGAAGAAAATTTCCTGCAGATGTATATACTGTCGAAACAAGTTGGTATGTAGGTTACTGCGGTAGTACAAGAGAGGTTAGAACATGCTTCGAAAGGAATATGCCAATCTCGCCAATGCTATTTTATAATTCACTGAATTATGTGGATAATACACTGTCCACCTCCCGTCTTGAAACGTTCAAGTCACTCGTCACTTGTCCTTTGCTGCTCGTTTTAAATTTGGGTAATACTGAGTTAGAACATGCATCGAAAGGAATATGACTATCTTGCCTTAGCTTCAAGTATTAATAACTTTGCGATTTTATAATTCCCTGAATTATGTGGATAATACACTGCCCACCTTCCATCTTTAAACGTTCAAGTCAATCGTCACTTGTACTTCTTCGTACCTTGTTTTAAATTTATGTAATACGTTTCATGTTTCTAGTAATGACACATGCATTTGAATTAAATTTGTTTCCAAGTTTTTCCCACGTGACATCTTTTTCTTTTACATTCACTGCATCCGTCCTGTTTTCCATGATACCGTTATACTTCGTCACTAATTCAATTAACAATTCTTTCTCCATTTATGAGAAATTTGTTACACGCTTTTTGTTTACGTTTTTGTTTATCTGCCATTTTTTCAGCTGTGTGCAGACTGCGGTGCAGACAAAAATGAAAACAAAAGTGCATTGCAGTACATTCAGAAAATTATACAACTCATCCATAGCCTTCTATAACTAATATTTACAAGTTTCTTGGCATTAACACATGTGTGTTAATATTTTCAGAAAACAGGTTGGTGAAATGCAAGAAATTGTTAGCGCTGTTACAATTGTTACGTTACATTTGTTAACGTCGATTTTAACTTCTGTTGGTGAAATCGGGCATAAATGTAGTAAGAGGGGATGACAGAATAATTAGTGTTGATTTTTAACCTCATCATTTTCCTGACCTAATGGGTTGTGACTTTTATTTATGGGGTTCTTTAAAAGACAAAGTATATTGTTCCATTCCTGATACTCTATAGGAACTTGAGGAAAAAAGCTTGCAAGAAGTTACAAGAATACCTGTTGCTGTTGCTGAGCTTTGGAAGAGTGAGAATATTTACAAAAGATGTGCTGCTTATTTGAGAGTAGGTGATTAACATTTCCAGCATCCATTATAACGTAAGATTTCTAGTCTGCCTTTGCAAGTAAAAGTTCCCTGGCGACTGACGGCTGTCTTGTGCAAGTAGAAAGAAGCTCTGAGTGTGTTTGATTATAATTTAATTGCCCAATATATACATACTTTCTCATCCTGCGGAATGAAAAATTACACAATCCAGGCATCTTACAGGCTGTGCTGTGAATATGGTCTCCTATATTGGCTACTTCGTATGTGAACATTGGGCCTCAGCAGTGGAGATCCAGGCTTCAAATACTGAAGGTATATCTATTTTAAACATGGAACAAATGAATAACACTTATATCCTGTGATAATTTATATTTTATAAAAAGCTGAATTATGCAAATTTCATTTAATTTGCAACTTAACAATAGAGACTGCTTTATTGAGCATAAATGAATGTGAATGATATTACATTAATATGAAATGATAAACATAAAGTACTTTATGATATTTTACTCTTTGTAAGTTGTTGCTAAGTTATACTTAAAAAAGTAAGACTAGAAATAATTGTGGAGAATGATGCACACCATATATAAAAGGTTAACTCCCATTATACTTGCATAACTGAGCGTGATGGTCCCATGGTAATGCACAAGCCTTGTTTGGGAGTTTCTGGGGCCAGCCACTAACCCTTAGATCTGTACCATATAACTTTGCCCCATAACTCTTACATGTCTCGTGATTAGTTACCTCTCATTGGCTGCTGTCATAGAGAAGTTGTTCTGCTATGCAAAAAGTTAATTTAATATGATTATATATCTTAATATAATTACAATTAAATTAGAAGATATTTATAATATTAAATACCTTACATAATGGAGGTCATATCTGGAAAGTATGTATCATTTTAAACCTGCCTTTAAAGGATGAGGTAACATATGCATCTATCATGATAGTGTGTTAAGATAATGCAGAAAAATGCATGTTAGCAGGGCAAGCTTAAAGTACATCTTCTACCTTGATATTGTTTCCTATCATTTTGCTTCCACTTTCATCCTTTCATATTTCTATTCGATTTAGGGGTTGTGCAGTGTCAAATAGATGGTATGATCTTGTTCATTACAAGGTTTTTCTTGATCCTGCCATATGGCAGCCTTCTGTGAGCTGCGTCCAGTGGGTCAAGTTCTTCCTAATTCCACCACAGGTAAGCCTCTCTGAACAACTCACCAGTGTGACAAGTTCATCAAGCTTGGAATCATAAGAGACCTTTGCACATATCTTGTCAGCCACTATGCCTATGGCCTATTAGCCTGCTGCATTTCCTTAAGCTCAGCCATTTCTCCTGAGACGGGTAAGACAAAAGATGCAGATTGGATCAAGTTGCAAGTTGTCTTCATTCTCTGGTCGTAGATCATATGAGGGCTGTTCAATAAAGAATGATCGCAATTTTTTTTGACAACGTACCTTTACTCATCCTCAAAATAGTCTCCACTGAATGTGATGCACTTGTCCCACCGTTTCTGCCAGTCCTCAAAGATATACTGGAAACCATTTTTTGAGAGGTCCTTCAAAATCGCCTCTGCAGCCTTCACCACTGCTACTGATGATGGATAATGCCTCCCACGAAGGCGTTTCTTGAAGTTAGGGAATAGAAAAAAGTGACATGGGGCTAAATCCAGACTATATGGAGGGCGGGGGATGCACTTCACATTGATTTTTGTTATTCAGCAACAGCATTGGCAATATGCGGCCGCGTATTATCGTGTTGGAGCATCCAGCCTGCTTCACGGAAGTGTGGTCTTTTGCGCCTGATATGGACTTGCAATGTTTTCAGCACATCCATGTAGTATTGTCCAGTTACTGATGTGTGTGCAGGTACAACATGCTGATAAACCATTCCATGAATATCAAACAATGAGATGACCATAACTTTCCCAGCAGAAGCAACCATTTTTGCTTTTTAGGGGGGTTGATGATGGAGATTTCCACACTGAGCTTTGCTGTTTGCTCTCACAGAATCAAAATGATGTAGCCAAGTTTCATCAGCAGTGATTACGTTTGAAAGAATCTCTGGATCTTCCTCTAACATAAACTTTAACTGCGTGTTACCTCCATTGCAGCGGTAGGCGATACTGAACATGTCTGAACTTGCTTGGTTCTCACAGGCGGGAACCAGGAGTAGCAACAATGAAACTTCTACAGCGTGATTGGTTCACGTTAAGTTAACAGAATATAATAAGATTGAATTTTAGTGCGTAAAAAATTATGATCAATCTTTATTGAACAGTCCTCATATTTCCAAGAAGTCCAGATGTTTTATTTGTGAATCCATTTAGTTTTTAAGTAGATATCTGAGACATCCATTATAGTGTTCCTGACTGGGTTCAATCACCATCACTGCATTGCACAATCCTTAGAAATACAGGATCCTTAAGAATTCTTACCTATAGAAAATGTTATTTGTATACATGAGATACAATAACAGCAGCATATCAAATAGTATATTCATCAACACCATTCCACAAGGAGCATGAGTAGGTGGGATCATTTAGGAATGTTTAATAATAGTAGCATGTGGTGATCTATACTGTAGAAGCAATAATGCCCACCTCAGTAGCCTAGATGGTAGCATGTCTGCCTCATGTTTAAGAGGTCCTGAGCTTGAATCTGTCTGGGTAAGTTACCTAGATATGGTTTTTTCCGGGGGTTTCCCTTATCCTAAAAGACAAATGTTGGGTAATTATAAGCTGCATGGACCCTGGGCTCATTTGAGTAACAATTCACCCATTTCATTCATCGTCCGATATGACTTAACGTTGGAGGATGTAAATTATAAAAAGAAAAAAAAAAGGAAAGAAGCAATAATGTTGAGAAGAGTAGACATGGTCAACAAAATAACTTGGCTCTACTTTTAGGGCCTTTAAACCTTTCTATTCCATAAGCGTCTGTTAAAATGCTGAAGTTTCTCTAACTTTTCTGATTTCTTTGTTCCCTCTTTGTAAAGGTGAATGAAATGAAACCTTGATTCAAAATTTCCGCTGAAGACAGCACTGTCCTTCACACACTTTGTATTTTCAGAATTTCTTCAAGTAAGTGCTATCCTAACTACCAAAACATGCGTAATTTTGCATTTACTACCAAGCAGGATGATTCAACCAGGTGATTTCAACCTCTCTCTCTCTCTCTCTCTCTCTCTCTCTCTCTCTCTCTCTCTCTCTCTCTCTCTCTCTCTGTAATTTACCCTCCAACGTCAAGTTATATTGGAGGGTGAATGAAATGGGTAAAATGATGCTCAAATGAGCCCAGGGTCCATAGAGCTTAGAGTTACCTGACATTCGTCTTTGAGGATAAGGGAAAACCCCGGAAAAACCTTATCCAGGTAACTCACCCTGACTGAGATTCGAACTCGGGACCTCTTGAATGTGAGGCAGACATGCTACCATCTATGCTACCGAGGCGGGCAGTTTCATCTGTGGTCCACGTTCTGGAGGGTTGGGTTCAGTTCTTGTGGCTGACCTACCTGACCCATCGATTTTTTTGGGGCGTTTTCCTGGATCACCAGGCAAATGCTGGAAGGTTAATATGTCACCCGAATTTCCTGTACCTCCATTTCATCTCCATTATCATTTCACATCTCTCATCTGGTGTTCTCTTTCAGGGTAAAAGGGTCGGATGGTGTCTCGGCATTGCATGGCAGGATAATACGCTTTTCATAAAACTTCTTCCTCTGGTAGGATGGCCTCTGAGCTCCAAACCTGGTCTGGTGGGGCTGTTTCTGGACCACAGTAGGGTGGGATGCTGGTTGTGCTGGGCTGCGGGGAGTTTCCAACTGGTAAAGTGTAAGGACCTGCAACAGTAAAATTGTGCAAAATGCGCGAGGGATGGTAAATGATGATTAATTAATCTCACCTTTGGTGACGATGTGGAAGAATTCTTGTAGATGCCTGCCTCAGCACTCTGGAGCAATGAGTCTTATCTCTGGCCATAGTATCAGAGTGAAAATTATTTTATGCTGCTATGGTCGAACAATAACAACTTTTCTCCTTTAAATTTTTTGGAATTTATTCTGCTAAACTATTAATATATTCTATCACAATGTTTAATTTTGTAAAGTCTGTCCTTTCACACAATAATTATTGTTGCGTCGTTGCGCTATCAGTTTCTGCAGACTTGCAGAGCGACACCAAAAATAGCATGTCTTGCTACGATGGTGATCTTGTGCAGAATATGCCAAACCATCTAAATATTCTAAATTCTCTGTGCACGATGTTTCTAGAACATCTAAATTACTTAAATCATTCTGTGGCCTACCTTGTATTACGTTTTATTTTATACAAATCACCTTTTCCAGCATCATTCAGAACAAATTCTCAAATACTTGAAAAAATATGAAATAACCATCACAAATGCCTCTATTCAGAATTTAGGGATGAATTTTCATTAAAATAATTAAATTATTGTTAGATAGTCAACATGAAAAATTCAATGCCTTGGGCGGGATTTGAACGCCGGATCTCCTGGTTTCCGTCCAGTCGCTCTAACCCATTGAGCTACCACGGCCAATGTGCCGTCCTGACATTAAATTCTCCATTTGACATGTGCATTTCCTTGGTGAACCACTAGGGGCTCTCGCATTCGAGATACACAGTTTGTGGCGACTTATTATCGTAAGCACTTGAGTCCCAGGCTTCATACGAGTCAAATGGAGAATGTAATGTGAGGACGGCACTTTGGCCATGGTAGCTCAATGGGTTAGAGCGACTGGACGAAAACCAGGAGATCTGTGGTTCAAATCCCGGCCATGGCATTGAATTTTTCATGTTGACTCTATCAAAAACCTTACCTATATACGGCTAGTGTGAAGAAATCATTAATTTCCATCAATTAACTAATAATAAGAGTTAAATGATGAAGCCTGGGACTCAAGTATTTACGATAGTAAGTCGCCGCAAATGGTGTAGATTAAAAAACCTGGATTACCCACAGAGGTAATAACCAAGAAATACCATGCTTCTATGAGATGAGGTCTGCCTAAAGGGGAATGTAATCATTCTAGAGGTATTTTAATAAAAAAATATATTGTCATGGCTCTCATAAATTACTTCACTTTAGCATCCTAAATTACTACCAAAAACCTACATGCACAAGGGCCGAAATTAAGGGACATATTCTCGCTGAGCATGCATAACTTTACTAAGAGGATCCAGGGACCTTAGAAATTTTGAAAGGGAGAACTAACTACCTTTTACACATACGGAACTGCCTAAATCATAATCATTTATTTATGAAACAATAACAGAGTACCTTTACATAATGCTGGTAGTGTCCCAGCCTCAGTTCTTTGGAGATGACACAAAACGGTTCTTCCCTTGGTGGGTTCAACTCAACTACTGCTTGCATCCCCAAGGCAACCCTTGCCGCTGGGCAGACCACTCTTCCCCCTCCCCTCAACTTACCAGTCGAAGCTTCTAGAATAAATTAAATTTTTGCTGACGCCGCTAACGGCGTAGAAGGTGCTTTCCCATCAACAGTCGTATTATGCAATTCTCATACTACCTAAGCCATGATCACTTATTGGCACCAGCAAGGTGTGTTACGTATGAACCCGCCATGTGGCAATACTCCTTCCCTTATATACAACGTCAATAAATCTAATAAAAACCTATTTGCTACAATATGATGTCTTATATGCTACAAACTGGCTTTCAAAGCTTATTCTTTCTTCTACTTTATGTTAAGAGAGACTTTGTAGAAGTGGTTTTATTAACCCTTTTCTTGTAGGTAGAATGAGAGTAGTGAATACTGTGTACTGAAACATTAGTCAAATCTTTTTAAGAACTGGTCGCTGTGTATCAGTATTGAAATGTGTGTTTGTGAGATCCATGGGGGGAATTATTTGTTAAATGCGAAAAGTATTGAAAAATTCAAACCTAAATACAAAACATCTTAAAAACTAGTTGAACTACACACACTGGTATGCATTTAACATAAAATGTGTCACTTAACGAGACTTGCATATTTTGTGTAGAAAGATTCCATCTTACCTATTGTGGTACACCAGTTTTACAAAAGTATTTCAGAATGAGACCTTCAGAGGTTTTTTCCAGAAAATACAAGATATTTTAGTTTAGTTTATTTCCTATTTCTTATTACAATATTTAGCACATACAACTTCATACATACACAACATGTGTGGTATATAACAAATACAAAATCTTGCATATCTCCTCATTTTAGGAGTTCTATTTTCCCATGCCCCAATATAGTTAATCCGGGTTGTGTACATGATGGGGCATAACTATATTAGCACTTGGGATCTAAATTTTTGTTTTCCTCTATACATTCTAATTTTTCTAATAGTTAATTGAAAAACTATCTGTAGTCAGTTTTTTTGACACTTCGTCACTTAGTTTTTTATATTCATTAGTGTTCCCTGTTTTCCATATCCATTTTTGTATCTTTGTCTCACCAAGTTTTATTAAATTTTTTTCTGATCTTAAATTCAGGATTCTTTTGCCTCTTATTTAATTTGGCATGTTTTCCCATATATGCAAAAGGAATTCATCTCACCAAAAAGTTGTTTTTTACAGTCAAAAATATAATGCCAAGTACTATCTTCTTTGAATAGCTATAAATAAAAGTGTTGTTAATAGTGAAGCTAATTTCATATATAAAGACTAAAATTGAGTCATACCTTTTAAAACTTGTAAAATTTTTATTATTAAAAAAATATATTATTAAAAAAATTTTATTATTAAAAACGTTCCACATATTCTAAATTTTGATGTGCAATCAGTGAGTGGTCTACTGAACTTATGTAAAGAATCTTCCGAGAGAGGGAGCCAATTACAAGAGATCCAGATAACAACCAACTGTGATGAGTCGCTAATCAGCTGATGATGAAACTGCAACGGTTTTGAAAACGTTCCTGGTTTTGGAAGAGGACGTGAGTGAAGTTACAAGTTTTAAAAGGTATGACTCAATTTTAGTCTTTATACATACTATCTTTTTTTTCACACATTGGACATCTCCCCTTAATATAGCCATTCCTTATACCCCTTAAGTATATTACTCCTTTTCTAAACTATGCCAATCCTTCTCTTCCTGCTTTATCACAGATTTCAATATATTTTTCTCTGCTCCAATCATTTTTCAGTGTTTTATATAATTTCAGAGATCTTTTGTTATTAAGATTAGCCCACAATTCTTGTTTTTACTTCTTTCCGGAATCCCTTTTCTGTTCTTCCACTGTTTAGCCATAATGATCCTATACCTAGTTCCTGTAGAATCTTTGGAATTTTATATATTCAAGTCTCTCTCTTCTTTATTCTTGTTTGTGCTACCAAACACTGTTTAACAATATTCTTATCTAAATTCCATATTCTGAGCCAATATTTCAGTATTCTTTCCATCACCTTGCTAATTCAAGATATACATTTTGTTGGTTATGAAAATATCTTAAAAATATATTTAATCAGGGCCATATTCCCAAGAAAAGTGGGGGCGCACACACCTAAAATTTTTTCCAGAAGCTGGAGAACCGATCAGAATTCTGCACGTGTGATTCGCCTTCCTGCTTTGGTTGTCCTCAGCAAGCGTACGACTTCTTACCCATTCTTTTATGTAATTCTCTGGGTTCCACATATGTACTGGAGGTCTGTTAATAGTCCTAAACATTATTTGAATGTATTGTGAATGTAAGTAAATATTTTGTATGTTTGCAGTAGTTTGAATGTTAAACTAAGAAAGGTAATGAATTAAAAAAAGTATAAATAATATTATTAGTAAGGGGACAGCGTCCCCTTCCGAAAAATAGTGGGGGAACAGCGTACATCCGCATTTCCCCTCCACTATGGACCTGTATTTAATCAAAATTATTAAGCCATTTTGAGACTTTTTTTTAATATTCGTCACATCTCTGGAAGTTGCTGAACATAAATACCTAGTTTGGTATTTAATCAGTTTTTTGTTTTTGCGTTCATGTGCAGATACACAAAACCCTCACAGACCTTATTTAAAAAAATACTTTTTGGATTTAAGGAATTGCAAAACATGTATATCCAGGAAAATCTCAGTTTTGAATTTTTGGGTGGAATGCAACACTTCATCAATTTACTATAAATACAGATTAAGGAGTGCAAAAATGTGATCGCTTAGTTAAGATAAAGGAATAATAGAAAGACATTGATAAAACTATTTGCAGTCCATTTTTCACACACTTCACTTACATTTTGATTTTTTAGGAAATAGCTTCTGGAGCTGTTTCTTCCATTTGAAGGCCCAACTTTTTGGCAAAAAATCAACATTTAAGTGACATAGTGTGAAAAACTGACTTTAAATAATTTTATTAAATAATATGGATGTCACTGTTAAAAAGTTCCTCCAAACACATGTAATATAATGGAAGCCCATAAATAAAATGCAGGTTCAATATATGTTTACCTATACTTTCAGCTTGTATATATGAATTGCAATTTCTCTGATATTTCTTCTGTCCCTATAGAACTCGTAATTGAGTTAAATCTCACATAAACAGTATTTAACACTTTGGTTTCAAGTACAGGCTTGTTCAAAATGAAGGCTATCACTTCAAAAATTTAGCTTGAAGCTATTATGTATGTAAGAATAATGCATCTTAGTCAGGTTATTTACTTAAATGGTTTCATAAAATCATTCTTTTTCTGCATTAAGCACTTTTCCAGTATAGTGCATGATTTAGCACAGGAAAAAGCTTTGTTTCGATATTTATTTTTCATTTGCCCAGGTTTCTGGTACATAAGCATCTGGCTTAGGCAGATGGGTTATTGTACTTGCAAAAGTGTCTCCTGTGTATTCAGTCCTGCGTGCTACTTGAAAATGATATTGCCAAATTGTCTACAAGCACAACCTTAACAAAGATATAGAAATTAAATAACAGAAGCAGTACTTTCCTTGTTTCCATGGAATACATGGTAAAGTGATGGTACTCAGCAAATTACAAAGACATTGAAACACTATTTTATTGTTGGAGTTTGATGAGGAATTCAAGAATTATGATCTAAACAGAATTTAAAAATTATTTAAAAATCAGAAAATTATTCTAAAAGTTAATCTTGTTCATTTACTAGTAATAGAAGATATTGACAGACAAGACATTTTTGCCAGTACAGGTGACAAAAGCTCACTGATGTTATATAGAGAAATAAGGACAACCTGGGGGAGGGAAGGATAAACACATGTAATAAGTTATGACGAAAAGGTTTTGCCTGGGCGAGAACAGGAGTGAGAAACTTGAAAGATATAGGTTAAGATAGGGAGCTAGATAAATGTCCATTGCATGGAGAAGAGAATGTAGATTTCCATTGATGTTATACTGTAGTCAAAGATATGGCGAGAGCAGGCCTGGCTATGTAAATGGGACAATTTGGGGGCTAAAGTAATAATTAGAAAAATTTTGTCAGTAAAAGGGGAAAAGAACAGGAGAAATATAGGGAATTATTTAGAGCAAGCCGAAAAGAGATGGGTAAGAACAATTAAGAGGAAAATGTAGATTAGGTTAGGTGAAATGGCAAAATGTATAAAAAGGAGTAGAAGAGGGCCTCCAATACACAAAAACCTAGGATTAGTTTTATGGGGACCGAATTATTCAATGGCAAGCAGCATGGTAAGATTTTCAGAACTTAGGAATATATGGGTTTTCCAGTGTGGATTTTACAATTGTAATCTTAAGTTTGTATTTCTAATTGATGATGTAAAAGGAAAGATGAGTAATAAATTACAAATTACTAGTGATAACATGAGCACATATGAAATAAAATATTGAAGCAGAATTGCGATTCGAATGATAATCTAGCATGTTCACCACTAGGATGGCACAGTACATTAATAAACAATGCCAACTTATTAGACAGGCTAATAAATGATACCAATTTTTTGAATTGATAGGATAATAAAATAATTCATATAAGAAGGTCCTTCAACTGCGATGGGTTGCTTTGAGAGCTTGCATTTTCCTCATTGTGTGAAGTAGTTTCTCTAGTTAATGGTCTCATATAATTTTAATAATAGAATAACTGCAACCAAATAGCCGTATACAGCTACTTTACGTAAACATTTTCACATTTTTGCACCTTGATTTATGTATATCACTCTTTTACTGCACAGTTCTATGTGATATCATTCACGGACTTTGCTACACAGTTCACACACACACACACACACACACACACACACACACACACACACACACACACATTGCGGTTGGGTTGTGATAATTTTTGTTTCTGCAAATTAGATGGTGAAAGCCGTGAATAGATAATCCAGTTACAACATATCGCAGTTCAAAGTTTGGTGCTGTCTATGTGTGGTTCGTCATATAATTTTGCATATTGTATAAAAGTTGAAAGAAAATTTCAACATCTACATTGTAGTACCAATAGTACCAAACTGGTGTAAGTTAATTGAATGAAATTTATTGTTCCTTTATAGTAGCCATACATAGACTAAGGTTTTGGATAGATAAGAGTCGAACTGAATTTGAATGGCATTGAATATTTCAGTTGGATTCTATAGTACCAAACTGGGTTCATGCAAAATTTACTCAAATTACTCAACTTAAGGAACAAAGCAATATGAAATCGAAAATGGAAGCATTATCATCTTTCCTAAATTTAAAAGCAATTAGATGCCAAAACAGGATCAATTTTGGTATTTAAAGTAAGTCTAAACACAACTACGTAAAACCTAACAGCTTCAATCCGACTCTACATAAACATAACTGTATGACTACATATTTTAAAAAATGGAAACCCATTAAGAATGCTACAAAACTACCCAGCAAAAGAACAGATTGATTTTTGGAATGTTCACATACCAACCAAGAAAATGTAATAAATTTCACATTATTTTAAAAAAGCACATTCGTTTAATTCCACAAAATAAATTCAGCATAGAGAAATTACTCTACAGCAGATCAAAGGATCCAGTATCTCGGAGCAAAAGAAGTTAACCAACCTAAGATTTGCAGATGACATATTATTTGCAAACTCAGTGACAAAACTACAAGAGATGTTGAAAAGTGTCAACAATCATTATCCTGAATGTCACCAAATTTATATAGGTAAAAACCTGTTCTTCCCATTTATATTCAGCCCCCAGCTTTTCTTCCATTTTATCCATCTAAATGCTAACTCTAGTATGCAGCTTGATAAATTCATTGTAAGTAATAGGAATACATCCTAAATATGTAAGACTGCTTGGAAAGATTTACACAAACTGCTACTCTAAAATCAGAACAGATTTCGAAGGGTAAATCTTTGAAATAAAAGGTGTCAGACAAGGAGCCTATCCAGGGCCAAGTTAGAGTGAAGCCAGAGCAAAGCCATTGCGGGACTGCAGTGGTGGCCGGAGCCAAGCCAGAGGCAATGTAAGAGAGAGACCAGAGCGATGCCAGAGCGGGACCGAAGCGATGGCTGGAGCCTAGCCAGAACGAAGCCAGCTTAAGCCAGAGGCAAATCAGAGAATGAAGTAAGAGTGTGGCCAGAGCGAAACCGGAGCCTAGACAGAGCCAAGCTAGAGAATGAAGCCAGAGCTGGACCGGAGCCAAGCCAGAGGGAACCCAGAGAGAAGCTAGAGAATGAAGCTAAAGTGAAGCAAGAACGAAGCCAGTGCGAGACTGGAGAGTTGGCTGGAGCCTAGGCAGAGCGAAGCCAGAGTCAATTAAGAGAACGAAGTTAGATTGAAGCCAGAGTGGAACTAGAGCGAAGCCAGAGCGGTACGGGACCGGGAGTCGGAGCTCAGCCACAACCACGCCCGAGAATGTAACCAGTGCAAGGCCGGAGCGAAAGCAGAGCTGGACCGAGGTGGTGGCTGGAGCCTAGCCTGACAAACCAGTGCCAAATTAGAGAACAAAGTCAGAGTGAAGCCGGAGAGAAACCAGAGCCAAACCAGAGCGAAGCCAGAGGCAAGTTAGAGAATGAAGTAAGCGCGAGGCAAGATCTTCACCAGAACGCGAGGCATTGCGAGCGATGATTTGTATATAAGGGCGCTCAACTGCTCGGTCATCAGCACACTTACAAAAGCAATAGCCAGAGATAAATTACCAACATAAAGATACAAATCAAAATTACAATAAAATAAATAAGCCCAAATGGGAAAAAATATATAAAAACTATAATTGACAATAAAATACCAAAAAGCATACAAAACCGTTTTTAATATTTGCATAGACAAAACAAACTACCTGCCCTGTGGTGATCGAATCAATTTGTTCCTTTTCTTAGGGGCTGGGCTAGTATTTCAGCAGTTTGTACCTGCATTTTTCTCACTGTCGTTTTGGCAATGAAGACAGGATCTACCCGCTCCACATCTTCAAAGGAGGCGGACGGCTTTCGTACTGGTAACTTCGACTCGAGTCTCTCGAAACGATCAGAAAGTTGCCGATCGGAGTCCTCTCCAGATGATGTTGACGGAAATGGTCGTGGACTTTTATGCTGACTAGCTTTCTTTTCACTGGTGTTACTGTTCTCCTTAAGGAAGACAGTTCTGTCATATGAGGGCTTAAATTTCCTTGGCGATACATTATATAATACTGGTTCAGATGTTCTTGAGGTAGATGCTTTCGGCGGTGACATGGCTGAATCCTTCTTAGGACTGGACTTGGTCGGCGCGCTCACTGTTGTTCGTGCCTGTGTCTGTTGCTTTGTCAGTAATGTTGGTGTAATTGTTCTCTCGGATATCACTGCCCCGTTTATGTCGCTAGTTTGTGTTGCGATTTCACGTCTAGGTACCGGCTTAGCTGCAAATGCACTATAACGGACCTGGGGACAGAAGCCTGACGAATACGCAAGGGTAACCGGGCTTCCGAGGACACCTCCTTTACCCGGATCTCTTGGATCGCCTTTTCCTTCATAAAACGTGGGCATTCTCTGGAGTTAGATGAATGATTACCACTGCAGTTAACACATGCTGCAGGTGAAGTACACGTATCATCATGTTTGACTTCCCCACAGTCAACGCAAGTAGCAACTCCATTACAACCATCACTCATGCCCGCCTCGGTAGCGTAGATGGTAGCATGTCGGCTCACGTTCAAGAGGTCCCGAGTTCCAATCTCGGTCAGGGTGAGTTGCCTAGATAAGGTTTTTCCCGGGGTTTTCCCTTATCCTTGAAGATGAATGTCGGGTAACTCTAAGCTCAATGGACCCCGGACTCACTTGAGCATAATTTCACCAATTTCATTCGCCGTCCGATATGACTTAACGTTGGAGGACGTAAATTGCAAAAAAAAGATGGATAATGCCACTTATCTTTCGGTTATTGCAAATAAAATACCAAATTCGGCCAGCAGAAAGAACGAAATTGTTAAATGGTTACAAAAAAGGGAGGTTGATTTTTCGAAAACAAACTAAAATGAGTTATTGCAATGAGTACTTCCGTTTAAAAACATGGAAAAAGTGCATCAGCTGGATCATCTTACAATTGAAATGGGACAAGAGGTAATACGCCTCTCACCTTACCGCTGCCAATATAATCCAATTGAGTTGATGTGGGCTCAAATAAAAGGGTTTGCAAACAGAAATAATACTTTTAAACTGACGGACGTTGAACGACTTGTCACGAAGAAATTGACAAGGTAACACGACAGGTCTGGGAAAACTGGGTAAGGCATGTAGAAAACCTTCAAGAAGGCGATTTAAAGAAAGAAATAGCACGGGACAAGATTTTGGAACCTATAATCATATCTTTGCAAGACTCAGACGGTGAAGACAGCGACAATGACGAATTGTCTCTTAAGTGACATTGACAACGATATGGATGAGCCACTGGCAGTTCCATTGGATTACAAAAACAGGTAATTCATAAACTATAATTATAGTATTTAAAAATATACATAATTTGCGAAAATGTTTTTTTCAAATTTTGATTTTAGCAACTGTATCATTGTAAAAGTTTGTAAAATATAATTTGCCTGCCCTAGCGCAAAGCAGACCTACATGTTGTATGAGGGTGCGAGAGAGGGAAATAAAAAAGGATTGGGGTAACAAGCTGGCAACGCTGAGTGGGATACGGCATCTGATTAGCTGGACTCCAGAACTCTTCCCATTTGAAAAACGTAATAGGAAGCCATCAGACTTGTGTTCAGGGAGGTTAGGGTCAAATACGGATGTGGAACTTGTTTGTGCGTTTGGCATTAGCTCTCTCACCACTCAGAGGCACCCAATCAAGAGATTTGGCTCGGGACCCCGGGATGGTCAATCCCGTTCTCCCGCAGTAGGCTCCTGGGGGATATGTAAGTTCTGCAGCTGTTAACTAATGTTCCGTTATTGTGTATGAACGAAGACCTGAAAGCACAATCTGTAACTTCACGACCCGATCATCTGATATTTGAGAGCTGTCTTTAAAGTGCGGTGCCACCTTTCTATTTTTCCATTGGATGCAAGATGATATGCTGTTGTCCTAATGTGGTTGATACCATGTATTTTGGCAAGCGAATTAAAGAGACTAGACTGGAATTATCTGCCACGGTCTGTTGTGAGTCTCTTTGGAATTACAGAGCTTACAATCCACGAAGAAATTATAACCCGCGATACAGTAGCGCTTATATCTTCTACAGCAAAGGCTTCAGACCGCTACGAAAATCGATCAATCATTGTCACTAAGTATCTACATCCTTTAGAAATGGGTAAGGGACCAACAATATCAATGTTGATATGGCTGAAATGTCTTTCCGCTTCATGGTAAGTTCCTACCACAGTATTACTCTGTTTCCATAACTTGCATCTTTGACAACCTATACAAGCTCTGGTCCACTGTTTAATATCTACGGAGAGCTGACCAAACGTAGAGTTCTCTGTTGAGATTTGTGGATCCTTGCATGCCAGGATGAGAGAGATCTCGAATGGAATGGAATTTTTTTTCCTGTATGCTTCTGAAATGTATGGTCTGTTGACGTGGAGAGGCTATATCTACTTTATGTTTAAAAGCAAATGTGAGGGATGTATGGTCTGTGTAGATGCAGAAATCTCTTCGTTCGACCATGTTTCGAAAGTATTTTATTCCTGAAGTGCCTGCTAAAAGCTCGCGGTCATAAGCACTGTAGTTAATTTGTGCAGGGCTCAACGTTTTTTGAAAAGAAACCAAGGCGGCTCTAGTGTCTTATCTCTAACTTGGTGTAATGATCCACCAATTCCAAAAGTGTTGCATTCGATAAATCTGTTTTCAGCTCTTGGAAGACTTGTAATGCTTTTGTAGATCATTGTAATTTAGTCTTTTCTTTCGTTTTAGCAGACTGACACATCTTGAAAAGTATGGTATGGGTTTCTGCGCTATCTGGAAGCATTCGATCATAGAAATTAATTATTTCTAGAAAACGGCGAAGTTGATCTATTGTCTGCGGCAATGGATAATGTAAGATAGTATCCACTCGGTCTGGTAATTGTGAAATTCCTTTGCTGGGAACCATGAAACCTAAAAATGGAAATTCAATCTCACCAAGTATAAATTTAGATATATTTATATTAAAGTTATTTTGCGTAAGACGTTCGAATAAAATACTCAAGTGTAATTCATGTTCTTCATCTGTGGAAGCAACTAGAACATCATCGATATATACAAACACAAAATGCTAACGGTTTAAAACAGAATGCAAAGATTGTGCTGCATTGCGTAAACCAAAGGCTATTTTAAACATTCAGATCGTCCAAACGGTGTTATTACTGTATGTTTCGGAACATGCTCTTCTGCGATTGTGATGTGGTGAGAAGCCCGTACAAGGACAGTCTTGCTGAAGATCGTTTTACCATACAATTGGTAGTTGAAATTCTGTATATTAGATACAGGGTAACGATCAGGAACAGTAATTGTGCTGAGTGCACGATAATCCCCACAGACCTCATTTAACCATATTTCTTGGGAATTATGTGTAAAGGACTGGACCAGAAACTTTTTGAAGGTCTGCATATACCCAGATCTATCATTTTTTGCAATTCTAGTTTGACAGCAGCAAGCTTCACTTTAGCCAAGCGTCTTGCTTTTGCTGAAATAGGTGCTCCGTTAGTAGTTATTGAATGCTGAGTTTCACCATAGGTGCATTGAAGTCTGGAATATCTATGAGAAGATTTGAAAATTCAGAAATAATGTCTCAATACTTTTGCTGCGCCGAGATGATAAAGATAGATGATTTGTTACGTTGCATATTTCACCTTTTGTATTAAGAAAGGTATTTCTATATAGTAGGCATTAGTTTTTATGTCCACTAGAAGACCGAAACTTTGTAGAAAGTCAGCACCTAATAGTGGTTGCTGTACATTTGATATTACAAAAGGTCAAGTAAATGATCTCCGTAATCCAAGGTCTAATTTCAATATCTTTTCTCCAAATGTTAGAATACCTGAACCATTAGTTGCATAAAGAACACGGTCGGAGAGATTTCGATTTTCTTTGTGTGTAGGTGGTAACACAGAAATATGAGCACCTGAATCAACAAGAAATCTTGATCTTAAGGTGTTGTCATATATAAAAAGGTGACTTGATTTGTGGCTTTCATCACCTTTCGCATCCAATGATGAGCCTAGGTATTTTTCTGTAATGTAGTGTTGCATTTGCAAGGTGGTATACACTTCTTAGCATTGTAACGAAATTTGTAATGATACCAGCAAATATACGTTCTTTTACTTGGAGTTTGCGACCTACTACATGACCGCTTAGGCGTCTGTAAATCCTTAATCGAATTTGTGAGCACAGCAATCTGCTTTTCTAACCTAGAAAATTGGTCACTTGAATCATTGCTCTGAGATTCAAATGAGCTTGAAGTATCACAAAAAAAATGTACTGCCAGAATTGATTATTTCTATAATTGTATCATTCTTAACTGTTACAGCATCTAGCTCATCTTTAATAGCTGAGAATGGCTCTAATATTCGTGGGTAATCTCTGCAACAAAATAAAAAATTGTACGTAAAAATTGGGTAAATTCCTTATCTCCGGCGAGAGATGTTAACTCTCGGAATGGTGCAGAAGGCCTTCTGTCACCTAGCTCTACTTCTGTAAGGAGTCTCTTTGCCTTTCGTTCTTCGGATTCTTCGAATTCTTTGATTAGAGGTTTTTTAAGATCTGAGTAGGAAATATCAGACATTGGTTTTATGAGGAAGTCGGGTAGAAGATCGGCTACCTCACTGTCTAATGAACTAGGAAAATAACGGAATTTTGTTTTTTTTTCTGCGTTAATTCCAGCAGTTCGGAATTGGGATTTCGCTTTTAAAAACCATACCTTAACATATTTTCTCCAAAAACGCCGGCAATTTCATTGCTACTCTTGTAATAGCGTCTGTTGTACTATATGGAATGTTTGTTTCATTTGGTTCCCTTGCGTTGATATTTGAGTACATGTTTAATGTTATTTGCTGTCTGTGTAACCATTTATGGTTATTTGAGTTACTCTTGATGTCTTGGAAAAGTAAAGTTTTTTTGTAACTAATTAAATCTGTTTAATTTTCGTGTACAGAACAAAACATAAGCGGTAAACAATAAAAAAGAACATAGAGAAGAATAAAAGAAATGTTCAGGGTGGCCAATATAACTCCAAACTCCTGAGACTTACTGGCCACAAATCTATAGCCATTGCTTATTACTTCTCGTGTTTGGGAATGCAGCACCTGATTTCCTAATCTACTGAGAGGAAAATGCGCTCTTGGAACCAGGAGACATGTACTTATTGAAGCAAACTGTAGTATTACTCAGTAGCTCTGCACTTGTTTACTTGCTCGCAACTGTTATACAACTGACCTACCCTCCCCATGCAACCGTTCTAAAAAGGACTCGTCCAGGTTTCACTGTATATTGCTCTCCATAAGCCAAGGTATATGCATACACCTGCACTAAAAAAAACATAACAGGATATTATAATAGATAAATAATATTGCTTAGGCCTTTCCTCCATAGTAGAAGATAAATGCCTCAATTGTATATTCCTCTGCCGGTTTCATCATGAACAAAGCTCATGCAGCTATGTATAACCTCGTTCATATATCTGCAACACATTGAAGTACAATTTACTATTGTACTCCCATTTTAAATGAGTACAGAATACACTTTAATTATGAAACCTCCCGATTGCAATTAATGATGTTTTCAAACATAGGAAAAACTTTGTAGTGCATATAAGTTGTTCACGTAGTTTATCCTCACGGGTAAAACCCACTGGTAGCGTGACAGCAATACAATAGTATGTTCGAACATGCTGGACCTTAAAATTAAAGCTAGATAAGTCTAAAGCTCATCCAACGTTGCTGCATCTTCTGGGTCTGCCGAAACCTCCATCTAAATAGCTTGATCAAGGCCGACTGGCTTGATTGTCGGTTTCCAGCAATGAACTGACGTCTAAATAAATTCGGAACTTAACAGTGACAAAGAATGCAACCAATGCTTTCAGCTAATAAACGAAATCTTTAATCTAGGTTGTGGTTAAACTTTTGTCCCCCTCCACAAATTGTTATAAGAAGATGGCTGAAATTGCCCCTGTATTTTGCGTATACCGACAAGCGTATCTAAAACTTGCAAAGGTTGGTTTAATACCGTATCAATGTCTAATTCAGTGAATTTTATTTACAGCGGGAAGGCAATTATATTAATGTAATTAATAATTATACACTCAACCAGTGACATTAATTAAAAGATTTAACCATATCCAGAGGTATGGCATTCTGAAGTAACCTACAGGAACATAATTGGTTCTTCATAAATCACTCCCCACGTACACCTTAAAAACCCTGCCATAAAATCCTGTTCTAAAACTCCCTATTTCCAGTTAAACCATTTAGGCTGGATACGCAGCATAATGCTCCAGCTGTGCATATCCTGCCAGCACTGTGGCCGGACGGTAAATTAGTTGAGCTGACATCCAGTAATTTCTTCTCCTTTTTTAATCGGGTTATTGTGTAGACTTGGCAACCAGAGCGTTGTGATTACCTCAAATAATTACAGGTAGCACAAGTTGGTGCGTGCATTAGAGGCATTAAGGAACATTAAAGAGACGTATTTTGTGGAAAAGAGAAGTTGATTGTAACTTAGCATTAGACTAAAATTTTTAGTTACAAATAAAAGAACATCGTTGTGTCGTTTTGCTCACAATATTTAGATTAATATGTGATGTAGATCCATGGTGTAAACACATCGGCTCTACCAAGTCATGCGGATTGCTAAATGTCCTACATATCAGCAAATTCCATAAATTGCACGTGGAGTATATTTTCTGTCCTCACAGGTTATGGATTCACAGAATATATACTTCTTATGGAAATGTACTATTGTCTGTGATCTTCAGTTATATCGCCCACCTGTAGGGTGTTACTTATGCTATTCTGTGACAGAAGAAGAACAAAAATAAAGTAAACATAAGAGTTGATAGTTTAGTGAAGTATTTGAAGCAGTGAATAAAGAATATTTAGCACATTTTTGTTGTATAAATAATACTTATCTATACAGTTGTATTAAAGATGTCAGTTTTAGAAGCTACTTTATACAGGCAAATCTGAAAGGTAACTTAGGTTAGGAAAGTTTATTTTTCGGGGGGCAGTTTGTCATCGGAATACCTAATTATATTTCATCATGGTTAATGGTGTTTGAAGAATATATAATATATCTAATAGGAGCTTACAGAGTTTTTCCGCAATTGTAACTTTGTGTATCGTAGTGCACAGTTAAATGTTAATGAATTCAGGAATCACCAGTATAAAATATGGGTTAATTACATCAGGTATTCCATACTAACAGGTATTGCTTGCAACATAAATGCCATATAGTATTATTTGTAAGAAATTGGATTAATGACAAGAAATATATAGTGTAATATGATTGGATTATGGCATAGATAGCGGTTAGTCATCTACTATGGATGAAGATGTCATGCAAATTAAATTAAAATTTTTCCAGAATTGTTTGTTGATTTGACCCTGTCACCTTTTATATTAATGTTTGGCATGGTTGACTTGGTAGTAAAATAACTGCATCTCATAAAAAAAAAAAAGAGTAAAAAAAGATAAATAAAAATGTATGCTTCCTTTCTGTTTGTTACTCTCATACATCATTAACAGAAATTACAGAATATTTACATCAGGTTTGTTTAGGCCTAACTCCTCTTCAAAATCAAAGATCATTGTAGTGAAGCATATTGAAGTTGTGTCTCAGGGGTAGCATCATAATAAGTAGGATCTCCTGCAGCTAGAGGAAAAGTACTCAACTTGCCTCAGTAGTGTTGGCAATATATTAAATAGGATCTCCTGTTTTTAGTGGGAGAGTTAATAAACTTGCTTCATCAGTGATAACATTGATGTCAAGATAAAATGAATATTTATATATATTGTAGATTTACTGTGACTTGGAATTATCCCTTACTAATTCCTCTTTTTGCTTCAGTATTTCATCAGAGTTTCAACATGACACAAGATAGTGCTGTATGCATTAAACCTGGTCAGCGAGTGGAATGTGATGGTTCCTATGGTACAGTATGGTACGTGGGTGAAGTTCCTCCTACTAAAGGAATATGGCTTGGGGTTGACTGGGATGACCCATCTAGAGGAAAACATGATGGCTCACATAACGGCCACAAGTATTTTAACACCAGGTAAGAGATTTCTTTAAGTTAATTGATGGAAATTATTCATTTCATCACACTAGCCGTAACAGGTAGAGTTGGTAGAGTTGACATGAAAAATTCAATGCTACAGCTGGAATTTGAACCATGGATCTACTGGTTTCCGTCCAGTCGCTCTTACCCATTGAGCTACCATGGCCAATTTGCTGTCATGACATTACATTCTTTCTTTATTGCTTAGATTCTGTGGGAGATTTTATACAAATTGAAGCTATTGACAGTAAAGCAATCCAAATGTTATAAATAAATTACAACACTTGGTAACAAACTTCACTTACCTCATTTAAAATTGTCTAATTCCCTGGGATCGGTTTTGTGATGTTTCCTGGACATCTGCAGTCAGTAGACTGATTAACCTGTTGGTTACTTCCGGTAGTTGATGGATAGTTCGCTATCATGCTGTCATCTACTGGGGCAAAACAAAGTTATTGACCGAATAATATCCATGGGAGATATTTCCAGAGACATTGGAATCATGTAGCTTTTCTCTTAACTGATATATGCTTTTTTTAAAAAAAAAAAAAAGAAGAAGCTGGTATATATAGTTATTGGTTCAGTAGGCAGAATAAAGATACAGGGCATATATTGTTTTCTGCCCTCTGGGGCTTTCCATGGGATGGAGATTAATGTCCTTTAATATGGTAGGTCATATCAGATGATGGATGAAATGACACTCAGATGATCCTAGAATTCATAGAGCTTAAAGTGATTTGACAGTTGTTTCCTTAGAGTAAGGGAAAAACTCAAAGTCATATCTAGATACAGCAGAGACGATAGTTCTGTGCCGGTGACCTACTTTCTCCGCGCACTGGAGAGAGTCTGTGACCAAGCGTCACTTGCATCTTCTGCTAGAGGTAGAAGATGGAAGACAATGCAACAAGGCCATATTTCACAGACTCGTCTTTACTAAAACGCAGCGCATGGAAGTGAGTTAGCCGATTATCGTATTCTCGTTTCACCTTCATACATAACCGACCTTCCTTCATCTCTAAGCCTTTTTATGGCACATAAATATGACATGCGCCAATATCTCATATACCTTTCCTATAACAAGACCTTGCTGTTCCTTGTTTTCTTTCACTTCAAAACATATGCCACATAAGATAGTATTTAAACTAGTGCTTTCCCCTTTAAAGTTAATAGAATCTTGATGTTTCAGGAGTCCCAAATTTTGACACTGGGTACAGTTTTCTACTGAATATACAAATTATAAATTCTTTGGCAAATTACACTCCTTTCAAAGTTATCAATGACAGTGATTATTTCTGGTACACGATGTACTTTCCAGATATTTCAAAGGAGGTCCCTTGTACGTCACATTTCTCCCCTGCTTTAATTATTTTACAAAATTTTCTCTCAGATACTTTTGGTGCTGCACTCATCCTCCCTTGCATTTTATTAGCATATCGCCAGAAACTGCTTCCCATTTCAGAATAGATTGACATTTATTAATAACTTCACGGTTTGGCTGTGAAGTGTTTTTCCACCAAGTTTGCTTTGAATTGGAGGCATTTTAATCTAAATAAGAAAATATATAAATGCACTCACATACACAGACAAAACACTAATCACCAGTGCGATTAATAATCACAATTTCTAAAACTTTAAAATCCTAACGTGACGGTACCGAAGCGTTAGAAGTTACCCGGTCAAACCTCTCCACGATAATGGCCATTTCAGTGTACTACGCATGACCGAGAGTGTAGGCTCAGCAACTGGATTCTAAATGACTGCGCACACGGTCTCCACCGGCACAGAACCATCGTCCGCACTGTAACTAACCCTAACTGAGATTTGAATTTGGAATTTCTTGAATGTAATGTCCAAATTGCAGAAATACAGTTACAGAATTTTTGTAGTGTTAGGAAAGTATAGTGATGCAAGTTTGTTTTGGTTAATATCCATTATCTTTATTGAAATACTCTCATATTTGTAAATGTCAGTAGTTTCTTGATACATATAAATTAGGCTACTAGAGCTTGATTATAGCTAAATATAAGCTTTATCATATTCCATATGGAGATTATCTATGTGCCACATTTGATGGGTTACTGACACATCTGAAGTTGTCCTTCAAGGGACGAAATGTTAAATAAAACATTTTATCATATACACCATTGCATACAGCCCAGAAAGTATGGCTATCGGGATCAGCTATAATAGAGTGTACCGTTTTTTATCTGTTCCTGCCTACTATGGTTTCCTTAAGCAATATGCATAGGATTTCGTCCTGATATGAAAGGAGGCAGTATTTGTTCTCCATTGCTCTCCTCTGCAGTAAGCAGTATAATTAGGTATATCTATAGGGTCTGGAACCTTGCATGACATACATATTATGTGTTTCAAATGGGATGATGTTTGTCCTTGAGCGCTACTAGGTGAGCAGCCAATCGGAGTCCTGCAGTGTTGTCGTATTGCATTCCCCCTATGTGGTGTGTGACGAGTGCCAAACTAATCAATCTCTAATAAATACTATTCGTGCTAACACAAAATTCAGATTTTGCCAAAACTGATCCATGTGGAAGGAGACAATAATGTATTTAACATAACCATAAAAACCCCTTATTTTTAGTTCAAATAGTTCTAATACAGATAAAGTAGATACCATTACATTATAACAATGCATTGCGACATAAGGATTGTAATGAACATCATTATTGGTTGGCATGTATGCGTGAACGTATATTTGAAAATACTCAGAGCTGAAACTTAAACATTTGACATGACATGATAAAAGAAATATGTCTTCAGTTTCGCAATGGTGATGATGGTGTAATGGTGGTTGTCCCACGTCGCTGCAGCTTTTGTAGCCGTATTCTATTGGTGATGTTGCAGTTATGTAAGCGGTAGTATTGGATACTTGGATTATGGAACTTAATGTTAGGAAATAAAAAAAGGTTGAAAAAATTCGAAAATTGAAAAAATTAAATCCGAATTTAACTTGATTTGTGTTTGAAATCAATTCTATTATACAATTTACAATAATACTTTTCCTACGTTGAGGAATAATTCGAACGCAGTTCAACTTCTCTGGTTATCAACCAGACTTTTGCAAATATGCAGCACTTCTACACACGCATCCATTCACTTTGAAATCACGATGCAAAAGACGTTACTTTTCAGACATTTAACTTGCACTATATCCAAGCTTCTACTCACGTTGATAAATAATTATAATTGTTAGATAGAGTCAACATGAAAAATTCAATGCCAGGGCCGGGATTTGAACCATGGATCTCCTGGTTTCCGTCCAGTTGCTCTAACCCATTGAGCTACCATGGCCAACATGCCGTCCTGACATTAAGTTCTCCATTTGACTCATATATTTCCCTGTTAGACCACTAGGGTATCTCGCATTCGAGATGCACTGTTTGTGGCGACTTACTTTCGTAAGTACTTGATTCCCAGGCTTCATAATTTAACTCTTTATTGTTTAAGTTAATTGATGGAAATTAATCATTTCTTCATACTAGCCATGTATAGGCTAAGATTTGATAGATAGAGTCAACATGAAAAATTCAATGCCATGGCTGGGATTTGAACCACAGATCTCCTGGTTTCCGTCTAGTCGTCTAACCCATTGAGCTACCATGGTCAACATATCATGATCAAACTAAAATTATAATTGTTCTTATTCTCAGGTTTGCTATCTGCTTTTTGTAGAATACATGCAGGATTCTGCATGAGCGTCATGTCTGTTCCGTTTGTGGTTGCATTGCAAAAGACACTAACTTCTCCTTTTCATTTATTGATTTTTATCTGATCACCATGGTAACTAAATATTCTAGTCTACATCACTTTTCCCTGTGGCCAATACATTAATTTTGAATTACATAATTTTCTGATTTTCCAAATATAAAGCCCTAAAAACAATTTTCTTGTGTAATTTTATCTTTCTATTAAATGTATCATATTTACCATTTATCTAGATTGGATATTAACATTTGTCTTCACCTGTTTGTGACCTCCTTTATTCAGGCATGGCAACCTATAACTCATACCAATTCAAAACAAAACTGTCATTTTAAATATATCAATATGAATCATAAGTAAAACCAATATCCTCTGGCACTTGATATATTAACATCTCTATCAGGATTCTACTTATGAAATTGTAAGTTGCTTTAGGGGTATGTGTGAGATATTCTTGTAGTTTACTGGGGAAAGTTCAAGTCAGCTGGACCTTGAGTGAAAGAACAGTTAATTATCAATGAGAAGGTGTACTTGGCATTAAGCACATGTCTATAATAATTAGACTTTTATAATGTGCAGATTTGGAACTTTCCTTTTGATGCATTATATTGACATCATTAGATAATGATTGTATACTGTTGATGTAATTGACTTATTTCATACTTTTTTCAGGCATCCAGCATCTGGATCCTTTGTACGGGTGGAGAAGGTAAACCTGGGCCAGTCATGTCCATCAGCAATAAGAAAGCGCTATGGAGAAGTTAAAGATAAGACAGGGGGTATTGATTTGGAAACTATAGCCCTTCTCCAGCGAGAAATACAAGCTCGTTTTGTTGAGGTAGTTGGGCTTGATAGGGTCAGCACAAAGCAAAGGTATAAAATTGGCATCTTATAATAATTTTTGGAAAGAGTTCATTTAGTGATTAAAGCTTAACGTAATTTTTGTTTGTTTTTGTTTTACAAACAGACAGTTCCAGAATTTGAGAGAAGCCTGGCTTCGAGAACAGTTAATTAATGGTCCTGGAGATGAAGGTGAATTGGAGAATCTATGCCCTAATATACGAGAAATGGATTTGTCGAAAAATTTGTTGAGCAGTTGGCAAAGTGTTTTAGCCATAGCATTTCAGTTACGAAATTTAGTAACTCTTAATGTAAGGTAATTGAAGCATTTATCATCAACATCATCATAATCATAATATCTATACTAATACTACATAAAATATAAGTATTTGTAACAAATTTCACTTTTTTAAGAAAATTGATGACAATTTTACAGATTTCAATTGAAATTTTCTTGAAAGATAAGTGAAGTTTGTTACAAAGAATTATATTTTATATAGTATTTGTTGCTTTACTGTTACTAGCTTCTATTTTTATGTATGTATACTATTGTTATACACAGAGAAGATTTCTATGTATATACATATATGAGGAGTGATTTTTCAATACTCGATAGATGCAAAATTTTGCAAAATTGAGCTATATATAGTATCTGCATCATTTTTCACCTTCTGCATCATTCTGTGAAGTCAGATTTTGCAAAATTCAATTCATGTCCTGTGTATAGATTAGGGGATATTAGCAGTTTTTTCAAAACTCGATAGATGCACTTGCTCAGTTAAAGCAAAAGTCCATGGATGCAATTTTATGATTTTATGATCCAACGTGTAGCAACCTCAATTCCATGAAACGCATGTTGGCATTGACTGCCATCTCACTATTGCAATTCATGTGGTGATATGCATAAAACTCAGCAATTGCTTTTGCTTGCACTCTAGCAAATGATCGAAGCAAAAGCAATTGCTATAAACTGTATGCATAAAGCACGTGCTTTTGCTTGAAAGCATTTACTACCCATACCTAGCAATTGCTTCCTGCCTACCAGACCACTGCAAGTGATAAATCTCTTAGCACGCATGCGCATGTTTCGCTACGTCATGAAAGCAGACAAACTGTACATAGTTTTTATCAGTTTTTATACACGTATTGTGCCTATTGGTGTGTGCTTTTGAATCAGTTACTTGTTTTGTTAAAATCTGCAATATGTCCTCAGATAGTTCTGATACGGAAGCAGACAACGAGTTTAATGACGTGTTTGTTAGCGTAATTAAAAACAAGACAGTGTTATTAAACAAATCTCAAGTTCCCAAAATAAAACAAGAAAAGGAGATAGCGATTGGACAGGCAATTACGGAAATTGCGCAACTTTGTGGTAAAAGAATGGAGTCAAAACAAATCACAAAGAAAATCAGTAATATGAAAGCTGTAGAAAAAAAAAAAAAAAAAAAACGGATGCGAAGGCAACAGGAAACAAAAGGATTAAACTGAATCATTGGCAGCAACAACTATTTTCGCTGATGTCATCAGATAATAATCCAACCTTAAACAAGATTCCAGGTGATATTTTGAAATAAATAATTTTCCTCATATAATAAATGCATTTCTATTTCATTATATGTTGCGTACTCTATAAAATTTCGAAGGTAAGGAAGGACATTTTGCAGTAAATCCTTTCATGGAAGTGTTGAAAACAGTGTTGTTGTATAAATTAAATTAATGTCAATAATGTCAATGTCCGGCTGAAGATAGAGGGAAGGCCTCAGAAACTGGTTCCGGGAAAATTTAAAAGTAAGTGTTGTTTTGTGTCATTAATCGACTCCTAATTAATTTAATTTAACATTTTGCAGTATTTCATTCTTTTTTGTGGTACAGGTGCATGCATGTGAGGGAGGTGTTCCAGGGAAAGAGGGTCCTTCTTTAACACCAGTAGTATCACAAAGCAGGCCCGAGAGACCTACAAAACGTCAGCGCATGTGTGATTTTGAAACTGAGGAAAGTAGAGGTCTGTCCACCCCTGAGTACCAGAGGCTACTGATCAGTGAACAGCTAAAGTTAACAAGATTACAAATTGACTATTTTTCAAAAAAGAATTGGAAATCTTTTCTTTAACTGTCCAAAACAGCGCTCGATTATACCGCGTTCTACCTTTAAGAGTTTATTAAATGCAATTTCTTGTGGTGTAACAGGATTGCGATAAGGAACCATTAACCAAGGTGCCACTCCGTAACCCTCATCTGCTATCAACAAGGAGTTTATGCTTTTCTTCATTACTGCACATGGTGCACTGTTACGCCATATGCGTGAGTCATGCACTGACCCAGGCCACTGAATATCAACGCTGGTGAAACATTCGTCGGCATTACATGTAGCTTGCACATTTATGGAAGCATAACCTTTGCGGTTAATGTATTCATCTCCGTGATGATTTGGTTTTGGAATTTTCACATCTGTACAGTCGAGAACACCAACTTGCAGATGGGAAATGGTACTTCCTCTGCCACTGAAGTTTAGCATCGTGCATACTCTGTTGATCCGAAGGAAACGACATTCAAAAATGAGTTTTTTCAACTATTTTGCTTGCTACGTATGTGACAGTTCTTGACACTGTACTCTGGTGTATACCCATGTCTTCTCCAACTCCAACCTGGAAACCCGGGTCTCCAACATATCTTAAAAAAGTCCTCATTTTCTGCTGACCACCCAAAGCTCCGCCACGCGTTTTGTGATTTTCTCCCACAAAATAATCACTTAACCAGGTAACATTTTCACTGCTAAATCTATATAACTTTTTGAAATCCCATTCTTCGGGGTTCCTCCTTTGTCTGTAGACCTTTTTTTCCCGAATATTCATAAACGCAGCCATTTCTGCTTCCGATAAACCTTTTGCTAAGCTAGCGAAGTCAGCATTGAGGCACACTTCAGTTTTTCATAGCAATTGCTATGAAGCAAAAGCAATTCCTAGGTGTTATGCATACAATTTGTAGCAATTGCTCCTCGTCATAGCTTTTGCTTAACTTGGCCTACGTGACCTAGCTTTTGCTAAAGCAAAAGCAATTGTTAGATATTATTATGCATATATATCGAAGCATTAGCTAGATTTTGCTACAGATTTGAAGGAAAAGCAATTGCTTAGTTTTTATGCATACCACCCATGGAATTCTCAGTCATTCCTGCAAGCTTTGTACACTGCTGCACTGTTGGCAATAACTGCAAACTCAGGTTGTGCGCTTGTATTTCACATTAATTTCTGAAAGCTTTGTTATACTTACATGGAATTTTTATTTAGTTGAGACATTGCACAGTACTAGGCACAATGGACAGGAGCTCAGATTGTGGAACTGCACCAGTCATAGAATGTGCAGGAGGTAGGAATTGCAAAATCAGGGAAAGTTCATACCCCAGCAATTTCATGTTCACATGGTCTCGAGTGCACTCCACGAAATCCTAAAAGTAAAGGGCATAAGCACTGTGATGTAGCTGATTTGACTTATAATGATATAAGTGAATTTCACCAACATCTTTCCGTGCTGAACAAAATGGATCAAGATAAATTCCTTATGAAATATATGAGTATTACCTCTTCTAATCGCAGAGTGGTGAAGAAAGAAGCTGCAAAGAGAAAGCAGACTGTTAGCATTAAATACAGTTTGAGAACTAATGATGGCCGAGTATTGTCAGTACGTGCTGCAAGCTTCCAAGGAATCACAAGGGTGTCAAAAGATAGATTATCTCTCCTGGCTAGAAAATTTTACTTATCTGGGAATGCGCCAAAGGAAACCAGAGGAGGTGACAGAACAGAAATATTACAGAAGGGCATTTCTGCTACTATAAAGCAAGACATATAGAAGTACAGATGTAGAGAAAGCCTTACGGAAGAGCAAAATCAAGGAGAGAATATTTGCCTCGAGAACTTAATATCTATGGACCAACTTTTGCAACGAAAGAAGATTAAGAAATTTACCAGTCTGCTCATTTTCAAAATATAAATACATGTTTTACAACTTATTCAATCTTTCATTCTGTACACCACACACTGACATACGTCTCAGGTTCAAAGCCAGGAAGCATCAGAATCTAGCTACATTTTTTTTGAAATTCCAGAAACTACTAAAGAATTTTATAAAGATGTACTAGAAGATACTTTTAAATGTTAAAGGTTATATATTCATATTGTTTGAAATTTCTTTCTATGCATTCAATATGTTTGTTATAAAACAAAATCTATCGTTATTGCGAATGTAGCAGTACGTAGTTTCTAAGTTTATACCTAATAAAATAATCCTTATAAACATTAATATGTTGGTTGTATTGTACATTATGTATTATGAAAAGTTGAAAATAAATAAAAAATAATAAATACATAAATAAAAAGTAACAAAAATAACAAAACTTCATGTGTGAATTTCTCGCTCACGCAGAAAAATTCATCGCATCTATTGGCTTAAACCTCAGATTTGCACTATTAAACTATTCTATTTGTTTCTTTTCACATTAAATGAGATAGTTTCAGGAAGGAGAATTGAATGACTAATATATTTATTGCCAATAAATAGAGAGAAAAAAAAACGTTTTTCTCAGAAACGCATTTTGGGCATCTATCGAGTTTTGAAAAAACACTTCTCATATGATAATCTCAAAAGTATTGAACCATTTTGACAATTCTTTCACCATTGATGTATTGTTCTTTCTGATGAACATTTGTTATGAAACAGATCTGGATATGGAATTTTTGGATAGAATGCAATACTTCCCCTACCTATATCTAGTAGAGAAAGTAGAAATTATTCTTATAGATTTATCACATAGGTTGCTGTCCACTCTTCATAGAAACTGTCTATTATATTAAATGTTTTTCTTATAACATATGAGCACATGTGAAATCTAATACTACTTATGCTTCATAAATTCTATATTTCAACACTAGATGAACTAATGACATAAGACATCTCTGCTAATCTGCACATGATGTTCTTAAATATGTCTTTTCATGCCCAAATGTTACTATTTCTTTAAATATGAACGCTTGATTTCTTAACATTTCAGTGAAAATCAGCTGCAACTACCAGAATGTCCAGAGAAATTTCAAATGTACTTCCCAAGTCTTGAACATATCATAATGGCGAGAATGGAATATCTTTGGACAGAGGTATTAGAATGTGCTAAAATGTGGCCCAATGTGTGGGTTTTACAGGTAATTTTCCTTTTGCTAATTTTCTAATGCAGATGATAAATCATATGGACAGTTGAAAATGAAAATATACACACCCTCTCACACACACGCACGCACACACACACAGATATATTACACAGGATGTTTCAAAACGAACATAGAGAAGTAGTTGCTCAGCTTCTATGGAATACATATAGATAGTTTTTACCGCCACATAAAAATGCTCCAGAATGAGTGTGGATTAGGCAGTGACAGGAACGACTACGCATGCCTCACGCTGTCAGAGTTTGCAGGTATAGGTCACATGCCATGCCATGTGCTGTAACTGTTTGTAAACATACCGGCATACTCTGCAGTAGCTTGCTACTATTAAGAAAATCTTTGGCTTATGAAACCGCAATAAAGAAGCTATTGATGGATAGAGTCAACATGAAAAATTCAATGCCATGGCCGGGATTTGAACCATGGATCTCATGGTTTCCGTCCAGTCGCTCTAACGCATTGAGCTACCATGGTCAACATGCTGTCCTGACATTAAATTCTCCATTTGACTCGTATATTTCCCTGGTAAACCACTAGGGGCTCTCGCATTCGAGATACACCGTTTGTGGTGACTTACTATTGTAAGTACTTGAGTCCCAGGCTTCATCATTTAACTCTTACTATTTTAGTTAATTGATGGAAGTTAATCATTTCTTCACACTAGCCGTATATAGGCTAAAGTTTTTGATGGATAGAGTCAACATGAAAAATTCAATGCCATGGCCGGGATTTGAACCACAGATCTCCTGGTTTCCATCCAGTTGCTCTAACCCATTGAGCTACCATAGTCAACGTGCCATCCTGATATTAAATTCTCCATTTGACTCGAATATTTCCCTGGTAAACCACTAGGGGCTCTCGCATTCGAGATACACCGTTTGTGGTGACTTACTATCGTAAGTACTTGAGTCTCAGGCTTCATCATTTAACTCTTATTATTTTAGTTAATTGATGGAAACTAATGATTTCTTCACACTAGCTGTATATAGGCTAAGGTCTTTGATAGAGTCAACATGAAAAATTCAATGCCATGGCAGGATTATCTGCTATTATATAAGCCTAGTTGTAGAAATTAATGACTATAGAACACTTACATGATTACTGAAAATGCTGCTGGATGTCCCCATTTAATGGCAAGACATGAGACTAACTACAGTAATACGAGGGTCACTAAGGAAGTTTTGAGAATGGATAACAATGAATGGTGATAAGCCAAAAGAGTTCTTCATAGCTTTAGATTGAAGTTCAGGTAGTAAAGTGTGCAAGCCATGGCATACTCCAACTATATGCAGCATCAGCACTGCTGTGTATGTTCCTTGAGGTGTTGCAATGCCAGATGCTAGATTGAATCTCAAGTATGATTCAATTGAATCTCCTGCTATGATTTTCTACATCTTTAAAGTTGGTTTAGTGGAGAGAGAATACTTTAAAAGACAGCAGTGTGCATTTGGGGATTTTTACCGTTGCAGTCCACCATTTATCTATGGTTTGCAAGTTAAGAAGAGGAAGGGATTTCTTCAAAGATGAAGACTATGCAAGATGGCTACTTCAACAACAAATGAAAATGTGGTGAAAGCAGAGGGCATATTGTGGAAAGATGATCATTGCACATATCAGATCCAAGCCCTAAAATTTGGATTGTGTTTAGTGAGGGCAATCTGTAAAGAATTTCATGTTAGGAACCATTGCAGTAGTTGAATCCTTCACCTCCCTACAAATGAGCAAAATGACACTAGGAAATGAAAGATCCAAAAGCATACTAAACAACATATCAGGTAACAAAAGCAGGATGTACCAATATGATCTAGAAACCAAGCAACAGTCATCAATGTAAATCTTCCCAGGAGAGGATTCTGCAACAAAAGTGAGGTGAGCAAGAAATGTTGCCAAGAAGATGTTTGCTCTTCTCAGTGTCGTATTGTGATAATTCAACTTAAGAGTACCTGCAGATGGTACGCCATAAAATTCTTAATGAACTGAGAACAAAGCATCCTAAAACTGATCTATGTGGAATCTTGTTGCACCATGACAATACCTCTGTCTACACTGTGTGAGAAATAACCTAGTTTCTGCAGGAGTTGGGAATCAAATACTTGTACCATCCTTTCTACATTTTAGATCTGGTCCTATGTGAATTTCTTTTGTTCTCCAAAATAAAAGGAAAAATATGATTCAGTGATTTGAATCACTTAAAATTGCAGTAGTTGCTTATGGAGAATGTATTTGACTCTCTTGAAAAAGGAATGATATGATGTTCAACATTTGAAAAATGGTTTGAAAACATAAGAGGTTGTATAGAATGCAATGAATATTGCATTCATTCTCAAAATTTCAGATTGCCCCTCATATGTTGTGTTGCTTTCCATATTGTCAGTTTTTTGTTTGTTTGTATTTAAAGTATAGTGATTATATTAGAAATATTATAGATTCCTTTGGTTTTTTATTTCATTTTTCACATGGCAGATCAGAATTTGTACAAATACTATCTTGAGATCATTCATACTGTAATTGGAGTTGCAATTTGATATGAAATTTTTATTTTATTTTATGTTTAACAAAAATGTCATGTAAGATATGAAAAGCAATTGATGGGATAAGTGAAAGAAGCCTTAATTATGCTCTTTGTCGATTTATCTTCCTAGTTAGTGAAGTTATATTAATGTTGATTGAAATATTTATATGTAATATATGATATTTTTCTTATTTATAGGTTCCTTTTAATAAAATCACAACTCTTGAGACGCCACCTGAACATATTTTATATTGCTTAAAATCTTTGGACTTGGAAGGCAATGCAATAAGTGATTGGAATCAAATAAATAAACTGGGAATGCTGAAACAGTAAGTTTAATGATGCAGCCTAACCTTGATGATCATGTATGAGAAATATTTTGGAATTAATATAATTTTGAGTCAAACTAGTACTCAGTACTACATACATTGCTAATGTTTACCTAGGACACAGTTTGTTATGGCTTAAATTAATTAGGAGTCAATTAATGACACAAAAAACAAAACATTCAACTAGCTCCAGTGAACCATTACTCCTTAAAAAACCTAATTTGCTCAAACATCAAAGATGCCATTCCATCTAACAAAAAATCTGGTATATATCAAATTGAATGCTGTGACTGTAGTCAAATTTATATTGGAAAAACCAAAAGAAATTTAGAAACAAGAGCAAAGGAACACTTTAGGAACATAAAATACAAACAATTAGAAAAATCAGCAGTTGCCACGCATTTTTGGGAAAAAAACCACAACATAAATCCAGAACCAAAATTACTAAAACATACAACAGGAAAAGAAGAACTGTTCACATGGGAACAAATCTTTATTTCAAAAAAATAGGAACAAAGTATTCAATTTCGACATCCCCAGAAAGATTTGTTCAGCAAGTTCCTCGAACCGCCACCAGAGGAGACCGATGACAAAATATTGCCAGCTACACCAATGAGAACAAGTCGATGTCCGGCTGAAGATAGAGGGAAGGCCTCAGAAACCGGTTCCGGGAAAATTTAAAAGTAAGTGTTGTTTGTGTCATTGATCGACTCCTAATTAATTTAATTTATACAACAACATTGTTTTCAACACTTCCATGAATAGGATTTGTTATGGCTTTCCTAACATCCTCAGCTAATGTGTTCTGTTGAATTTTGAATTGGTGAACTCCTTGGAGGCGATAGGGGCATCTCTGTTGGCATTTTGATGAACTTGAAGTTCAGGTTCTCTTCAAAGGTTGTGTCAAAATTGAACAGTTTTCCTTCATATTTTTTTATGAATATCTTTTCCCAGTTGGAGCCTGAACACTTTTTAATAAATGGATTCCTTGTTCTATATTGTATTATCATTCCAAAAATGGTACCCTACTGCTGATTTGTCTATTTATTTGTTATTGGTGTTCCTAAAATGCTTTTAAGCCTAACATTGAAATTCCTTTTAGTTTTGCCAATGCAAAAGTTGTCACAGACTTTGTAATTTGTCCTGATTTTTTATCTGAGGGTTTCTCTTTTGTATTATATAATTTCAAAAGGTGTTGTACACCTAATTTGTTCTGTGGAGCCAAAGTAATGTGTTCTTTGAAGACTTTTTGGAAAAGGTATGCGCTCTGAGATAGTATTCAAATTTTCCATGTGAAGTTTTATTACTGATTGGAAAAACATAGTTATTGTCTGCATCTCTGTTGTCTTTTGAATTTATCAGCAACAGAGATGCATATACTCTATGTGTGCAATAAGAAGAGCGATCGGGCTCCAAGTCCTCATTTGGTAAGTTTTGTCTAACTCCATAAACATAGATGACAACTTTGAAATTTGAAATGCGCTATACACTGACATCTAGTGGCTAATACGTTAAGCTTTATCATGTCTGCCATATTTTGTTTTGATCAATTTTGAGGTTAATTAGCTAACCAGTTTACAACAATCGTATGTTAGAATTAGAATTTTAGTTCATCATTGGCACCATATACATGTTATGAAACACGTAAAAATGTATAAATACAGTATATACATAAAGTCAAATCGATTACATATAATATACACAGTAAGCAGCTTTTCTATGGTTTCATGTGGTATTTGCATAGACTAATTTACTACAAGAAATGTCATAATATAAATATTAAAGGTTTGTGAATGTACTATGCTCCCAGTGCTCATTTACATGGTTATAGTTCTAAACATTCATTAACCGTATAAAAACAATGTGCATGCAAAAATTTGTTGACCTTATTCTTAAAGTGTTTTTATGATGCAGCTTGTTTAAATGAATTTGGAAGTTTATTATATAACATTATCCTTTTTTAGTTAAAGCTTCCTTCATAAAGGCTCATTTGGGACACATTATTATTTGTCTACCTCCGAATAACTGTGATCTGAATGCAATTGAACTGGTGTGGGCAAAACTAAGGAATGTTTTCAGCGGATGCAATGTTACTTGTGTATCTTCGCTTATCTTACACGCTATATTGCTGAACTGTGTTTTTCAAGGTTGACCACACTGCAGAAACAAAAGAGCATTAGCTCTTGCTTCTTCCCCTCTGCCTGCACCACACCATAAATCCAGCGCTCTTCATATCTTGCACATATGGTAAATAACTACTTTTTCCCCAACCAATAATAAAACTTCTTACAGAAAATTTACATAACATCCCAGAGCTACATAACTTTTCCAAAAAGTGTTCAAAGAACTCATTACTTTGGCCCCATAGAACAAATTCAGGTACACCACCATTTGAAATCATATAATACGAAGAAGATATCCACAAACAAAAATATCAGGTGTGTACTGGACAAATTGCAAAGACTGCGACAACTTTTACATTGTGAAAACTAAAAGGATTTTGAATATTAGGCTTAAAGAGCATTTTAGGAACATCAAGAACAAAGAAACAGACAAGTCAGCAGTAGGGTACCATTTTTGGAATCATAATCATGATATAGAACAAGGAATCCATTTATGAAAAAGTGTTCAGGGTCCAACTGCATTAACCCGTGGGAAAAGATATTCATAAAGAAATATGTAGGAAAACTGTTCAATTTTGAACACCATCTTTGAAGAGAACCTGAACATCAAGTTCATTAAGATGCCAACAGAGCGGCCCCTATCACTTCCAAGGAGTTCACCAAATCAAAATTCAACAGTAGACATTGAGGATCTTAGGAAGGTCCTAACGAAACCTTAGGAAGATCTTAACGAAACACATTCTAGTAAACATTAGCAAATATATGGAGCATGGAATACTAGTTTGAGTCAAAATTATGTTAATTTTGTGCTTCGTTGTATCATAGTCCTTACTCATTAGAATAATGTTTTGGAAACCTATATCTGAAACTTGATACTGACAAAGAGTTCAAAGCACAAGCTAACCATTGTGGAGGAATTGCATGACATACATCTACAATCTTCATTGTGAATAGAGGCAAGGAATGGGGATATTATTGGCTCAAAATTATCAGGTTTGTTGATTTTTTAATAATTGACATTAAATATATAACCAGAGCTAGGAAGTTTGTGCTGTCTACTGTTCCCTATACAGGTTGCTACCGAACTTCTCCCAGCATCCAAAGAAGTCATAGATAAGAGCGCACGGTGGAGGGGTATTGAAACCTGCCCAGAGAACAAAAATGTCCTATGAGACATTTGTAAATGCACACTTATTTAGATCATTATGTACAACATAAAAATTCTTATATAGTACATATAGGCTTGTCTCATTATTTAAATAGCCATATTGTGGCAACACCCAAGCAATTATAATGCGGGTTGTAATATTTCCTGATCAGATGTAAAATAATACCCAAATAATAAAATTAATTTCTTAAATATCCAAAGACTCTTACTAGACAAAATACTAAAGCAGGAATTTTACTACGTCTTTACTCATCTGTGGCCATATTACTAAAAACAATAATGTACCTATGAAGCCTTTCTAATGAAGAACTCATTCTATGTCCCGTGAAACAAGATTAAAATGCAAAAATGTTTCTTCAAATTCACATGATGTGATCAGGACATATTTGAAATATTTTATCACTTCTGAATCACTATCATAGCTTTTGTTGCGATCCAAAAGTGCATCTCGTATGCGGTAAATCGCACCGAACCCTGCATTCTTTTCAGTTACACTTTTCATTTTCATCTTTATTTCAGGTAGAATGCTCGAGGTTTGGTAATGCCGTTTTGACAGTTTTACATGCCGCTCAGATTCAGTCAGCTTCATATGTCTGGGCTGTAACAGTGTGATAGTTGTGGGTAACATTTTGAACAAATGTGCAATCAATAATATATTTATACGGAACTGTTTGTTACTAGAAGTTTGGCAGTTTGTTTGCTAGAACTGTCATCGGTTTCTAAATTGGCTAATACCGAAACAATTTTGTCACAATGTTCGTCAGATTACAGCATCTAGCCAAGTTACTCATCTGGTGACAACTGGCCGTGATGGTAGCAATATGTCTGGTGCTAACTCTGTGAACTTTGCAATCCTGTAAGATGCTTTCAAAAATATGTTTTACATGTGAGCTACGAAGCTGTCTACACCTGCATAACTACACTAGGTGTAAAGCATGTGCTAAACATGTAATATGTATTAGCTTGGGATACAAGTTACAGAAATGAATTGCATTCTACAACGAATCTTGCCCTTGCTAGAATTGCTGCGTGGTATAGCCATGCCTGGCTGCTCTTACACTGCTCAAGGAAATCGGTACAAACTTCCTAGCCCTGCATATGACTAATATCAATGAATATATTTTTACTGCATTTCAACTACATTTTATCTGAATATGTAAAGTTGTTACAGATGTTGATTGGGATGACAGCTAATTACTGTTACAAGTATTACAGAGTACATGTCACACCTTGTGTCTTAGTTTTCATCATACCACTAATGTAAAATTTTACTTCACAAGCATTATTTCTTTCAGTAGCTTTAACTTAAAAGTATATTTTTTGGAGTTTCATATTTTGAAACTAACAGACTATTAAGTGAACAATGTCGATTTAGAGTCAGTAGGTCCAGCGCTTTGTAAATGAAGTGTTAAATGACTTTTAAGAACAGAGGTAGCAGCTTGTTTATGTACCTCTGAGTAAAGCTTTGAAATGAAATGAATTGTGTAGGATAGGAGGATAGGAGCAAGAGCTCTTGAAACATGTCCTGTGAATAAACAGTGTGAGTGAAGCAATGTGTCAATATATTCTCGATTCACTTTTGTACGAATTGTGTAGTACAAAATTGAATCGAGAATATATTGACACATTGCTTCACTCACACTGTTTATTCACAGGACATGTTTCAAGAGCTCTTGCTCCTATCCTCAGCTGATACTCGACTAGTGTAAGTTGTAGTGGTTTCTTCTTTCTCCGTATTGTCAATAGATGGCGTGATGTACTTGTCAAAGATGTCCGGTGGTGGAGTTTCAAAATTCATGACTCTATGACGATTTTTGTTAATGAAGATTTTTTCCCATACGGAAAGGTCTATGGGGTGATTAACGTATTTTATTAGAGATGTTTCCAAATTGATGTCATGTCTAGTATTCAAAAAATGAAAAGCCACTGCTGATTTCTCTGTTTCACCATTTTTAATGTTTCTCATATGTTCTTTAGTTCTGATGTTAATATTTCTTTTTGTTTTTCCTATATAAATTTTAGGGCAGGTTTCACATTTGATCTCATAGATTCCTGGTTTTTCTTTGGTAGTGATTGAATTTTTGGGAGGGCCTTTTAACAAATTTCTGATATTAAACCTATTTTGAGGTGCAAGAGTTATGTTGTGTTTTGAGAAGATTTTTTGGAATTTGTTATAGGCTGATGGGTGGAAGGTGAATTTTTTAAAAAGTTTTTTCTCTTTTTCTCCTGTAGGTTCTAAGGTGGTGGTTTCTTTTATTTTCTTAGCTTTGTTGAGTCTGTTAACAGTTTTGTCTATTAAATTTGGGTTGAAACTGTTGGATATAGCTACTTTTTTTTATGTGTAGGTATTCTTCTTGATAATCTTCTCTGTTTAGTGGAAAGTTGATCATCCGAAAGATTAAACTGTTGAAAATGGCATGTTGGTGTTGTTTTGGGTTGAAACTGTTGTTCTTAATGTAATTATCTGTGTGTGTCGGTTTCCTGTAGATACCAAAAGTGAGTTTGTTGTTCATTTTTTTGATCTTGATGTCCAAAAAGGGGAGCACACCATCCTCTTCTGTTTCCAATGTAAATTTTATAGCTGGATTTTGTATATTCAAAAGTTTAAGACCATCTTGTATGAGTTTTTTAGGTACTATTGCAAAAATGTCGTCAACATAGCGATACCACACTTTGAAATAATTTGGAAAAGCTTTTGTGATATGTGTTTCAAAAGCACTCATGAATAAATCTGCCAAGAAGGGAGACAATGGGTTGCCCATAGCTAGGCCTGTTTTTTGTTTATAGATCTGTCCATTAAAGCTGAAAAAATTTTGATTGATACAAATTTCTGTAAGTTGTGAAAGTTCTTCTATTTCTTCAGGTGTTATTTGTATTGATTCCAGCCATTTTTGAGAAGTGGAATAAGCTCATTGGTCGGTATACTTGGATATAAAGAAATGACGTCAAAGGAAACTAAAGCATCTGTAGAGTTGATCTTTGTGTCTTTCAGGAGATTTAACAATTCAAACGAGTTTTTGATACTTAAATTTTCAAATTTTGTGAAGGATCTGAAGATTTGAACCAGCCATTTTGATAGTTGGTAAGTGGGTGCATCAATGTTATTAATTATTGGTCTGAGGGTAATTTCAGGTTTATGTATTTTGGGTAAACCATATATGTAAGGTGTTTTTGGACTGTCTATTTTATTGTTCAATTTATCTCTTTTAGTCATGATTTTACTGTTTTTAATTGCTAATTCCACAGATTTGCATGCTTTCTTTAATGGATTGTTTTCTAGTTTAACAAATTCTTTTCCGTTTAAAAGGTTGTCCATTTTTTTGCGATAGTCTTCTTCGTCCAATATTACTATTTTGTTACCCTTGTCTGCTTTTGTGTAGACTACCGGTTTTTCATTTAAATTTTTGATTAATTTTTTATATGAATATCTTTTTGAATTTGCATTTTGAATATGATCTAGAGTTTCTAAGCACTGTGTTCTGATCGTAGATTTTTTGTTATCGGGCAAATTATATATCGCTATTTCAGCAGTGGCTTTTCATTTTTTGAATACTAGACATGACATCAACTTGGAAATATCTCTAATAAAATATGTTAATCACCCCATAGACCTTTCCATATGGGAAAAAATCTTCATTAACAAAAATCGTCATAGAGTCATGAATTTTGAAACTCCACCACAGGACATCTTTGACAAGTACATCACACCATCTATTGACAATACAGAGAAAGAAGAAACCACTACAACTTACACTAGTCGAGTATCAGCTGAGGATAGGAGCAAGAGCTCTTGAAACATGTCCTGTGAATAAACAGTGTGAGTGAAGCAATGTGTCAATATATTCTCGATTCAATTTTGTACTAGTTTGTGCTTCACTGTCCCTACGCTTCTTTCAAGTTTATACTTTGAATTGTGTAGTGTTTAACGCCCGCTTTTACTACATACGGCACCGCAGGCGACGACACTGATGATACATGAGATGAAGATGGAGCACCGGTAGAATGAGATGGCGGGGGAAACCGGAGATCCCAGAGAAAACCCGCCCCAGCGCCGTGTTTTCCACCACAGATCTCACTTTAAGGTCACCTGGGATCAAACCCGGGCTGCCTTGGTGAGAGCCAAGCGGTCTAACCACTGAGCCACGGCACGGCCTCTAAAGCTTTGACTACCTTATGATCTGCTACTAAACAAACTCTAATTGAGTTTTATGGAATAAAAGACAAAGAATTGTCTTTATTTTTGAAAGTAATGAGTCGGTAATAAAAAAAAACATCACTTAAATTATTTAATTTCTTTTTTTAAAATTTAAGTGATGTTTGTGTTTGAATTACCGACTCATTACTTTCAAATGTTAAATACATCACTGTTTCTAACCTTTTGCTTCAAATAATTGTCTTTAGTTTGATCTTATCTTAGCAACAGAAAGCAACTGTTCAAATTATAAAATTTTTACAGTTTAAAATATGACAACAGGAGAGCTCCAAGGTTCTGTTCTGATGAATGATATCTCCCCTGCAACTCCTGGTAAGGTAATACCTTAAGCAGAAGACACTACTGTGCACCAACATTCTTTTTGCAAATTGGTCAAGTACTTTAGATCAAATGTCATATTAGTTTGGAGCAAATGGTTTACATATGATCAGAAAAAAAATGTAAACTTTTTAAATGAAAGAACTATTTGTAGTTGGTTTTTAACACTCTGTCACTTGACATTTTTATTTTTTGAGGGACTAGTTTTGGAAGCACTTGTTTCCATTCTCAAACTTTAAGTTCCAACTATCATATGTTGTTGTCATCTATATGTTCTCTCTGATGGTGGAACTATGAACTTTTTTATCAAATTATCAACTGCTGGGATTTCAAAGCTCATTACTCGGTTCTTATTTTTCCATATTAGAATGTTCTAACACTGGTCAGTTTGTTTTGGTTTATCACCCCTTTTAGTATTTTTGGATTTGGATCAAGGTCATGGTTTTTGTTCCAAAAGTGAAATGCCACTGCTGACTTATCTTCCTGTTTAAATTTAAAGTTTCTAAAATACTCTTTGAATCAGGTTTTTAAGTTTCTTTTAGTTTGCTCTATGTAGCTTTTTCACAATCCTGACACCTTATTTGTTATATTCTGGATCTATTGATTGGTAGGATTTGATCTTTTTTTTTTTTCTTTTTAATTTGTTCCATTTGTACTCCGCCTTTAACTCCAATGGTCATATTGGCGGCCGTTCTCCTTTGGAACATTCGAAGGTGTTAACTCGTATTCGTTGGGTTTTAATCATTAGATCAGGCACACATTCAGACTCTCATTCACACTTCCAGACTGTGGGGAAGAGGAGGAATTATCTTGGTCGGAGAAAAATCCCCACCCTCACTGCCGGGAATCGAACCTGGAACCCCCAGCATGGCAAGCAGGTGCTCTACCGACTGAGCTACAGGGCCAGCCGATTTCATCTTTTGTTTTTGAATTTAACAATTTTAATACTTAGTATCATCTTGTCGCTGCCAAGATGATATTTTCTGAATTTATTAAATGTTTTTGAGTGGTATGTGAATATGCTGTTGCTTTCTTTTTCATCACGATTATATTTGATAAACATGCTGTAAAGAATAACATTCAGTCAGTTAGTTGGTGGTAGTGAAATGGGAAGAGTCAAGGAGCACCAATGCTGCAGATGAAGTTTTTGATAACCCGATATTTCACGAAGATATCACTGAATAAGTAGGGATCCTAGAAAGTGGCGCTTAAAAGATTTCAATACTCATAACGTTAACTCGTAGGAAGTCAATTGATCTTTCACAATAGCCATGTGTAGGGCAAGGTTTGGATATGTAGAGTCAGACTGAAAAATTCAGTACCGAATCATGGATCTTTCGGTTTTCGTGCAGTTGCTCTAAGACCTATTCTGGTAGCGTGGCAGTACAACATTAAATTCTCCAAATGACTCACATTTATTCCAGTAAATCACTAGGAGTTCTCATATACACGTGAGACAACTACCTTAATGGTGACTTACTATGCTGTAAGTAGTTTCAATCTAAGGCTTCATAGTTAGACTCCTGTTAGGTCAGTTAATAGAAATTAATTGTTCTTTCCATAGTTTTTGTTTTCAAGTATTTTTCTCTTTGTTAAGCCTAATAAATATTCTCATAGTGAAAATATTGTAAACTTGTAAGTGAAGCAAAAGTGTTTTTAGTCAACAGTTTTTAATGTTTTAGATCAGTGGTGTCATTGAGGGGAAACAGGGAGGTTACCATAGTGACGGGCTGTTAAAATATTTATTCATATTTTTATGTGCACAGTATGTATTGAATTCCATTGTGAATTATACTTTAATAACTACATGTTAATAATTTAAATGGAGTTCCTATTCTTCTTAGCTATTAACTTGTCAATATCGCGCTCTGTGCTAGATACACTTAAACATAATGTAGAGGTCAGATTCACATCACTTATCCTAGATAATTTTTTGTTTTTCGTATTATTCATAACAAAGAAAACTTGTTACATTTGTAGGTCCCTCCAAACATTGCAGCCATGTGCAGACTCAAACATTTTAAATTGGGATACATGTGCTGGTTGATTGTTTTATATAGTTCTAATCCAGATTTTCCAAAGCTTTTCAAACGTATATCTTGCTGCAGATCATCGCCTGCGGTGCCGTATGTAGTAAAAGCGGGTGTTAAACACTACACATTTCATTTTTATTGCTGCAGATCTATAATCTAAAATTGCAAATGTGATGGCACTTCTGCATTTATGAAAAATGGATTACTTAGAATTAATAATTCCATTACCATTCCAATTATAGCACAAAATCTGTTTGCAAATTCAGAATACAGCTTTATCATAACTTGTTTGTATTTCAAATGCAACATTTGAAACTGATTGAAGTAGAGGAAAGTGGTATAAATCTGCCTTCTGAAGCTGGTACTCCCATAGCTTCAGTTTATTCATAAATGCTTTAATGGTGCTCACCATGTCAATTATGCAGCGATCCTTCTCTTGTAAAATTATGTTTAGCTGATTTAAATGATCAAATAGATCTGTTAAGATCCATGATCCATGTTTCGTTGGACAACAGCAGGATAACAATATCTTGCTTCCTTAAAAACTTGTCTACTTCCGGGAGGATATTAAAAAACTGGTGAAGCATATTTCTTCTTCTTAACCATCTAACCTGGCAAAAATAAATTAAATCTAAATAATGTGATCCCTTATCAGATAAGAATTCTTGAAATTGTTGGTGCCTTAAAGAGTGAGCTTTAATCAAATTTACAGTTTTTACTACCACTGACATAACATCCAATGTTGCACTCTTTGCACATAAAGCTTCCCTATGTATTATACAGTGTATCATTTTTACATCATTAGACAGTCCAATTTCGGCTAAATGGGATTTTAATCTTCCCATGAAACCATTAATATGGCCAATCATAGACGATGCACCATCAGTTACGATTGCTACTAATTTTTCCCATGGCAAGTCATATTTACAAGGTACCATGTATAGCACTTCAAAAATGTTTTCTCCACATGTATTATCTTTTAGAGGAAAGAGGTCCAGAAATTCCTCCAAAATACTGTAGTGGGTATCAACCCTTCGAATGTATACAGCCAACTGAGCAGTATCTATTAGATCTGCACAGTCATCTATGGCTAAAGAGTGCCATATGAAATTCTTTATTTTAACTTTTAATCGTTCTTTGATATCAGAGGCCATTTCTGATATCCTGGAGGTTATTGTTCCCCTTCCAAGGCTTAGTTGTTTAAAGGCTTGTAGTGTACTGGGGTAAGTATCTTTAACTATTGGTCTCTTTTTGTGTGGTGTGGAGAATGAAGTCGAAGTACCACGATTAATATCTTTCGTTTCCTTAATAATTGTCCTTACACTTCTTTCAGAAACACCTGTTGCCTCAGCCACACTCTTCCCAATGTTTTTGATGCTAAGAGTTACTAAGCCAGCTTCTGCATGTCTTTTCATGTACTTATAAACATTACTAACAATTTCCTTGGTTTGGGAGTGCAACACTTTACCTTGTAGTTTGCTGTCCATGTTTTAAAATATTAAAGTCTGCAGTAAAAGAAAATTTACTTAACGCAGGCGTGCACACACCTACAAGTACGCTGAAAATAACTAAGAACAATGAGAACTACTATTTATTGTACATATATTAAAGTATGCTGTCATATACATATAAAACTATAAATTACACGGACCCGAGCCTTAAAAAATTCATAAGACACACGTACAACCTCAGTGACTGCACAGGTTTAACTGACCCCTACTCTTAGTGCCAGTAGGTGGCGGAGAGGTTGAGCCACTGCGCATATTTTCTCAGCTGCCACGTCTGAATAAACATACTGTACAATCCAGATTTTTATTTTATTTCATAATTGTTTATTTAATTTTTTATATATTTATGTGGTACATTGTGAATGTTTCAAGGGATTTTATTGATAGTAAGTACTATTTCATTTGCAGTTTGGTGTACCTGAATGTATCATGTATAGGAGTGTCTACCATTCGTTTTCCTGACTGTGGTCCATGTGAGAAGACTAAACTGTTTCAAGCATTACAAGCACTTAACATTTCTGGAAACAATATTCAAAATGTGAGTTAAGGTTCAGAAAAAGTTTATGCAGTGCAGTGTTTTTTCCTTCTATCAGAAATATCCAAGATAAAGTATTAATTTCAAACATTTACTCTCTTGCAGTGGCAGTCTGTCAATGAATTATGCAAGCTGAAGAACTTAGAAGACTTAAAATTCCGTGATAACCCTGTTCTTGAGAAAGAAACTGCAGAAACATCCCGGCAGCTTATAATTGCCAAGATCCCCACCCTCAAGGTAATACACTTTATAGGTTTGAGAGAAAACATAACTTGAAAAGTGAAATATACTTGTAGAGTAATTGAACTGTTATACAAAATTTATGTTCATTCTCCAAGGTTCAGTTGCTGGAAATGGAAAGCTTGGAGAAAGTTTCTTTTGTGCAATGTGAGAATATTTTCTAAGTCCAAAGGTGCACGTATACGCATGCGCAAGCAGACGACCAAGCCAATTCTTGCGTTGCAGCCAACATGAGAAAGATATGTAAAACTTGTAGCCAACCTCTGCAAAAATGCCCCAGACAGGTGACGTAGTCCGTGTGCAAAGGAACATGGTTTGAGCAGGCTAAGTTATTTCTCGGTCACATTTAATTACTCATACACTGCTTTGCACATAAATAAGGACGACATAGGACGATGCAAGTTTTATCGGGGATGCGTCGTAGAGGGCAACTGGATCTTGGAAATGATCGATGTGGAAACGAATGAGGTGCAGATGATGATATGCCCCAACAACAGGAGGGATGCAAATATGCTCTACAGTCTAATTTCAGCACCCACAATGAAACTTGCATCGTCCTATTCTGCATTCGTCGATTTGAATGACATGATTCGGAACGCCAATTTTCCCCCTTGCAGTATACTGGGTGTAATTTTACATCATCCACACTTAGCGGCAAGAGCTAAAACAATGTGATACAGTCCGCAAACTCATACATGTATTTCCTACAGAGCACTCCATTGTCATGTCGTAGGATTGTTTATGTGCAAAGCAGTGCATGAGTAACAAAATTTGACTGGGCGATATTCTGCTAGATAGTGTAATTTTGGGACAAGTAAGACTGTTGGCAGCATTGCGTTTATTGGAGAAACAACATAGTTTGCTGCACTGAATTCTTTAATATGGCTACATTACGCAGTAAGTAAATCAACAATTAATAACGTTAAAAGAATGCCAACACGAAATTGCACTAAAAGTAAAGAAATAATAAAAATCATGGTTTTATATAAAAACATCAAAAAGTGTGAAGGAATTATAAAAAAAATTGCTGTGTTGCATATTAGAAAGAAGAGCTGAAAGCTTAAAGTCCAATTTAAGACATAAATGCAGTTTCTGATGCAAATGTGATCACTGTTCAAACTGGCTGTCTTACAGCATCAATACATTGCTCAGTATAAGACACCACTGCTTCCATACATTGTACCAACATGTCCAATTTGATTTCTGCACACAATGCTTGAATCTCATTCCAAAGTTTGTCTAGGTTACATGGTTTATGTTTGTACTCTTTTACTGTGCCCCATAAGAAGAAATCCAGTGGCGTAAGGTCTGGAGATCATAGACGTAGCTTGATTGGCCTCCTGTGCCCTATCCACTGGCCTGGAAAGCTTGGATCCAGGTATGCTTGTATATCGCAGTGATAGTGTGGGGCACTATCTTGTTGGAAATAAAACTCATCATTACCGTATAATGTACGAATAGCAGGGAGTAGGAATCATCATTGTTCAGTACTTCAAAGCTCAAATGTACGTCTGCCATCTTACAGTTAGTTCTGTGCCACTAACCAGGTTGAGTGGCAAGAGCAACAATTCTGCTGCCACCTGTTGAAGAAAGATAACTTACTTTCTCCCAGAAATTAAACCTTGTAGCATGGGAAATACAGTTTTTATGACAGTTCAAAGTGTTGTACATTTTTCTGTTGCACCCTGTATATTATATGAACATAGTAGTGTACCCTATACTCAGATATAAGTGTGCTTGTGCATCAAGATCTACCTGAGAAGGACACTAGTTTGTTTAAAATACAAAGGGATATTGTCTACTAGGTCATTTCTTTTGGCCAACATGAAAGGGCATTTTTCTGAGAAATCTATGTTATTTTAACAATGATTATGTCAAAACTATGTGGTTGGAATAACTATGGTGAAGCAAACTAATATGCTGAAATTATATGTTTGCCAACACATCACTTGGAGCTTCACCTCCATTAAAATTTTATAAAACTATACCAAAATTTAACTATTGGAACACCTAGTGAAGCGAAATAAGTATTAAATTATAGATGAGTTGTATTTATTACACATCAGCTTCACTTATGTACCTAATTTGAGGACATGTTATGCGAACCATCGTTCGCATTGTCGGCTCTTATGCGACTAAAGCTTGATCCAGTGGTGTGGGTAGTTCTGGGTTTATAACCCCACATTTAAATTCATCACAAAATCAATCAGGAAGTGCTCATTGTTGAGAGTCATGCTTTCATTTTTGGCAACCTTGTGTGGATTTAGAAATCCATAGTCCTAGACAAACAGTGCAGTAAAAGAGAAATTTTGTCATGTCCTTCTCTTCTTTAGTATCAAGGTGAAATATTTGCACGAATCATTGCTGAAAAAGTAAAATGTGTGCATAGAAATGCACAAATTAGCTAAATATGCACTTATCCCTTAAATATGCATTTATCCCTTAAATATGCATTTATATGCACCATAAAACTTCCATAATAAACTCCTTACAATGTGGTATTTTATTACTTACGTGCATATGTTTTACTATCAAGGAATAAAATATATAAATATGAAAACGAAATAGAAATTAGTAGAAAAGTGATTTAGAAATAACAGTATAATACCAGCTAATAAATGGTAGTTAGGAAAATAAATTTTAGATAATTAGAGAAAAAAGTGAAAGACAAGATGAGAAGATTTATATGCAAGTGAGGCTATACTGAAATAATGAAGTAGGGATGGAGAAGAAGTGTATAATGAAAATTGAGTAATAAAAGTAAAGCAAATGAGAAAGAGAAAGAGGATAAATAAAACAGATATTAATGGGGAGAGTGGTAGCAGGTTAGGTTAAGGAAAAGGTAGGAAGCAAGCGCACACATTTAGGATTTTTTGTTGTTGTAATTGACATCCTCCAACATTAAGTCATATCGGACAATGAATGAAGTGGGTGAAATGATGCTCAAATGAGCCCAGGGTCCATAGAGCTTATAGCTACCCGACATTTGCCTTTCAGGATAAGGGAAAACCCTGGAAAAACCTTATCCAGGTTACTCACCCTAACTGAGATTCGAACTCGGGACCTCTTGAACGTGAGGCATACTCGCTACCATCTATGCCACCGATTTAGGAAGTGGTTTTGGGGAAGGGCACTATACACAGTATAAGCAGTGTTCAGCTGTATGGCACCCTAAGATAAATGTAAAGTACTCACTCAAATAAAGGAAAATTGTAATATGTGTAAATCTTTAATAACAGTTCATTTATTCAATATGACAAATTGAGGAACTTGTACCTGAATTTAAGGATGTGTTATTTGTGTAGGGAAATCCTGTAAATAAATTAAAATAAAAGCTAATGCAGACGGAAGGCTTTTCTCTTAGTGAACCTGAAACTAACAGGGAAGAAGTTTTGCTACTAGCTAGTGCTTGGAAAATGTAAGCTAAATATTAATAATATAAGGGGTGTTCAAGAAGAAACGAGCCGGAGTCTGGTATGCGCAAATGGTAATGGTATGCGCAGGCTGGTAATATCGTGGCGTGTGTAACGAAATGTTATTCCGACCAGATCGTGCAAGTTCACAGCCCGTCACTAGTAGGAACACGTGCACATCACTTGACTATACAAAGATAGCAGCAGCATGCATCAGTCGTCCAATACTGCCAGTCGCATTGCAAATAGTGAATTGGAAACATCAAAAGAAGAGCAAACTAGCACTCGTGGTACCTCTGACGTTACTAGAGGAATCTCGGACCTCCCTGATAGGAAGTTGTTCGGATTGGGTTGGACTCGAAGGGGCAGTGGTTCCCGATACCCGTGGGAGATCGGGTACGTCTCCGGACGGGTTTGAGGGAAGCCATCAATATTCCCGCATACTAGCCAGCATAGCTAGTAGAAGGTGTGCTAGATTGCCAGGCGGCCCCACCGAGGCCATATCGGTAGCCTTCCCATTTTGGTGTTGGTGCGGGTAAGTGGCGTATCCATTACCATCCCGTCTTAAGGCCACAGGACCAGATGGGGGGGCTTGTTAGTCTCTAGGTCTTGCCGCAGGAAAGAGCCTCGGAGGCGCCGGGCGCCCTTTTGGGACAGCTCGGTAACTCCCTGGTAGAAGGAGGCCCGGGTCCTTGTTCCTACGGGTCCAGGACTAATGGGAGTAGATCCTCTGGCATGAATTGTTGTCTGACAGCAGAAGGAGGAGGGGGAACAGACATTCATCGACAAATGTCACAAGTGTACGGTGAACACTGCATGTCCCTTGCAAGGGTCAAGGTGTGGCACTAGCGCTTCAAGGGAGGACGGGTGTCATTAGCCAATGATGCGCAGCACACTGCATTGCTGATGACATTGTCCAGCTGGTTGGTGCACTTATTACCAGGACCGCCGAGTGACAGTGAAAGCCACAGCCGCCGAGGTCGGGTTGAGCGTTGGAAATGTTCACACCATAATGAAGGGAAGACTGCTCTTGCGCAAAGTGTGTACCCAAGGGGTGCCCCATAATCTTCAACCACATCAGGAAGCATGTTGAATGGCCCACTGTCTTGGTCATCTGCAGCGCTATGCTAGGGAAGGGAATAAGTTTCTAGCACGAGTGGTGGCTGGAGATGAGTCATGGTGTCATCACTTCAAACCAGAATCAAAACGACAAAGTCTCCAGTGGAAGCATCCAGGGTCACCAACAAAAAAAGCCAAGGCCATCTACACAAGTGCAGGAAAGGTTATGCTGACGTTTTTCTTTGACCAAGTTGGTCCCCCTTCTGATACACTTCCTGTAGCTTGGGACAGCAGTGAATTCCTAGCGTTACTCACAATCCTTGACCAACCTTCGCCAAGCAAACAAATCAGTCTCACTCGTGGGATCATTCTGCTCCATGACAATGCAAAGCCTCATATGGCCAACACAGTCGCAGCACTCCTGCAGAAATACAAATGGGAGGTTCTCGGCCATCCTCTATACAGTCCAGACCTCTCTTTCTGTGATTATGCTATTTTTTGTCCCCTTAAAAAGGCTCTGAGAGGAAACGATTCACCTCGGACGATGTCCAGCTGTACATGCGAAACTGGCTCACATCGACTTTTATGAGACAGCCATTCACCAACTTGTGTTACAGTGGGACAAGTGTCTCAACAGCCAGGGCCAATACTTCTGACATACAGGTACTGTTTTCAGTAATTATGTCTCCGGCTGGTTTCTTTTTGAATGCACCTTATACTTTACAATTGCATGCATCAGATATTTAATTTTTATGACTATGTTGTTACAGTTCAATTAGTCTGTTAGCTCTGTTAGTCCCACTTTTCTCCATATGATAGGAAATGGACACTTTATTGCACAAGTAACTTAAGTCTATCAGGATAAAGTAGATTTGGAGTAATAACCTTTGGTGTATGTGATTGGAGGAATTTATTAACATTGATTAATTGAAAGAACTATTTGTAGTCAATTTTTTAAATCTTTGTCACTTACATTTTTATATTATTGATAGACTGGTTTTGGAAGCCATTGCATCCATTTTCAACCTCGAAGGTCTGATAGATGACTACTAGTGCCGACTAGACTGCTGTCGGATCTCAAGATTGAAATTGGATACAATGTCCTCTGAAGCTAGTCCAAACTGATTACAAGTAGTTTTTTCAACCCTTTGGTATGTTTGCATGTGGAATAAGCTTTGAGGGACTAAGTTTAAAATTAATTGTTGCAGTACTTTGAAATCTTGTTTATTTTAAAATACTGAGTGAAATAATTTATGCTCCAAATCTTAGAACACCAAATTTACCTTTAAATGCAGTTACTGCAAAGGTTAAAAAATGATTATGTTCCTTTACATTGCATTTACATGTATGTTGTTTTGTTTAGACATTAAATGCCGGTATCATCACTGATGGGGAGAGAAGAGGAGCTGAAATTGACTATATAAAAAAGTTTGCTGTTCTCTGGATGACAGCAGTAAAATCGAAAGATACCAATAATTCTCTTATGAGGTTGTTCAACGAAACTCATCCACAGTACAGTAAAATTATTGAGAGTGAGTATTCTTTTTATCATAACCTGCATTAAGATGGCAACATTGTCAATTTTCCCATACTCTTGTACCAGGGCGATCTGAACAATTTTAGAAAATCAAAGGAAGATTTGTTTTAAAAAACATAATTGATTTTATTTCTTTATTAAAATATCCCCTATAACATCAGTACATTTTTGCATTCAGGGATGTCAGTCCTTAAAGCAATGTTGCCACTCTTCCTAAATCACTTAAGAAACTCAGACTGAAAAATTCAATGCCACAGCCGGGATTTGAACCATGGATCTCTTGGTGTCCATCCAGTTGCTCTTAACCATTGAGCAACCATGGCCAACATACCGGAGGGAGACTGGGAGATCCATGGTTCAAATCTATGGCTGTGGCATTGGATATTTCAGTCTTATTCTACCTATCCAAATCTTAGCCTATACAAGACTAATGTGCAAGAATGAATTAACCTAGTAGTGAACACTGTAAAGCCTGGGACCTACAGTCCGGCCGTTGTATCTCCGGCCCTGACGTTTTGTGACTGCAAGAGGTGGAGTGGGAAGGTTAATGGTACCAACATACAGTAATGAGCAATTGAAAACATAACTTCAAAATTATCTTTAGAATGAAAATATAATACTATATTAGCTTTAAAACACTGAAATCCAACTTGCAATTTCATTATCATGCAAGATATTCATTACAACACCACTCTATTCGAATATTTCGTTCACACCTTTCACGCACACTAACTGCATCTGTTGGTAGTACTGGGAGTCTCTACATCCGGTGTTGTGGTCAGGAAGTTAAAAATGTCTGCTAACGCCAATCAGCATTTTTGCTGCTAGGTGTGGCTTTTGAACCCAACACCGTGTGCCAGTTTAAATTTGTTTTGAGTTATGTGGCTTTAGCTGCTTGCGCTGGTGAACTTTCTTTGCTATATTTTGCTTGCGTGAATTCTGATTTTTAGTGTTCCTAAGTCCTATTATTATCTCTAAATGTGTGCGCTTGCTTCCTACCTACTGCTTGCTATCACTCTCCCCATTAATATCTGTTTTATTTATCTCCCCTATTTATCTTTTATTTTTCCTCTTTCTCTTTCTCATTTGCTTTACTCTTATTACTCAATTTTATTTATACACTTCCTATTAAACTCCTACAATTTGGAACTTTATTACTTACATGCATATGTTTTACTATCCTTCCTATCATTGTTTGGCTTGTTGTCGACGTTTTATGTTTTACTATCAAGGAATAAAATATATAAATATGAAAACGAAATAGAAATTAGTAGAAGAAAGAAAGTCATGTGAGTGCTACATACAGATACATTTTTTAAAAATCTTTTTTGGGGAAAACCACAGCAGTTATTTTATATTTGTATGCAAAAATGTTTAACTTTACTTTCTACTCTAGAAGTTACCCAGATATTTCTCCTTCAGCAGCCTAGATTCACTATTTTCTTTTTCCCCACAAATAAAATAAATTGTTTGCAAATGCAGGCAAAATTTTAAGAATTCATGGGCAAAAAATATTAATATAGCTATTTTGCTATTTGTCACTTTTTCAAACAATATGTTTGCAAATTAAACTTTTTGCTTGCAAATTTACAAGTTACCAATTTCTGGGTCTCTATGTGTTATCAGTTATTATTGCTGCTGTGACAACCACAACTAGCTTGAAATACTTTATTGTACCATTAAGTGCAGGATAATGAAACTTAAGTACACTTACAATTGTTGAGGTGCTTGTAGTGTGTAGTATTTTCAATTTAGTTCAACTTTTTCTGTTTTTGTTTCTAGGATATGGACCGCCAGAAGAAGGGGAGTGTACAGTTCACATTGAAAACCTGAATTCTAGGTTAATAAGTATCCTTCTCATAACTATCTCTTAATGTAATATTTGTGAAAGAGGTGTGTGTGAGTGCGTGCTTGCTTGTTTTCTATAGGAGTTAATAAAAAATACCATGATTTTCGCATGATAGCATAAACCAAACCATAAAACCCTGAACCGGAGAACACTTTGCTTATGTATCTATATATATATATATATATATATATATATATATATATATATATATATATATATATACAAGGGGCATCCAGAAAGTAAGTTCTCTTTCAATTTATCTCTGCTGCAGCGCTGCGATTGCAGTTCCGCACATGCGCGGTAGACGCTCTGTATCAAGGAGAAGAAACGTGCACCATTGTGAAATCGATGTCAGCAACGTACACTTTGTTGTGCTTGTTTACAATGTTGGTGTTGATTGAAAATCCAGCTGCTTGTGAAATCAGATCTGTGATTTGTTTTCTGAATGCTAGGAAAGTGAAACCAATTGAAATTTATTGGCTGTCGAAAGGTGTTGTGTTTCTTCATGGCAATGCACGACCATACACTGCAAATGCGACGATAAACATCCTACAAGGATTTGGCTGGGACGTGTTTGACCACCCCCCGTATAGCCCTGACCTTGCTCCTAGCGACTTTCATCTGTTTTTGCATCTCAAATCTTTCCTTGGTGGTCAACACTTCAACAATGACCAAGAGCTGAAAGAAAATGTTTCCAACTGGTTGAAGACACAGGCGGCAAATTTCTATGAAGAAGGTATACAAAAACTTGTGCCTCGCTATGACAAATGCCTGCAAGATTTCGGCAGTTATGTGGAAAAGTAGTTTAAAGAGTTGTAGAATTTTGTGCAATAAATAACTTTTCTGTATCTGTACACAATTTAATTTTATTACCAAACAGAACTTACTTTCTGGCCATACCTCGTACATACCATTTGTATGCACACAAAACAAAATGACTCACAAATTAAAAGTGTTCAACTCCCAAAAGGATTTTTGGTATAGTGAAACAAAATAGTGAAATTTAAACAATTTGTGAATATAGTCTTTACTTTAATGATACCATAGATGTATAGTGGTTTAATGAGCTTTAAACCAATTTTTGTTTTATTAAAATTATTTAATACATTAAAATCTCGTTAACCCAGACTTCTTTGACCCAGTTGTCTGCATAACCCGGATCATTTTTGATAAAAAATAAATTATGTTGTTTGGTGTAGTAAATGAGTAAATTCTACAGACAATCAAAAGGATTAGCTATGGGAAGCCCACTTTCGCCTATTTTAGCAGACCTATACATGAGCTATTTTGAAACACACATAGTAAAGGCCTTCCCACAGATTTATAAATTTTGGCGGAGATATGTTGATGATGTTTTTGCTATCATTCCGGATAAACTTAGAGAAGATTCTCTAAAATTACTAAACCTCCAAGATAATCACATCCAGTTTACAATGGAAGTAGAAAGAGACAACACCCTACCCTTTCTGGACCTCAAGATAACTAGAAATCGTCATGGTGTAGATTTTGGAATATACAGGAAGCCCACACACATAGATAATTACATAAAGAAAAATGAATACAACCCAGTTTCACATCAACTAGCTGCCTTTAGAAGTCTAATTCACCGGCTATACAACATCCCATTGAGTAAGGATGAATTTTTGAAAGAACAACACATAAAAGACATAGCGGTATTAAATGGATTCAACCCAGCCATCATAAGGATGAGAAGAGAAAGGAAAAACTGAAGATGATATCAAAAAATACCAATCTCACACCACTTAAAAACACAAATTGGCAATATAGAAAATTCACCTACCATCCATGGGCTTTTAGAAAATTTGAACGAATCTTCAAAAGAGTAAACTTAAAACTAGCACCCCAAAACAAATTCAGTCTGAGGAACCTGCTAAATAAACCACTAAAAAATACAGTCCCCAACAATTTGAAATCAGGAATTTATCAGATTAATTGTGAAACCTGTGAAAAAAGCTACATAGGAAAAACTAAGAGAAACTTGTTAACCAGGCAAGAAGAACACCAGAGGAACATTAAGTTGAAACAAACAGAAAAATCCGCAGTGTGACACCATTTTTGGACAGAAAACCACAACATTGGCCACAACATTAAACTGTTAAAATCTTTAAGTACACCCATAGAATTGGATATTTGGGAAAAAATATTCATAAACAAAAACCGTGATAAAGTTATAAATTTTGAAATCCCGGCATTAAATGAAGTATTAAAACTTAGTGCCCCTAACACCAGATGGCAGAGTGATCGGAGCTCCGTAGTAGTGGAAGAAGAGGAAGGTTCATTTAGTCAGCAAACAGCTGAGGATGAGATCAAATGATCTTGAAAACGTTTCAATTATACAAGTAAGTGAAGTTTGAGTGTAAACATAGTGACTCATAAATCAAACTCAAATATGAAGAATACTTCACTGTTAATAATGCTTCTGCTTTTAATATTTATAAATGAGGATTTGGTTTACAGAACAATAAATTGCTATTCTCAGTAGGTACATTACTCTAATTCTCTTGCTAGTGGGTAAATTCATTGCACTCACTCCACCTGCTTGGGAACAGGTTGGAACAGAAACTTTAATAAAGTCATGGGAAAAGTTGTGTCCTGGTGTGTGTGACTTGTCAGAAAACAAGATTGAAGAAGAAGATGAAATAAGTGTGGAAGAAGATTTTATAGACATTTTTAAAAGTATGGATGGCTTTTCCAATGTTGATGAAGACATTGAAAATGACGGAGGTTATAAACCAATTACAGAGGAAGGCATTATTACACCATGCAGTATTACTGAAAATGAAAATGAAGAGTATTCAGATTCAGATGAACCAGCTGTGGTTATGACCCATACACAAGCAGTAGCCAGCATAGAGAAATTGATGCTCTATTTTGAAAGTCAAGCCGAAACATTGCCGTATGAAGTTCTGTTAAAGTGGATACGAGATGACGCTGCTTGTAAGTGATACACTAAACTGAGATAGCGGAAGCTCACTACCTTTTCTATTACTGACTTGTTTGTAGCTATATTGTGTACAGTGCAAACATAATGTATGAAGTTTTAGAAGAAAGTGTGCTGATAGTATTTTCTAAACTTCATTAAAAATATTTTGGTGATGTACATGTATTTTATCTTTCTTCCGTCATTCTCTGGATAACCCAGATTTTCGTTAACTTGGATCGGCTGTAGTCTCAATTGATTCGGGTAAATGTGGTTTTACTGTAAATAAGGAAGACATGAATGTGTATTTGTGAATCATTTTTACAGCATTGAACAATTTAAGTGTCTTTTGCTGTTTATTGGGTATTCATTTCCTGCATATACAGGGATAAATGGCTATTATAATATAAAGTATTAACCGGACTTGTGGGCCGTGGTCTACTGGGCTCCTTCATCTTCCCAGACTGTAGCTGCGGCAGACATCTTCAGTGGCAGTGCGATCAGAGTGTCCTGCCGGAAGTCTCAACAGCAACTGTGCTTTTTTTCAGTTCAGTTTACTTTATTAAGAAAAGTGGCCTAGTGCTGTTACATTGCAGCCCGGCTTATGGCTAGATTTTTACATTTTTATATATATTTTTTTGGGTTTCGCATTTGTGTCCTTGAGGTTTACGCAAAACCCATTCGGTGGCCACAATGCTTTTTGCTCTTTGGGTTGCAGTATATGTACCGGAGACTGGTCGGAGAGCTGCCTGTGATTGGATTGGGTTGGTGGTGGGCTGGATCCGAGAGTGGGCGGTGCTTTGTCGTGCTGACGTCTGATTGGTGCGGGTGGAATCCTTGGTTTTAGCTTTTGTTAACGCTGCTGTCCATATCTTGTTTAGTTTTAGGCCTTCTTCTTTACAATTCATGTTATTTTCATGTTTGTATATTTCAATGGCTTCACGGTATAGACGAGAATGATAGTGTGAAGTTGAAGCCAATCTTTCGGTGTTATCAAACTGAATGATGTGCTCCCCTTTTTCATGAATTGCGTGCTCTGCTATTGCCGACTTCTCTGTCTGGTCCAAGTGACAATTTCTTTTATCAATTTCTCATATCAGTGAACATAAAAGACATTGTCTCTTGGGCCAGACAGAGAAGTCTGCAATAGCAAAGCACGCAATTCATGAAAAAGGGGAGCACATCATTCAGTATGATAACTCCGAAATATTGGCTTCAACTTCACACTATCATTCTCGTGTATACCGTGAAGCCATTGAAATATACAAACATGAAAATAACATGAATTGTAAAGAAGAAGGCCTAAAACTAAACAAGATATGGACAGCAGCGTTAACAAAAGCTAAAACAAGTATTCCACCCACACCAATCAGACGTCAGCAGGACGAAGCACCGCCCACTCTCAGGTCCAGCCCACCACCAACCCGATCCAATAACAGGCAGCTCTCCGGCCAGCCTCTGGTACATATACTGCAACGCAAAGAGCAAAAAGCACAGTTGCTATTGAGACTTCCGCCAGGACACTCCGATTACACTGCCACTGAAGATGTCTGCCGCAGCTGCAGACGAAACATCTGGGAAGATGAAGATGGAGCCCAGTAGACCACGGCCCATAAACCCAGTTAACCGCTTCGCCAATGGCCATTTAAACCCTTCAGGGCCGGAAACGGATACCCAATAAACAGAACAGGACATTTAAATTGTTAAATGCTGTAAACATGCATCTTAAATACAATACCGTATCTTCCATATTTATTAAGTTATTTAAACGAAACAAAAACTGGTTTAAAACTCATTAAAGGCAGTATAAATCTACAGTAACAATAAAGTAGAGACTACATTAATAAATTGTTGAAATTTCAGTACTTTGTTTCACTGTAGCAAAAACCATTCTTTGTACCGCGCCTAATATGTGAATCATTTTGTTTTGTGTGTATACAAGCCAATGTATGTATGTATGTATAGCTACGCAAGCGGTTCAAGTTTAGTTTATTTATGCTATACCAAGCGATAAGCATACGAGAATATATTGCGTTACACACTCACACACTGGAAACAAAACTCTCTGCCAGCATGTTATTACAGTGTTTCTCAACCAAGGTTTCTGGTAGCTTTATGCAGCTGTTTTCGCTCTGTATTTTAGTTATTTATACTCTCTGTTCAGAGTGATTTCTTATAGCTGTCAAGAGCTAAATGAATGGCACATTTGAAATTGTTAAATTTCAATGTTAACCATGGCTTATCCCCGTAATGTAGCAAATAAATTAGCTTGGGTATGATGTGTACAGGCTTTTGATAATACTGTAGAAAATCTGGAAGATTTGTTGTACGATTATGAAGGAGATCTTTAGGACATACGTAGCAGTGACGTGTGCTGGTCTACAGATAGCATGTTAGCTACTCCATTGTTTGGGGAAATGGCGGGTCAAATGTGGGTGATGCAGATCAGCTATTACTAGCTATCCCTCTTTACGGAAAACAGTTGAATGGTAAAAAAAAAGTATTTTTATACCACTGGATGTAACTATGCAGTTTTTTACTACTTTTCAGAGCTGTAAATTCATGTAAGACATTCATCTACCTGTACTTGCGCGTATAAAGAGCTTGTAACCTAATTGAGTATTATAATACTCAGAGGCCTCTTTATACTAGGGGGTAGGAAATTCACCACGACATCACCCCTCATACTTGAGAGAAAACACTTTCCTAAAAGTATACCACCCACAACCAAAAAACTTGTAACCATTTCGAAAATGTGTAGTGTGTTGCGAAAAAGAAGTTTGCAAGAAAACCAATATTATTTGGTGTGAATCTGCAAATGTGCTCTTGGGTGTTTATCCAGGTTTGGAGGTGTACAATTCAAAAAGAAACCTTTTAGGGTACGTTTACATTCCTTATAGAACTAATTTAAATTTATTGTAAAATAGCAAAATTAAAATAATTGGCATTAAATGAGCATTAAATGTATGTATGCGCAGGACGTCTATACACGTCCATATCGGTTTGGGGCATTTTAACTTGGACGTCATATGACGTCCATATCGGTGAAAGGGTTAATACTTTATATTATACTGACACCGGCCGTGAAAGCTTATGAATTTCAATAAATGGCTATTGCTGAAGCGATTAAACTATAGGTCTGTGTTCCTCTTTGTCTTTCCTATATATACTTTTTGAGCAATGTTGTTAACATGATCTAAAGTTATAGGATATTCTTTGGATGTTTTCATCAATTTCTGGAAACTCCATGGGTGGAGAATGAAATCAATTATTCATATGTAAAAGTAAACACAGTTCTTAAACTTTGATATCCCAAATGGAAAGGAGATCAATGAGTATGTCCAGCCAAAAAAATGCTGTAGAAGGATGTCTGCCAGTAAATCTAGGCTGATGACGGAGACAATAGTCTCCAAAAATGGGTCCCAGTAAATTTTGTGATATTGAAGCTAGAGCAATATCTTCTCAATTTGTTATATACATAAATGATACAAAAAAAAAAAAAAAGGCGAAGAAAGAGAGCGGTAGGAAAGAAAGCTTGATGATGTTTTCATGCAATTTGAATAAGTGGATGTTCTCTGTACTAAATGGATGTAACATTTTCTTTAAAAAATACTTTTGTTGAACACAAAATATTAAACTTATTAGGATGGACAACTCATTTGTCTGACGTAATATTCCTTCCTACCACCTCTTTAATCACTCTACTTATGGAAATGAAGAAATTATTGTTACATTGGCGATAGTGCATCTGCGTGAGAAATAAAGTAGCGCTCAAGGACTGACTGACGTCATGAAGGAGGGAGCAAATTGCAGTGAGAAATAAACATGCATTCAAGGGTAGCTGATGTCAAGAAGCTAGTCATTAGTACATAGTATTACTGAACGGATGACAGTGATATTTCTCTTAGCTTATTGAACCCATACATAGAATGCTAGGTTAGGTTTTGTTGAGCTACTACTTTCACTGCGATTATAATATAGAAGTTTTTGCAGTAAACATTCTGATTCCATTGTAAATGGTGTATAATACTAATTTTGTTTGTTGGTGATTAAATTCATTGTAAACACAAACCTGAATTGCCAAATCATAATATTTTCTTAACAGTTACCCAGCTATTGAATTTTTTAGTCCAAATGTTGAAGGAAGAACCTTCCGCAAGAAAATACCCAAAACGATGCAGGTGCAAAAACTTTCTGGTTTGGCTCAAAAATTGTTCAACACTGGATGTGAGGTTCCTAAACTTTCATGCATTAGTTCCAAGGTGAGTCTTGTATTCCATTATACCAATTTTTTGCAAGCTTTGACCTTTAGAATACTAAAGATGTACAGTATTATATATATACACACACATTTGATTACAAGAAGTAGTTAAGCTGTATATGAGAACTCGCCTCAATTTTACAACCTGTGATGTGACATTTTTCAAAGTCCAATGTCGGTAGCATATTTTTTTGAAGCACAGCTTCACATTTTTTGTATAATATATGTAAGAATTATTTACCTGTGTAATTTTTTAATGAAAAATATTTATTAACTTAAGTTAATAATAATTAATACAATTTTGAGTCGAACTAATACTCAATGCTCCATTTATTGCTAGTATTTACCTAGAACGCGTTTCGTTAGGATCTTCCTAACATCATCAGCTGTTGTCGACTCAACTAACATCATCAGCTGAGTCGACAACAGCTGATGATGTTAGGAAGATCCTAACGAAACGCGTTCTAGGTAAATACTAGCAATAAATGGAGCATTGAGTATTAGTTCGACTCAAAATTGTATTAATTCTGTGCTTCATTGTATCATAGTCCTTAAACAACGGAATTAATAATAATTATTTATTTATTTACCTATTGCGCATATATATTGAAAATGTAGTGGTATCAAATTCCTCATTTTGCATCACTCAATGCAGTGTGGCAAACAGTCTCTTTTGTCTTTAAATTGGACTAAGAATAAAGAATGATCATAACCTTTTTTTGATAACAAGCCTTTATTCATCCACATAATTTTGATGGCCCTTCTCGAAACAGTCTCCCTTAGATATGATGCACTTGACCCAGCATTTCTGCCAGTCTGCAAAGAAATGCTGGAAATAAGTTTTTGAGAGATCCTTCAGAATAGCCTCTGTAACCTTCACTACTGCTTCTGAAGATGGATGATGCCTCCTACAAAGTTGTTTCTTTACTTAGGTAGTAGGAAAAACATCACACGGGGGCTAAATTCAGATTACAGGAAGGGTGAGGGACTTACTTCATGTTGATTTTGGCAAGATATTCAGCAATAATATTGGCGATATGCAGCCACTCATTTTTGTGGTGCAGCATTAATCAGAGTGCATGTTCCGCTTTTCGCAGTTTAAAAGAGAAGGAAGTGGGAGATACAAATGACTGCATCCTTTTAATATGTAAACATCACGGAGGGAAATCGTTAAAAAGTGGTGAAAAACAAATTATATGAATGTGTTTTGCAAGTTGTGTGTAAAATACCTGAACTCAGCAATGGAGGACTTAATTTGTCAGCAGAATAAACAGGTGTTTCAGCACCATGTATTAATGCCATTTGAAGCAAAGTTGTTGAGCCAGCTTTCTATGCAAGGAAAATATAAAAAAGAAGCCAGTTGTGGCAGTTAAATGTGATGAATTTACTAGAAGTGCTGTTCGTGCAAGATGCATAGCTTCTTTGAAAGAAACGAGCCACCAGCAATTACAAAAGTGCTTCAAGCAGTAAACAATAATCCTGAATTGTCTAGCTTTGCAAAAACGAGCTTCCGGGCCATTTTTCACTACACAGGTTTTGAATTTGTAAACAAACTGAAAAAATATAGTTGTTGAGCGTGAAAATATTATGGTGTGGCAAAGGAATTATCAAAGGAAAATTTGGAAGTGGAAGTTGTTTAAGGAATTTGTCTGTTTTCAGATTCCAATTAGGTACGTAAAATATGTATTACCTTCACATTGCCAAAGTGGCTGCATGTATTTATTTAGCACTTTTTTAATTTATAAATGAGGTGAGGTTATGTGAAAAAATCAAATATATAAGTAATGTTGTAAGCATTCAGTCACTTTTTAACATACAAAAGGAAACAATATATTACACAGTACTCACACTTTTGCATATAATGTTAATGTAAACATACTATTACATAAGCTATTCAGATATCGAAAACGGCAAAGCAAATATTTGCATAGAAGTTCGTTGACAGCACACAAGTTTAACATGTGGGGTTAAATAGTGCGAATATTCCCTCCAATTACAGTCATTTGTAGAGGTAATACATTTCCCCGCTTTGTTTACATTGCCATATAAACTAAGGACAGCATCGGTATAGTGATCATGAATTAAACCGTACAATTTTGGGTACACTCAAGAGGTTACCTAAAAAGGAACTCAGGGTGTGTTTTGAACAGTAGACAGAACACTGGAACCATTGTAGTATATCTAAGGGAGAATACTTTAAAATTTGTAAAAGAATTTAAATAAAGATGAGGTATAATTAACGTAAAAAATGAAGCTATTAAGAGGAAGTAACAATATATACATATATGAAACTCTTGCACATATGAAAGCAAGCCTAAGTTTATTCAAAACAAATTCTGAAACTCATATACACAACACTAGAACAAAGAATAATTTATTTGTGAAGTCACACAAAACAAAGATGTATGAAAAGAGTTTCACATATGCTGGCTTACATCTTTACAATAAGCTACCTGAATCTATAGAAAAGATTGAATCACATCAATTTAAGAAATTGTTATTAAACTTCATCTACAGCGTGGATGAATTTTTAAATTTGTAAATATTTAGTTAGCTACCTTAAGTATAAATATTGTACTTAGTTTTTAATTTGACGTGTCCTATAACATGTACATGTTTTATGTGGATGAATCAATAAATCAAATCAAATCAAATACTACACAAATATAACTATTTGTAACAAAAACTCACTTATCTTCTGAAACTGATGTAAAATTTCAATAAATTGTGAGATTGCGATTTCGTAAACTCTTGTTAACATTCTCAATCACACTCTATCTCATTATCATTGTTATGACCACCAGAGGTCACTACATTCCTACTAGTACTACCAAATTCTGAAACTGAAATAAAATTTTAGATAGAATCAACTGTCAGTATTTCAAAATTCATCTCACAATTTTTATTTTTTTAAAATAAATATTTTGTCCCAAACCATTAAATCTATCAGACCATTTAATTGTTTTAATAATTTAACTTCTGGATTTATTTCATGGTTAAATGACCAAAAATGATCTGTTATGGCAGATTTATCTGTCTTTATATTTAATATTTCGAAAATGTTCTTTCATTCTGGTTTCTAAATTACGTTTGGTCTTTCCAATATAAACCTGATTGCAAACTAAACAATTAAATGGATAAATGCCAGATCTTTTATTGTCAGGAATTTTATCTTTTTTAGAAAAATGTAGTAAATTTTAATATTATCTTTATTTTGAGGAACCAAAGTTACACCAAATTCTTTAAAAACATTTTGAACATTTTTATTAACCCAAGGGGTAAGTAAATTTTTAAAAATTATAATTGTCTTTTATTTTCTTAAGGGTAAAAATATCATTAACAGGTTTTTGATATTTAAAATTTTTCAATCTTTTTGTGTATAAAGAGGAATTCAATAGAGAATATAAACACATTATTAATACTGCTTTAATTAATGGTTTTAATAAGGACTTTATACATGATACTTATACTTAATATACTTTATACTTATACAAAACATGTTGAAAACTAACAGTATAGCTTATGAGGTACCACAAGGGGGTGTATTAGGGCCACTTCTGTGTATAGCACATATCACCGACTTCCCTGTGCAAGAACAGCTAACAATAACTCAGTTTGCTGATGACATAGCAGTACTCAGCAAAGAAGAAACAACTGGCACACAAGTGAATCGAGAAGATATTGACACACTGCTTCACTGTGATTCAATATCTTCTTGATTTACTTTTGTGCTAAGTTATGTTTCACTGTCTCTACGCTTCTTTCAACTTTATACTTTGAAGAAACAGCTGACCTACTAGCTGATTTCTGTGATGAAATTCATAATTGGTGCAGAAAATGGAGATTGCTGATGAACCCTTTAAAATCAAAATTGTTTGTGTACACCCGCAAGAGAGATACAATGTTTCAATTGATATCAATGAATGGAGTTCCAATTCCTGTAGAGCAGTTACTTAGATATCTTGGCTTAACTTTGGATTCAAAATTAATGTGGAACCAACACCTATCTGAAATTACCAAGAACTGCAGACATCACATCAGACAATTAAAACATCTCATTTCGCAAAAATCTCCATTAGCTATGCAGTATAAGAGAATGATCTGCACGTCATTGATTAGACCTATGTGGCAATATGGGTGTTCGATATGGGCTTCTGTTGCATATTCTCAAATATGAAAAATACAGTTTATCCAAAAGAGATACCTCAGACTGATGACTGGTGCACCTTGGTATGTGCAAAACATCGTGCTGCATGATGACTTAAGAATTCCAGAGGTCCATGAAGTCCTCCGCAAGAGCTATAGTAGACTATAGAGCACCTTCAACAAACATCTGAATCATCTAATTCAACGAATTCCAAATTCCCCCCATATCCTGCAATGAGAAGACTAAAAAGGAAAAGACATACTGACCTAAGACTTTGAAAGTTAGGATTTCCATCGGAACCTCAGAACCAGTGGCAGCTGGTGGAATTAAAATGTGGGTGTTCACAAAACCTACACTTAAAATGCACATTAACCCATCTGCCACTGCTACCACCACTACTACTAGTGAGTACTAGCTCAAATGCCCCACATAATTTTATACAATCTATTAGACTAGGAAGAATGTATCTATTCCTATCAAATTGCTCATTGTGTTGCTTTACTGACAGTCTGTAAGCGTGTTGAGCTGAGCACTAATATTCAGACAACCAAACTGGTGAACTGAATACATGCATTCTTATGTGAGTGTGAATTCCTGTGCTTCTTTATTTTTTCACTAAGATGTACCAAGTTGGTACCTCCTACTTTTGTCCAATTACTCACTTCAGAGCTAAACATAAGGCACGAAAAGCAAAAAGTGCATTTCTAATAATGCAACCGCATAGCCATTTACAGGTTGTGTATACATTTTGTTAAATTTGCACCTGTAGTCCCGCTTCTGATTTTTGTAACTCACTAAACTGTCAAATTGAACTACTGACGTCCTAGTCGCTTTATTACAACTTTTTTTGTCGCAAGTCAGTTTATCTGTTTTACTTCTTAAAATGGAATGAGTAATTCAACAGTCATAAAGATTCGAAAACCGTGTGGTTGGTCGCTGCACACAAGAAAGAATAATTATTTTGCGCTAAAGCATTGTACTTGGTATACTAGGAAACTCAATTATCGCACCTGCTGATCACCTACATATTCCAAGTTTATCACAGAGTTTAAAACAAAACATCTGTTTAGAAACTCGACCGTAATAACACACTGTATTCAAAGTAACAATTGCTGATAGCGCCAGGAGTTGTAAACATCATTTGTATTTGGCGATAGTTGCAGTTAAACTCTATAGATAGTAGCACTTCCCAGAGATGACCAAGAACTCTGGCGTTGCCAATGTGAATTAACGTGCACATCGAAACTGTGCTAGGATCTGGGCATACCCAGCCAATGCCTGTCTGTAGCATTTGTTGTCTATGCGTGCACAGAGCGTTAAAAGTTACATGATATGCTAGCACAAGGGATGTGTGCTAGCTGCAACGTTGCCGCATACTCATACTATCATCGTCATTCTAAAGGAGTGAGCGCACTAAATACGTAACGAATGAAAAGAGGAAGAGGGCTTATATAGGACAAATATTGGAAGTTTATGTGCTCTTGTGCTCCTAAACAGCAGCCGCCCCTGCTCAGGACCATCGCTGGAGTAAATGTTTCAAATTATTGTTATTGTACTTGTATTTTCAAAACTGCAATGTATTTATTATACAAAAAAGTTTATTTGAATTAAAAAAAAGAAGAAGAAGAAGAAATTGTCTATTGGTTGAAGAAGAAGGGAACCGACTTTTGAAATTTACTCCAAATAATTAATTGGTACATTCTGTTAACAGTATCAGCTAACTCAATTCCTGATTGCAATTACTGTTTTAATTAATCTTTACATTGTGAACCTGCATCAATTAAGTTGCAGGCTTTTAACCAGTTTGCATTTATTCACATCATAATATAATGCCTCTTTATTCTGTTACAGGTACCAGACATGGAGTATCCTTTAGATCATGAACTGAAAGATCTTTCATTTTATTCAATTGAAGATGGTGATCGCATCTGTGTCCGATGGTAGCATATAAATGTATGTTGCTGCTTATGTTTGTCCGTCCCTCAGGTTATCTCAAAAGCTGTGTTAATTTATGTGCTTTGTTTTAACACCTTAAAGTGCTTATGTTATGATTTAAAAATTAAGGTTATATGTTTTTGATAAATTTAAAACCAGCACAATTAATTTAAAATGGCTGCCTTCATAATGAACATTTATTAATATAATATTTAAGTTAGTTTTTGCTTTCCTATGTGAAAGCATGACATAGAATTTTAATATAACTACTTATATGTGTGAGCCTTAAGCAAGGAAGTACAGTTTACTTTCTCAACTGTTAAGCAGAAATGTTGCATTTCTGATTGAAATTTACATTTAACATCTAACAGTTAAAATAATCTCTTTCATTCTTACTGTTTTATAAATGTACATATTTTATTTTGAAAAAGAGTGTTGCTTCTGAATAAACTGCAAATAAAATAATTATAAAGCTGTGATAAGAAATCCATTCTGCCTCTGTTGGTAATGTTTGCAGAGATAATGGGAATTTGGAATTCTCTAGGTACTACAGTGTCTGACAACAATAAACATACCATAAGATTTACAGCTTTCATGGCGAGCTTTATTAATCAAGGCTTTGCGGGTGATCAGTCTTGTAAGTTTATAAAGGTCGAGCTTTCGGCCAATCTATACTCCATGGCCGAAAGTTCGGGCTTCATAAACTGGACACGGCTGATCATCCGCGAAGCCTGATTAACCGCTTCGCCGATGGCCATTTAAACCCTGCATGGCCGGGAACGGATACCCAATAAACAGAACAAGACATTTAAATTGTTAAATGCTGCAAAAATGCTTCATAAATAAATATTCGTATCTTCCGTATTTTCTAAGTTATTTCAGGGAAACAAAAACTGGTTAAAAGCCCATTAAAAGCTGTATGCATCTGCGGTATCATTAAAATAGAGACTATATTAATAAAGCGATGAAATTTCATTAATTTGTATCACGTAAAGAAAGCCATTCTTTGCGTCGAACGCGTTTAATTCTGAGTACTTTTGTTTTACAAGCTATATGTGTATATCAGCTGAATAAACGAAGTGTTGGGTTCAAGGTTTCTAGGTTTCAGTTCATGCTAACACGTAATAATAACTGTTTATATTGCGTTATACACCCTGGAAGGAAACTCCGTCAGCATCTCTCTAATTGCACAACGGAAGTTTATGTTAGCTGACGTAACTTCTTTCTTCGCTCAGTTGACATTGTAATTTAGATTGCATCAGAGTTCCAAGCAATTTCTTTAGCTAAATCACAGTTGAAATAGTTTTCTCAGTGCTAATCATGGCTTCAACTAGTAATGTAGCAAATCAATTAGCTAGTGTAGGACGAGTGCGGGCTTCTGATATTACATCAGAAAATGTGGAAGACTTTTTGCTGTTAGACAGTGATTTGGACATTGATGGCGAGTTTTCAGATTTTGAGGGGGGTGTTGAGGATATAGGTAGCAGTGAGGAGGAAAATGACTCATTTCCGACAGGTGTTCGTGAAGAATCAACATTATGGAGGTGTCAAAATAACTCTAACACTAATAGACATACGTTCACGAGCACAACCTCTGGTGTACAACCGCATACTCAACTAACTTCTGACAGCCAACCAATTGACATTTTCACAAAATTTTTTACTACTGACTTACTGTCTCTCATTGTTTCGGAAACAAATGTATATGCGAGTAGGGTGAAGGAAGACCTGATTTCTAAAGGCAATTTAGGACCTAAGAGTAGATTGCAGAAGTGGACAGAAGTAACAATGAATGAGATTTACAGACTACTTGGTCTAATTATGCTCATGGGTGTTATTCGTAAACCTACGCTAGACATGTACTGGTCTACAGACGACATGCTAGCTACCCCATTTTTTGGGAAATGCATGTCAAATAACAGGTTTACTTCCATTTTGCGCTTCCTTCATTTCACCTGCACAGAAAATGTGAATGATAAACTATCCAAAATCAGACCAGTTTTTGATTACATTATTTCAAAATTCAAAGAAAATTATGTGCCTAGTGAAAAGATCACTGTTGAAAGCTTGATGCTTTGGAAGGGCCGTTTAGGTTGGAAACAATACATCAAAACAAAGAGGGCCAGATTTGGCATAAAGAGTTTTGATGTATGTGAAAGTAAAACAGGATATCTTTACAATAGCTGCATATACACTGGCCAAGGGACTGATAACACCGGAGACAAAGATTTGGGGTTATCTGGTTCCATAGTAATGCACCTGATGGAATCTGTACTTGATCAGGGTAGGACTGTATATTTAGATAATTGGTACAGTTCCCCTAAATTATTCATGGCCTTACACAAAAGAAAAACAAATGCAATTGGAACAGTATGTTCAAATCGTATTGGTTTGCCAAAAGATGTGAATACGAAGGCTCTAAGAAGAGGAGAAATGCAGGTGCATCAGCTCCCACCCTTGACCTATGTTGCTTGGCAAGACAGGAGGGTTGTTACAGCATTATCCAATTGCAGCTCTAAAATTTTGATGATTGACACTGGAAAAATTGATGCTCGTAACAAAATGTCAATTTTCAAGCCCGATATTATCCAGGAATATAATATGCATATGGGTGGAGTGGATCTAGTAGATCAGGTATTACACGCATATCCCTCTTTGCGAAAAACAATCAAATGGTATAAAAAAGTATTTTTACACCAGCTGGATATAACCATTTACAATTGTTTAGTAATTTGGAGAGCTCTAAACCCACGGAAGACAATGACGTACCTGGACTTTCGCATATCAATAGCTCGCAGCCTAATTGAGCAGTATAAAATTCAGAGACCTCTCCATACTGGGGGTAAAAAATCCACCACCCCAGCACCCCTCAGACTTGAAGGAAAACATTTTCCTAAAAGGATACCACCCACAGCAAAAAAGTCGCGTCCCTTCAGAAAATGTTTGGTGTGCCGCAAGAAAGGTGTCCGAAAGGAAACTAGTACGATTTGCCGTGAATGTGGAGATGTGCCCTTGTGTGTTTATCCATGTTTTGAGATGTACCATTCAAGAAAAAACTTTTAAAGGTAAGCTTTTACTTCTTATAGAATTTATTTAAATTTACTGTAAAACATAAGGTTTAAAAGGATTATCATTAAATACGCATTAAATGCATGTATGCGCAGGACGTCTATACACGTCCATATCGGTTTGGGGCCTTTTAACTTGGATGTCATATGACGTCCATATCGGTGAAAGGGTTAATAAAAATACCCTCTAAGTGAATCATCCTTTCATTTTTAATGTTTAAGAAATGCTGCCGACAACCATGGCATTAACAGTAAATACGCATGTAACAATGAAGCAAACAGCTTGTACGAAAGTTCACCATTGTTTATAAATGTGAGTCACATCAAACAATAGTTGAATGCAGTATATCATGAAATCTTTAGACATTAGGAAGTATAGAGCTGGAGAAGGGAATATCTCACTTATTTTGAAGGGGAATCAATATACCACAACTAGTCAATTTTTTATTTTTTATTTATAATTCCTTGCACTAATATCAGCAATCAGAATCCTTATAGTTCTCATTAGGTAATATGTATTTCCAGAATGTATAAAGGAGGAATGAACAGAGTTGCATCTATATATATATATATATATATATATATATATATATATATTTAATTTACGCCCTCCAATGTTAAGTCATATCGGACAATAAATGGAATGGGTGCAATGATGCTCAAATGAGCCCAGGGTCAATGGAGCTTAGAGTTACCCGACATTCGTTTTTTAGGATAAGGGAAAACTCTGGAAGGAACCTTATACAGGTAATTTACCCTGACCGAGATTTGAACTCGGGACCTCTTGAATGTCAGGCAGACATGCTACCATCTATGCTACCGAGGTGGGCAGCATCTATAATGTTACTGACTGTCAAACATTGCATGAGTAGCTTTATAAGCACAAATGGTGATTTAATTATTTTATTTACTCCTCCCTTCCCCCAGTTTTTGTGAAAGTATTGTACAATTTTCTAGAACATTTTTATAATTCTTATAGTTGTAATTTCATACAGTAATGGCATTTCTAATAATGTATGAAAAAAATCTCTGATATTCAGTAACAGGATGTGAATAACTGATAGAACATCAGAGTTCCTTAACCTTCCTTGAACATTTTCAAGTTCTGGAAGTACTGCAATAGCTTATAAGTAACCTTTGGCATCGAAACAGTTATAACGTTTTGCTAAATGTAACATTAGTCAGCATTGAAAATGTTAAATAATTTCTGCTATTTTTAGATATGAAGTTAAAAATGAAAATGAAGTTAAAAATGTTCCATCACCTACCAATTTTTTGAATTAAAAAAAAAAAAAAAAAAAAAAAAAAACTTTTATCATTAATAGTATGACTTTATGGGTTCGTAGAATTAAAAGTCCAATTTGCAGAAAATGAAAATCGTTCTTTATTTGCGTAGGAATATACTGTTCAATTCTCACGTAACAACATTACGTCACATACACACAGTCTACAATGTTCTGATCAGCTCTCAACACTCGTGTTACACAACTACTACTGTTTCAACTCGTCACTTCCTTAAATACCTCATTCGTAATTCAAGAGATTTCCAGAACAATAAAGAACCCGAAATAATCCAGATGTCACCAGAAATTTCCATTTATTGCAGTTTGTTTGTTTCGGTAAGTCTTTTATCTCAGCTATTTTCATTTGACATCTCTTTGTGTACACTATTAACTGCTTATGCAAGCTCTTTATTACTGTGAAACAATAGCCGCCGTCTGTTTTCTATGTGCGCCAAAACTTTTATGCCTGTTGCCGCGACAATAGCATAGGGCGATAAATGTACTCATTAAAAGAAAGTAGTTTTATTTTATTAGTTCAATAAATGACATATTTGCTTTAGACAGTTGTTTGTGTATGACTTCAGGGATGCCAATGTTCAACAATGAGCCTCTCCTCACGAAACTATGCTTTTCTTGCTCAGGTGAATATTTACTCCAACAGCAGACAAGGAAGTTTTGTTGCAGACATAAACTTTCTTGCATAGTTGCCAAAGGAGTATTCTAATGTGTTTTCAAACCTGAACCTAACTATCCAAATCTTAGCCTACACACAGTGTGTTAGAAGGATTAAATATCCTTCATGATAAATGTAACTTGAATTTTCTGGAAATAGCCTCTGAACTTCTGTTCATTCTGAATAACTTTTGCCTAACTGATAAACAGTTACTGAACAACACTTTTAAGAATAGTTTGTACTCGAGCAGGTAGAGAAAGTCAGGCAAGAGCTCACATCAGATTTTTAAGTTTCAGTTTTCTTTTTTTCCAGTTATAGGATATTAAGAGTACTTTCTTTCATATTTTATGGTAACTGTAATGGTAATTTTTCAATCTCTGATTAAATCTTCAATGCTATGGCATTGAATTTTTCAGTCTGGCTCTACCCTCTCCTAGTGCGTCCTACACACGGCTAGTGTGAAAGAACAATGAATTTCCATTAATTGACCTAATAGTGGTTAACTATAAAGCCCGGGCCTTAAAGTACTTACAGCATAGTAAGTAGTAAGTCGCCATTAAGGCAGTTGTCTCATGTGTTTATGAAAACTCCTAAGTAGTTTACCGGAAAAAACACAAGTCAGTTGGAGAATTTAATGTCATGTTGGCACGTTGGCCATAGTAGCTCAATGGTTATAGCGGCTGGACGGAGACCAGAAGATCCGTGTTTCAAATCCCGGCTATGGCATTGAATTTTTCAGTCTGGCTCTACCCTTTCATAGTGCGTCCTACACACAGCTGGTGTGAAAGAACAGTTAATTTCCAAATCTTGAATTATTTGTTAACATTTTCAGAAAAAATATGGGTCTAGTTTTAACAGCTCCACTTAGTAAATGCATAATACTTTTTTTCCTCAGAAAATTACATTTTCTATTTTCACAATATGTGAATGTTGATATCTTATAAAAGGTATTAACATTTATGTTGTACTCATCCGTTTTTCCTGCTAATCTTTTTGATAGGGCTGTTTATTTCAATGCTTTTTCTGAGTTTCTTGTGCATATTTTATTAATGTGTTTTCTCATGTTAATTTTGATAACAAATAATATTATTAATTTATAGATGAGTCGTATTTATTACACATCTGCTTCACTTACATACCTATTTTGAGGACATGTTTCGCAAATCATCATTTGCATCTTCGGCTCTTATTCGACTAAAGCTTGATCCAGTGATGTGGGTAATTTTGGAGTTGCTGCTGCCATTTGTTGATTTAGTGATGAACTTAAATGTTAAATTCTCTTCTGGTTATATTCTCTCCCATATGACGAGTTCACTATGTTTTTGTTCGTATTTTAGTAATTCGGTGCTATCTTCAATTTCATGATTTTCAGACCAGAAATGAGCTGCTATTGCGGACATATCAATATTTTTGTATCTTAAGTGCCACACCACTGGATCAAGCTTTAGTCGCATAAGAGCCGAAGATGCAAACGATGATTTGCAAAACATGTCCTCAAAATAGGTATGTAAGTGAAGCAGATGTGTAATAAATACGACTCATCTATAAATTAATAATTATTTTGCTTCACTGTGATGTTCCAATACAGTTAAATCTCGAAATATTACAAATATTTGTCTTCATATGTTTATGTAAGCGCTCTTTTACTTACAGTGAAATATTTAATGGCATCATCTTTAATAAGAAAAGCTGATAACACTGATCAACAATTAAAATGTTTCAGGCTCAAAAATAGCTAATTCTTAAGTATTTCTATCTACTGAATTCAAAAATTACCATAAAACTGACAGTTCTTGCTTTTGAGATAGTGACATTTCATTTTAGTAGTCAACATTTTCAATTTGGAGGAAATTTTGTTTTGGAAGTTGGCACACGTGTGAATTAACAAAACACAAATGTTTTGAATCTGTTGTTTATAAGTCATAAACATAGGTACAGTTGCTGTGTGTTTGAGTTCCATATAGTTTCTGCTGAATTTCTGGTTTGAGAGTGAAAAATTACTAAAACTGTATACACGTATTTCAGTATGTTTATTTTCATCAAATATTAGATGTCAATTCTGTGATTTGTTCAGCGACTGTTTATTAATTTTTAGTTTGATTTTTTGGTTTGGAGTTTCTCAGGAGTAGTTCATTACATTAAGGCTTTTGACTGCATTTTTATAATTGGCAGATTACATAATCATTTCGCTGCTGTGATGACCGCTATGACTTGTACATCCCCTCTTGTGAAGATGAAGCTTTCACCATGTAGTTAGCAGTTGTCAGTGTTCTTGATTGTCACCAAGCATACCATATATTATTTGCTGTTTATTGTGACCAAAATTGCAATACAGAGTTACAGAAACTCACTTTGTCACTAGAATCCATAGCCCAGTGCTACTTGTTTTACAAATATAGTAAGTATGTCTGTCTAATGTTCCTCTATGTCTCTGTTGCACGCACCAGCCTGCGCTGCTTGTAATTACTTCATGCACACAGAACGTTTCACTAATACTCCCTTTTACACTCCTCCGCTTGCCGACTCTTACACACTAAGCTGGATATTTAGTGGTCAACTCACAACTGACGACTGCACTACTCACAACTGCTCTACTCTCAACAGCCAAGAGTGAATACAGGTCACCCGTGTATGCAGTTGATGAGTCACTGCAGTACCTATTCGCTTTGTGGATTTATTGGTATGATATAAAATGGATTACTCAAGCTCCCCCCCCCCCCCCCCGTGCCGCCCCACAACCGAGGTGCTGTATGTGTGTGTGCTTTTTTTAATTACATCCTCCAACATTAAGTCATACCAGATGATAAATGAAATGAGTGAAATGAGCATTTGAGCATCATTTCACCCATTCATTGTCGGATATCACATATATTGCAGAAAGTGAATTAAAAAAAAAAGAGTTACATGCCATATCTTCTGTTGCTGCAGTATGAACAATTGTCTTATTTTAGCCCCACTTTGAAATGCTTGCACCAGATTGTTGTGTACTGACAAATTCATTTCCATATTTGCCTGGTGTTTGCATCTGTGTATATGGCCGAAAGTTGTCAATATTTGCAACTGTTTAAACACGCATGTAACCATATACAAAAATGACGGCAAAACATAAGAATTGGTATTTCATAGGTAAGTATGTTTTATTAACACAAATCTTTCCACTGTTATATGCTTGCATGTATATTCACTGCATATATATTCCTGTACACTCCAAGCACAATCCAAACCTCTACGTACACATAATTCTATAATCTTCGCAAAAGTTAAAGGCATATGGAGGCAGGCAGTACTGCAGACTCCAGCGAATCCTATAAGCTTGTCCCTCCTACCAGCGCTGCCGAATGTGGTGCATGCATCTCACGTGCCTGAACTGAGAACATTATCTCATTAATTACACTCGAATAAATATTTGAAAGTTAAGATGCCGATTTCATAACCAGAAAGAATGTTATTTTCTGGAACGCAAGCGATGCACGTTTAATCTTTCAAATGGTTATGGTTATCCAACATCCATCCATTCAACACAGATAAGCCTGAAAAACAACAACATTCCTTCCTGAAACACCTATCTCAGGCATAAACAAACAGTGCACCTACTGAACGCAGTTTGAAACAGACCGAGTTAATGCTGGTGTATTATTTCGTTAAAGTGAACGGCATTATAAAGCCGTGAGTTGAACTCAATCTGAAATATTGTTGATATTACATTAAATTATTGTTATATGCATATTCAAACACCTTGTGTAGAAGCTTGTGGTGTAGGTAGTGTACCTACAGTGTCACGAATTTGTAATGAAGCAGTTTCATCCTTAGAAAAAGGGAGCGTGCCTGTATTTCACTCTCCGGGAAAGCGAGTTACTGGATTGGAGACCACACTTCTTCCACTGCTGTGACCTGTGTCAAGGTAAGATTTTAATGTTTTAGGAATATTTAATATGTTATTTAATTACGGGAGAAATAGGCAGAAGCTTTGCTGGCGTGTAAAACGTGCTATGTACAGATCCTCTGCCGGTTCACGCACTGCGTTTGGCAACAGCGCTCCGCTTGAACGTAGGCCAGCGTTCACATGCCTTTAACTCTTGCGAGCGGTGTAACGTTCTTCACGTGGTCACGGTAACCGGCAACGTCGCTTTCCCATCTCTCCCTCCCACCATCTCTCTTCCGCCCCCTCTCTTTCTGCATGAAGTTAGTCTCTTTCTTGATTGCCGCCGATTATGCGTAATATAGTGTGTTCGAAGCCCCAAACACTTGCTCTCATAAGTAAGCATTCTCGCTCCGAACAATAAGTTAATAAAAGAGTAAAGGATAAACAAAAATGGGGGAACCTCGCGTAAGCTATCTTACACACAGATCTATTGCGGTTAATGCTCCCAGAAGGAATAAATGAAGTGACAGAAGCGTAGTAGGCTACAGGGTCGCAGGTAGGTAGGCAGGCAGGCCAAAGAGACGTGTGGAGCTCGTAACTTTATCATAAGCCAGGACCCACCGCGCAGCCATTAACAGTCCGGGTGCGGTGCCGACAACTTGGCCTCTTAAATCAGGGAAATTATAGTATCCGTGGGTGTTTCCATTAGGGCAATACCTTATTACTTTACAAAGCGGCCCCCTTTCGGATGGAAATAGATACGCACTTATGTGCATCAAACCCGCAGGGAAGACTACCGAGCAACCTCGATACGACCGCTGGTGATGCTGCACACCGTGCTACTGGCACGGGGATTCTTTTAGGCATCCCTCAACCCTTGGTGGCCAAGCCAGCCAGGTGGGAACCATTGCGCCGTTGAGTCCAACCCAATCCGAACAACTCTTATTCGAGAGAAGCTCGAATGTTCGACCGGACGTACTTCTGGTAACGTCAGAAGTACCACGAGAGCTCGGAATCCGCAGCGCTCGCACCACAGCAGCAGAAGGGATCGGAACCTCTCCCCTACGGTTCCAGTGTCGACAACCGTGGTCTCTCCTTGTGAGGACAGTAACCATACAACGCCAAGGATATTCACAATGTGCAATCATCCGTGCCATCTTTCCTGAACAGCCATACCATAAGTCTGGAATTACACCTGAAATATGACAAGGAAAAGAATTAAGGGAAATGATAGAAGGGAAAATGTGATATGAAAGTAATTACGTCAGCATTCGTCTAAGTGATCAGGGGAAACCACAAAAATACTCAAGTGCAGAGTGCGTCCGCGATTTCGACGCTACCTCACCTCGCTCATTACCACGGTAAGAACTGACGTACAGCATTTTTGAGAGAATGTTTATGCCCTCTCTTTCTAATTGTATTACGTCGCACGTTCTCGCTCCGAACACTAGTAGGCTTTCTGTTTCGTATTTCTCATAACTTACAAGGAAGTTGCAGACCTCGATGCTCACATTAAAAGGTGGTGAAAACTAAGAACGAAAGAAATAAGCGCAGAAGGTGGTGAAAATATTTCTGAGGTACATAACAATAAAAGAGGACTTTATTGAATGAAACAGCTACATGATTAATTATCCGTTTGTAACTTTTGAAGGATTATTTTGACTTTGTTCTGTTAGTAGTTTGCCCAAGATTTTGCCATGAACAGGAACTTCCATGGAAATTGTTCTTTCACACTGGCCGTGTGTAGGCTAAAGTATGAAAAGGTAGAGCCGGACTGAAAATTTCAATGCCATAGCCGGGATTTGAGCTACGGATCATCTGGTCTCCGTCCAGCCGCTCTAATCATTGAGCTACTATGGCCAATGTGCCGATATGACATAAAATTCTCCAACTGACTCATGTTTTTCCCGGTAAACCACTGCGTTCTCATAAACGCAGGAGACAACTACCTTAATGGCGACTTACGACGTGTAAGTACTTTAAGTATGGATCATACTTTAGCCTACACACGGCCAGTGTGGAAGAACAATTAATTTCCATTAATTGTACCTAAATGTGTTCCGAACTATAAAGCACGAGCCTTAAAGTACTTACAGCATAGTAAGTCGCCATTAAGATAGTTGTCTCATGTGTTTATGAGAACTCCTAAGTGGTTTACCGGGAAATACATGAATCAGTTGGAGAATTTAATGTTATATCGGCACGTTGGCCATAGTAGCTCAGTGGTTAGAGCGGCTGAACGGAGACCAGATGATTCGTGGTTCAAATCCCGACTATGGCATTGAATTTTTCAGTCTGACTCTACCTTTCGTTAGGAACTTCCATTTTTATTTTGAAAATCTTTTCTTGAATTAACTTCTTCACCGTTATTCCCTATTTAACTATATAATTATTATTGTTACATTTAAAGAAACGCATATATTAGTTGCTTAAATTAGTTATAGTATACATTGTTTTTCATACCTCTTGCTGCATAATATTTAACTTGTCCCTCATACTATTTTAATTTCACACACTATTTACAACATCCAGAATAAAGGAATAAGCTGATACTAAGACTGTCATCGTATACAGAATAGCCATCCTAGAGAGGTACTGCTCAACACCCATTAGCAGATACCCAGCCATTAATTCAATTACCAATAATCAACACGTCGATGGCTGATACATTAATTAGCAAGGTTAACAGTTACCGTACACGACTGAAGGCTAAAATAGCATAAAGTAGAAAAACGAAACACATTAAAAGTCAGGGCACTATCCTTAAATTGTCCGCAAACAAATATAACAGATTAACAAGAAATCTTGATCTCCACTTGTGCCGTATAAAATGTTAAATAGTTTGGAGACAAGGACATCAAAAAGTAAAAGGATCAGAAAGACCAAAACACAGATGCTTTGGCTACAAATTGCATTAGAAAGGACTTGCCAAGTTTATTTAGAGATGAAACCTCGGAAAACAAGTCACAGAGCCATTACGCTACTCTCCTTAGTGAACCTCGATGTGAAGCAGAGACGCTATTTGGCAACGTAAACAAATGAAGGCTACTTAAAACATGACAAGTCCTTCAGATAAATTTTCCGGAGATAAAATAGTCCCCCAATTGGATCTCCGGGTGGGGACATCTGCAGGACGTCAATTACAGAACACTCTAAATTCTCTAATGGAATGCAGGAGGACTTTTACAGAGTAAAAAAATGGAACTTCAAAAAGTCATAGAAGAAAAAGAAATCAGCATTCCAAATATTTAGCTTTTAAAAAGAGAATCCCTAAACTAAATCTACAGTTCAAGAAAACAAACCTGAAACAAACATATGAAATAAAATATTTAGAAACAATTTTTGATTCAAAATTACCTTGGAGACATATTGACGCAGTAGTAAAGAAATAAAAAAAAAAAAAATTAAAATTTGAAAAGATTAGCTGGAGTCAAGTGAGGCAGTAATCGGGAGACACTGAACACCACATACAAAACATTCATCAAGCCAATACTTCTTTATAATGCAGAGGTAATAATTACAGCAAACAGTTCTAACATAAATCACCTAGAAGTATGCCAAAACCAGGCCCTGCGACTAATAACCGATGCAGCAAAATGAACTCCAATCACGGCAATGCAAGCCTTAACTCGGAACTATCCAATACATCTAACTTTAGAGGAGCAGGCACTAATACAACATGAAAAAATGTTGCGGTTAAAAACAACAAAATGGGAGAAAAGATTACTACAACCAATCAAGATGAAAACAAAGTTATGGAATAGTATCTAACAAAGCCAAAAATAAAAAATGGAACATTTTTATTAAAAATCAAGAAATAATTCCAGAAATCCCACGTAAAGCTGCAGTAGCAAATTTTAGATTACTTACGAAACATGATTATTTGGCCAAACACTTACACAGAATAGGAATTTATAAAAGTCCAAATTGTCCTCTGTGCAACAAAGAAGAGGCAATGACTGAAGAACATCTTTTAACCTGTGAAGCCCTACCTGCCTGACCCACTACACAGAAATATTGGAGAGCAAGAGAGCTAATGGCTTCATTGCCAAAGCCTAGTATTTGAAAACAACAACAAATGAAGGCCAGGGGACTTTAACATCTTACGTACAGCTTTCAACTGTTTAAATTCGAAAGATAAAGCATTCATTAGTACAGCAATGCTTGGAGAAGGGAAAAACTGCAATTCTGAATCATTTTGAAATGAAAACGTTTTGACTTTCCTCACCTAACCATGATTGGAATAAAATGAGTAACTGCGTACATCATCAAAGGACTCGCTATCCTTATGTAGATGCCATCGATAAAACCTACAAACCCTGAAACGTTATATTTATATCTTTATGTTATCTACTTCACCCATGCACTAGATATCGGAGTAATCCACAATCTAGGATATTCTCTCAAGTCCAGAGTTACTCTGCTCCTCAGCATCTGATTTCAGGTATTGAAGCAGCCCCTGTCACCTAAGAACACTGACACGACATATAACCTGACAACAGAAATACATTGACACAAACGAATAAAAATAAATAAATGATAGATTTACTAATATAAATAAATGACGTATAACGGAACAAACACATGCATAATGCTGGCACACACCCTGGAGCCCCCGTAGTGACAAGGCCACCCTACGGAGGTCAGCAAACTCCCTTTGTAACCACTGTAAACAAACATCCCTACTCTATTGTTCGTTTTGCCCCCAAAGAAAATTTGGCGCCTCGCAGTCGGAAACCTACCCATTGTCAACATCCCATGCGTGCCTCTGACAACAGGCTGTAAGATTACGAACGATCCGAGAAAGCATGTCTTTGAATAAATTTTTGCCCGCGGACCGTTAGAGAAAGCGTCTCTGATGCTAGGTCCCAAACTGGAAATTCTCAACACTGATATCAAGTGGGGGATACTTAAAGCCAATAGAAAATTGATGTTTGGTCATGTGATTTTGCAAACTCCGAGAAATATCTAGAGTAGGGGTAATTCAAGGGGATGGTGGAAACTAGATTTTGCTGGTAAGGACACTTCGGTCCTGAGTGCTGCGTGAGACGGACGCGTATTCGGCGCCGCCTAAGAACTATACGTCCGCACTATGTACAGAGACCTAGCGCAATGTTTAACAATCTCTCCAATGAGAATTAGAACAACGAGTAGTGTATTGTGAGGACGATAATTATATACAGTCCGACTACGCAAAGCTACTGCCTCCATGCTTCGCATCGCAATATAGACACTGACGCCTGACTCAGCAACTATACCGACGACGACTTCACGGTGGCGAGCGTAGGAATCCAAGGACTACAATAAACTTCTATCAACCAGATTAGAGGTGTCATAATTAACCCACAACCTGTCAGGACGCACTCACTCCTGAAGTCCAGATGAGGGTCCTCATGCCGGAGCTACACGTCACCTCCCTCGAACTGACTACAATCTCCCTTTCCTTGACCTCCTCACGCCACCGATCCTTAATTGTGAGGCGTCGAGCACAAGTGAGAGATCGACGTGTTCCACAACGGGCCGGACCGCCTCAGTATCCACTTGCAAGTACTACATACAAGGAGGATAAAACGGAAACGGATATGTGAAATTTAGGGAAAATTCCATGAAGATATTTATATGGAGAATTTTGAAGCGTGTATAAAACGTTAAGGTACCAACGTTATTTGGAGCCTAGGCACTCTCGTTAGAGGTATTCTTAAAATGCTAATAGGAAAGGTGAATCTTTTGCGACAAAAAGCTCTACAACCTGTCAGAAGAAAGCAGGTGGGCATTGTAATTACAATATCATATTGTAATGCTGAATTGTATCCAGATATAAATAATTGTAAAGCCAATTTTTTACTTTCCTGAGCTTCTCTATGTACTTCTGAAAATGTACGCTTGCCTAAGTCCGCAGAATGCAAGCCTCCAACTGCTCTGCGCGATAGACTCGTTCACCTGCAATATATCTGGGACAAGAAGGTTGAATTCTGTGGTTAGATAAAGTCGAAGTGCAATAGAAACTTGCAATATAGGTGTCTGTGGACACCTTCTGCACTGATACTTCAACTTCTTGTAGAAATGCTGTACAGTTGCTTCACTGAACCTAAAGGGTGTGGTTAATGTAGCAGCAAAATGGTTTGGTAGTGAGCACAACTACAGATGTATTTTTATATCTTGACAGATGGAGAGGGATGCGCAGTGGTATCTGGGCGAGTCCATTTCAGAATGCTTGCAACTGGAGAGGTGGGCAGGTCAGTTGCGTATCAGTTGCGAGCGAGTAAACAAGTGCAGAGCTACTGAGTAATACTACAGCTTGTTTCAAAATATGCGTGTCTCCTGGTTCCAAGAGAGAATTTTGTAATGACGCCTCCTAGCAGCACATTAGGAAATAAAGTGCTACATTTAAAAACACGAGAAGTAATTACCAATATCCATAGATTTATAAAAAAGGAACAATGGTCTGGGTCTGCTATAAAAATCTGGGAAAGGGTATCTGAGGCTACAGTTGTGTCTGAAAGCAGTTTAGCTGAGGTATTAAGGAAACAAAAGTCATTGGTGCTAGTGCAACAACGTCCTTCTCTATGCCCAGTAAACAAAGATTAAGAACGTGCACAAAATCTAATTTGGATGTTTTAATTCAGAAGTAGCCAGGCGAACTGCGAATAATTTTTAAAATACAGAAATACAAAGATCAAATCTGAAAAAAGTGCTTATGAAGGTTAAAAATTCTATTGACTTTCAAGGCAGTTTCTGAACATTAATAAGAGGTCTTTTGAAGTTAGGATTTATATGGGGGGGGGGGACTAAGCGTGACAGACACATTTTAATCGAACATCGTACCATACGGGCAAACAGGCTTAAATATTTACGAAATACTCAGAGATATCGCAGTGAGGTTTATATAGTTTATATGGATGAAACTTATATCAATGCAGCACATACTAGAACTTATGCCTGGAGTGAAATTCGTTACAGGAACTCTGCAGCGATGTCGAAAGACCGACAGTTGGTTATCATACATGCTGGAGGAGAACAGGGTTTTGTTCCAAATGCCTATGTACTATTTAAGATCCAACAAAGTGTGGAGATTACTTCCATAGCAAGAATTACAACTTATTTTATAAGAGCTGCAATACTGGCTTCGAGTGTGAGATATGCTTTTAGACAGCTTGTGCACCGCACTCTTCTCTCGTAATCTTACGTGTGTGTCGCATTGTGGCGATAGGCGCACTATCCCCACCACACTATCCCTACCGCGCATGATTTCTGTCGAGATAAAATAATACAGCTGTAGTTTAACTGCTACAATACACCTTTATAATTCTATATATATATTGTCAGTTACGTCCTCCAACGTTAAGTCATATCGGACGATGAATGGAATAGGTGAAATGATGAATAGAGTCAACATGAAAAATTCAATGTCATGACCGGGATTTGAACCAAAGATCTCCTGGTTTCCGTCCAGTCGCTCTTAACCTTTGAGCTACCATGGCCAACGCACCGTCCTGACATTAAATTCTCCAGTTGACTCATATATTTCCCCGGTAGACCACTAGGAGCTCTCGCATCCGAGATACACCGTTTGTGGCGACTTACTATTGTAAGTACTTAAGTTCCAGACTTCATCATTTAACTCTTACTACTTTAGTTAATTGATGGAAATTAATCATTTCTTCACACTAACCCTTTATAGGTTATATACGGCTAGTATGGAGAAATGATTAATTTCCATCAATTAACTAAAGGCTGTATACGGCTATATACGGCTAGTGGGGAGAAATGATTAATTTCCATCAATTAACTAAAGTAGTAAGAGTTAAATGATGAAGTCTGGAACTTAAGTACTTACAATAGTAAGTCGCCACAAACGGTGTACCTCGGATGCGAGAGCCCCTAGTGGTCTACCTGGGAAATGTATGAGTCAACTGGAGAATTTAATGTCAGGACGGTGCGTTGGCCATGGTAGCTCAAAGGTTAAGAGCGACTGGACGGAAACCAGGAGATCCTTGGTTCATATCCCGGTCATGGCATTGAATTTTTCATGTTGACTCTATCCATCAAATATCTTAGCCTATATACGGCTAGTGTGGAGAAATGATTAATTTCCATCAATTAACTAAAATATGAAATGATGCTCAAATGAGCCCAGGGTCCATTGCGCTTAGAGTTACCCGACATTCATCTTTCAGGATAAGGGAAAACCCCCGTAAAAACCTTATCCAGATAACTCACCCTGCCTCTTGAATGTGAGGCAGACATACTACCACCACCCTACCGAGGCGGGCGTAGCTGTTGATACTCCTGCTAGCTCAAGCATCTGATTCATTGACCTTTGTCATATACTTAGCTATATTCATTTAAATATCTGAGCTATCAAAATGCTTATTACATTTCTCCAAACTAATTACTTAAGCATACGCTCAGTATTTTTCTCAATTATTGTTTGGCTCTGAAAACCTATGTATTATATGCATAAGAAATATTCTTAAAGCGCATCACACAAGGTGCTCAAGATATAGTTTCACTTCAATTTTGATACCGAAATTAAAGGATTGCAATAAGGAAAGAATCGTGATGGATTTCAAAAAAATCGCGTATCTTTGTTACAACACGTGCAGGCAGGTGCATTGGGTTGAATAGTTGTTTTAACAAAAGAAACGTAATGTATATAAGGCATATATCAACAACATTAGAAATGGCCGAGCCTTGCCACAACATATTTCACAACCGCAACTTGAACAACCAGTTAAACAAGCTTCTCATCCAGCCACCGGTGTCTCTAGTCTCCTTGAAGATTGTGCAGCAGTATATCACCAGTACTCCATTTACACAGATGGCTCTCGGATAGCTGAAGGGCTTAGTAAAAGTGCTAAAGTAGGATGTGCGTTTGTGGTATTCTCTCGCTCCATAGAATGCCATTCTTCCATGTTCAGACTTGCCAAGGAGTGTTCAGTCCTTCAAGCTGAATTATTAGCAATCCGTGAAGCAGTGAAATGGTGCAACAACTTACAATGTACCGCTCGCCTTTACAGTGACTCACAAGTAGCAATTGCAGCTTTGAAAGATACCAAAAACAGCAGTCCTATTGCAGCTGAAATAAGAAGTCAATTATTATGTAGTTCTCATCTGTGTATTAAATGGGTCAGAGGACACGTAGGGATTGCCGGAAATGAACGTGCAGATGAGCTAGCAAAGAGCGCTGCGACTTCAGATCCTCCAGAGACTTACACTCTATGCCCCATTTCTTATGTGAGGCAAACATTAAAGGACATTATCATCAACGACTGGAATGATTACTGGTTAAAAAGTGATGTGGTGCTTTGACTAAAGATTTATATTTCTCAACAGTTTCTGGCAGACATAAATGTAAATTCGTTAATCCTAACCATATTCTCACTCAATTCTTAACTGGACATGGCAAATTTTCAGCTTACTTATTTCGATTCAAAATCAAATCCACGTGTGATTGTATTTGTGGATATCATCTTCAAGATGTCCCTCACATTTTATTTGATTGCCTGTTTTTCTGTTTTGAAAGATACGAACTTGAATTATTGCTTCAATGCTTAGGTTACACTTTCTCAAAACCACTTACACATCTTCTGATGAATTACAAAACTTCTCAATATTTCATGGCTTTCTTAAACAAAATATTTCTTAAGCTAAATGATTCATCTTGATGTTTACTGTTTGTCAGCTTAATATTGAATTTATGTTTTTTTTTTTTTTTTTTTTTTGTAAATTGTATTGTATTCATAAATTTGTAAACTATATTCCTATATACCTTTGGGCAAAATAGGAATAAAAAATTGGATAATAAATTGGATAATAAATAAATAAAAGAAACGTAAGAGACAGTGTTCTTAGCAGGGTTCTAAAGGGATAGCACTTGACTCCGTTTGAAAAGGTATTCTTCGGACCCTTAATAATGGCATGACTGAGACTAATAATCACAATGGACAAAATAGTCACACAGGAGTTTTGGGTGTGAAAAGACAGGGCTCCAGGAAGTGAAAGTGACACACACACGCACAGCTGTGCACAGTGAGGACAGACAGTCCGCGGCTTGAAGCAGATTAAGGTCATCTGCTGTCTTGGTCGAAGGCAGATCAGAAGCGATGAGAGAAGATTTTTGTCGGTTCGTATGTACGTGAAGAACGAATTAAGTTTCATCGAGTAATAAACCTTCTACATACGGTCACTCTGGTCGGCAACTTCGAGATTGATATGATAATAAAAAGAAGCAGTCATTAAACCAGTCTGAAACTTGCATTCCAGTGTCATTAGAACCATCCTTACTCCCATACATATCCACGCATACCCTGAGAGTATCTCTTTGATTACTCACTTTTTCGCTTGCATCAATTTTAAGTTCCCGAGTTCGAATGTCGGCCAGGATGAGTTACCTGGATAAGACTTTGTTATGGGTTTTCTCTTATCCTGAAAGACGAGTATCGGGTAACTCTAAGCTTTATGGGTCCTGTGCTCATTTGAGCATTATTTCACCCATCTCATTCACCGTTGAGGACGTAAAATACAAAAAAAAAAAAAAAAACCTCAATTTTACACTAAGAACAAATGAACCAACAATGTATAAGTAACAGATGCTTGAAATTAGCAATGTTTTAAAGGTAAGGAAAGAAAGTACGGTTGCAAACTTCTTAACAATACCTCTAGTTTAAACAGTAGAGCAAATTAGTGAGTTACACTACGTAATAACCCCCGCATTAAATCTGTTTTTACTGCTCGACAATCTCATTAAAATGAAGTTAGGTAAACTCATAAAAATTCCTGAGCACATTTTTCTCTATTACAGTTATAAGAAACCAACTCGCATATATTAAAGCAGGGGGGGGGGACGATAGTGCTGTAATACGTATAATAAATGCCACAAACACAGAGTGATTTAAAATTGGCGAAGCAGGTAAGAGGCTATTTAACACATCTTGAGGCGTGTTTCTCCAGTACAGTTGCTGAAAAGCACACAGGAAGATAAACAGCATACGAGAGGATGTATATTGATGAGAAGCAACTCTTTGATGCCCATATTAAATCTGTAACAATGTAAGATAATGGAGTATTAATGAAACTATCTACAGTAGCTACGAGAATATTTAAGCTTTCTCCTAGTAAAATGCATACATATCATATGAGTTTCATGATGGGTATAACTGCATATGGAGCGTCGATATGGGCACATAGAGTAAAATTGAGGAAGAATATAGATACTGTCACCCAATTATCGGAAAGCCCGACCAACGACAGCTGAGAAGGGACCAGAGGCATCCGGACCACACCCACCCATTAATCTCAGTCACTAACTAAGGGGATGATTAGGGAAGTGTAACTTGTCGCGGGCTGCCTCTTTCCCCTTCCCCTGCCGTCTGGAACCTTCGCGGTGATTCACTGTAACGAGGGACTGCTAGAAAACAGTGATATTCCTATAAAAAGGGCTGCAATGAGTGAGTTCAGTCAGTTCTTGGCAAGCTGTGAGGAGCGCCCAGTGAGGGGACGGACTGCGTACGTGCGTCGGAGGAGTTTACGTAATTGCGAGTGCAAGTGGAACTGTAACGGACGAACTGGTGAATCGTAATTGTGTGCATTACGTAATTCTGTGTAATTGGCAAGTGTTCAACTGTAAGTCGGTGGAAATAAAGAACATTTTTGAGTGGTGCAATTGTACTTTTCATTTCATGAACCCACAAAGTCACAATACTCTAAGGAAATACCAAAGACAGGCTTTACTTCGTTGCACAGGAGCAGTATCAACGACTTCTACAATGACATTATTAGTGATAGTGGGAATATGACCATTGGATTTGTTGATTAAACAAAGGGCAGCCTACTTTTGGATAAAACGGAGAGAATTCACTAAGATAGAAAATTTATTGGGAACTCCATGCAGGACGAGGAGAGAAATTAGGAACGTATTAATTGAAGAATGGCAACATGAATGGGATCAAACTGATGTAGGAAGGACACACGAAATCGTTCCTAGTATAAATGAGAGGTTAAAATTAAAGGAGACGCAACCAAGACAAAGTGGAATACATTTCAGGACATGGACCGTACAAGACATACTTTAAAAAGATAGGAAAGGCAGATGAAACCATGTGCACAACCTGCATGGAAGAATATACTCCTGAACATGCTTTATTTGAATGTATAAAGTATACACAACAGCTAGAAGAAGAGAGGAAAGAATTAGCAGGAAAATGTATATGGAACATCATTAGGAAGAGAGAAGACTTTAAAATACTAGAACTGGCAGCGGAGAAGGTCTCAACAATAGTAATGGATGAATATAATCAACAAAGACAGCAGCAACGACGAGTAAGAGACAATATTCAACATAGATATCGTGAACCACCTTCCACACCGAGAAGATCTGAACGACTTCGAGGACGGAATATGGATACCTAGCTTCAACAACCAAAGGAAGAAGAGGAACTTCACCTAGTCGAAGGATTAATAGAAGAGGACAAGGATTTGAAGCGACAGAAGAAGAAGACAACGTCAACACAAGAGCAAAAGAATAGATTATTTATTAGGGACAGGAATGTAGAAGTAGTTTAGATTCTGAAAATTGTACGCTACAATTGTAGCAATTAGATTAGTTAGGTTAGATTATATAGGTTACGTAGGTTAGCTTTTCTGCAAAATATTTGTAAATATCAGTATAATTATTATGTTTGAGTAAATATAAAATTGTAATACTGTGTCTTGGTATAGCATCTAGAGGCCAAGACATAAGAAATGCAGAATAAAAAATTAAAAAAAAAAAAAAAAAAAAAAAAATACGAGAGGACTAAGCACGAGGAGATCGAACAGACAACCCCCCAGGGGCCTACTTCGGTAGGTACGGGTTGGCGCACCCGGGGTTCCGAGCCAACACTCTCCCTCGTGTGGGCTCCTCTTCGTGGTTGAGGGAGACGGTCAACAGGCCCACCCACGTGTAGGCCGTGCGTGGAGACCCGTGGAGAAAGATTTTAGATTCTTTTCTAGTTTAGAGTTCAGGATTTAGTGAACGAAATTTTTAGTAGGTTTTGATTGATGTCTTTTATGTATGTGTATTTTTAATAGGTTTTGTTACACTTGTATAGTTTTTAGAAAGTTTTATATCTGGCTTTCGCCATGACTAGCTTTTAAAGGGCGCTGATGACCGCCGTAGTTGAGCGCCCTTTATATATATCATCATCATCATCATCATCATCATCATCATCGAACAAACAATCTCCCGAGTGCGAGACCCACACGTTACCACCGTTAGCAGCATATCGATTTCAGTTCCTGGTGCAGCAGATTCTTGCTAAAAGTGTAGAAGGAGACAAAGTATTGCTTTGACCAGTGGAAGTACGAGAGTGGCCTAATCCTACTACGGTGAGTTACAGCTCCCAGGGCACCTCCTCTTCTGAGATATACTTGTGGGAGTTCAACCCTTCCTCTGTTGTATTTCTCTCATATGCACGCAATAATTAGTGCCAGGAGATTTTCGGCTTACGGCTGTTTTATATGTGCGTGTAAACCCTTGGTCCTGTGCTGCAACCACCTCCCTTAAAACACCACATATAATCTCAAACCTGCTCTTGCACACGTTTCTACTGTAAGTGATGTGTGCCACTCACTCATATAAACTATTTTTACAAACGCTTGGACGTTCTTTTATTATATACATATTAATCGATAAAAACAAAATTGCATGAATTGTCTTTAATTTTCTTGTGGGTGCAAAAATATGGGAATAGAACAAGATTAAAGTAGGCTGGCCCCGTAGCTCAATCGGTAGAGCAACTGCGTGCTGTGTAAGGAGTCCTGGGTTCGATTCCCGACTGGGGGTAAGAATTTTTCTCCAACCAAGATGATTCCCCATCTTCCCCAGAGTGGAAGTATGAATGAGAGTGAATGTGTGCGTGATCTAATGGTTAAAACACAAAGTATAGCGCGATCCATATAAACCTGAACCATTTCAATAGGACACACGTGCAACTTTGGGAGAATATTGTGACTCTGTGGGCTCGTAGAATTAAAAGTCCAAGTTTCAGAAATTCAAAACGTTCTTTATTTGAGTAGAAATCAGGGGCGGCCGGTGGCATTGTATTGGCGGTGCCATAAATGAATGAATACATAAATACATAAATTAAATAAATACATAAATAAACAAATCAATAAATAATAAATGAATGAATAAATAATAAAGGGATGAATAATAAATAATGAATGAATAAATAAAAAATAAATAAATAAGGGTTGTTAAAATATAAATGTGGACCAATTTCGAACGATTTAGGTAATCTTATCGATAATCCATCCATTTACAGAACGTACAGGGAAACGGGAATAGATATTTATTACATCCGTACTCTTGTTACACACAGGTTTAACGAGCACAGTCAAAGTTTGATAATACAGTTCATGGAGAATGTGATACGAAGTGTTCGTGTACGATTTTGCGACAGAGAGACAGCTATCTTAAGTTCCATGCTTTACTGCATGCTAGCGGATAAAGCGTAACTTATGTGCCAGAGAAATCTCGGCACCACCTGCTGTCATAAGAAGCCGTGTATAAGCAGACATCCTAGACCTTAACACAGGCGCTTATGAGCGTAGACGGTGTCGTTCTGGAATCGGCACCAAGCCACGGAAAACTACCAGGACAGAGCGCTTGCGTTTAAAGCGCCCATTCACACGAGGGAGCAGATACACAGAAACAATCTTTTGTTTGCGCAATTCCTATACACTTCTCTTTCTTTCGTTTTCATACAGATGGGGCCATGGAACAGCGGCACTACCTCAGAAGTCGCCCCTGGTAGAAATACACTTTGTACACAGCAGAATTACGCAACACACACGTGCGCAATCTTCCAAGGTCGTTGACCACAACAAAGAGCTCATTTTCAAAACACATCAGTTTCAATTACAACTCTCGTTATGACTCCGTTTACAACTCTGTTTATGACTGCCCCTTGGAATATTCTGTAACAAACGCCAGTAAGACAATCAAGATGTCACCAGAATTTTAATTTTTATCTAACTTTATCTGTTTTGGTATGTCTTTTATCTCCGCGCTATGTTTATCTGCCCGGCACTATCTGTCCCTTATCTCTACGCGCCAAACCCTTTTAGCGTGTACGCCACCAGTCGTAATAATGGATTCGCGACAGTATAATGCACAATTCGGAGATTAAATTACAATATTTACATCTCAGAGAAAATGTTGGAAGTGTCCTCCACCAGCATCTATACATGTTTGCTCTCGTCTCACCATATTATCTGAAGTTTTACGGGGAGTATCCTCGCCAATGTTACTTATTTCGGTTTGAATGGATTCCTTGAGAACATCAATTGTCCGTGGCCTATTCTTGTACACTCTATTTTTAGATACCCCCACAAGAAAAAATCCGGTGAGGTTGGATCTGGGGAGGGGGGGGGGGCACAAACTTTTTGGGATTATTCGATTATATAAGAAACTGGTTACTAGTTCCATGGTGCCATTAGATGTATGGCATGTTGCTCCATCTTGCTGGAAATAACCTCTCAATTCGATATCATCCAGCTGCTCCACAAATGTCTTGAAGATACTCAAGTGTCTACAGTTTACAGTATGTATAGATGCTGGTGGAGGGCAGTTCCAACATTTTATCTGAGATATAAATAATGTAATGTAATCTCCGAATTGTGTATTATATCCTATTATTGGTTCAAAAGTTATGGTCTATTGAAATGGTTCAGGTTTATATGTATCGCACTATTGAAGCAAAAATCTTGTCGAGCAAAAAGTTCCACTTTAACGGGACAGTTTGAAACAAATAATGTTTAGCTTAGTGTAAAGCAATGAGGTTTATCTCCGGGTGATAAATGTGTGAGAAGGATAGTTTTAATGACACTGGAATGCCCGCTTCAAACTGGTTTATTGACTGCTCCTTTTTATCAGAACATCAAACTTGAAGTTGCTGACCAAGGGTTACCAATATCACTGTTTAAAGTTACTGAAGGCGGAATGCTTATTACTCGATAATACTTAATTAGTTACGTATAAACCGACAAATATCTTCTCTCATCACTTCTGGTCTGTCCTCGACCAAGACAGAAGTTGACTTTCTTAATGGCTTGCCAGCCACAAACTGAAAGTCCCTACTGGTCACAGCAGCGCGTGGGTATCTAGCTTTCTCTTTCTGGAAGACAATTATTCAACCAAAGATTCCCTTTGTGGCTATTTTCTCATGCCATTATTAATGGTCCGAAGAATACCCTGTTCAACGTCAAATGCTATCCTTTAGAAATCCGCTAAGGACACTGTTTCTTACGTTTCTTTTGTTAAAACAACTATTCACCCAAACTGCTATTCGACTCAAATGCACCTGCACGTGTTGTAACAAAGAACCAACATTCCTTTGAAATCAATCATGATTATTTACTTATTTCAATCCTTTAATTTCGGTATCATTATACTGGCAATCCAAGGTATACGAGTTAACACCTTAGATATGTTCCAAAGGAGAATGGCCGCCGAGATGAACACTGCAGTTAAAAGCGGAGTATGAATGGAGGAAATAAATAAAATAAAGCGATTGTCAATTTTTTAAGTGCTGGTCAATAAAATTGGGATTACTACGGTGAGGATTAAATAAATAAATAAATAAATAAATAAATAAATAAATAAATAAATAAATAAATAAATAAACAAATAAATAAATAAATAAATAAATAAATAAATAAATAAATAAATAAATAAATAAATAAATAAATAAATAAATAAATAAATAAAATCTGAATATTCTACCCCGGCACCTAGACAACTATACCGGGGCATGTATCCAAATTTTCTCTTTATTTTTCCATAAAATCTTTACAAATGTTATAATTATACAAATCTCTCAGAAAACTACTCTACAAAACTAAAATGAAATAAAATAACAGAAATAAACACAAAAAAATCAAAAAACAAAAGAAAACAACTATGAAAATTACAAAATCCTTATTTCCTAAATCTATATCTAAATCTACTAATTCTGTAGTCCACCATGGCAACGGTGAGGATTCTGCACAGAAACCTGTGGTTTATTATACCTAAGCCCCAAATGGGGCATCCCCGGGAGGAACGATGAGGCAAGAGGAAACAGAGGCGCCAACCCAAGGAGTCTCGAGAGTGCAGAGGGCAGGGTAACAGTATTTACCTGCTGGAAAGTCTCCCGGGAAGCCATCCGCCGTGTTCCGGAAACGGCCCACCAGGTCGGCCTGGAGACTGGAGAAGGAAGTGTTTACCAGGAGTATGTCATCCTGCCATGCAGCGCCGAGACACCCACCGACACTTCTGCCCTGAGACCACCAGATGAGAGATGATATGAAATAATGGAGATGAAATGGAGTGAGACGATGTAATTACCTAGTATTCACCTGGCGACCAGCGAAAATCCATGGGTCAGATATGTCGGCCACTGGAATCAAACCCGGGTATCCCGAATGCGGGACACAGAGGAAACTACCTGAGCCATCCCCCTCAATGCTGGTTACTGTGTGATGGCTTTGGAATTTCAGCTCCAAAACCAAATTGTGTACTCCAAATGGAGAAAAGCGTAAGTATAGGAAATAGCAATGAAGGAAAGTCTACCAAATAGTCCACCATTAAAAAAGTATTCGATATAACTTGTATATTTTAAAAAGGTCCACATTTTTTGTGTAATAAGCTTTTGTCTCTTTCCTAAGTTTTACCAGTTATGCAAAAGCCATACAGAAAGAAGAAGACTTTAGAAGTTATTCGCCAAAAATTCTATATCTATATTTAATTTGTCATGAAAGTATTTATATTGTATTTTGTAATAAAAATTATCAAATCCATTTTGGTTAAAACGTTTCGAAAAATTTTCCAACTAAAGTGTAGCTTCCGTTGGAGCAATTTTGTTGAAAAAATTCTGGTCATATTTTTGGATCATGGAAAACTGAGAGACAAATTTTCGTTTGCATTCACAGGGATGCCAGCCCACAGATGGATCTTTACGAATCCAGTGTACCTCAAACCGCGTATTTTCGTAAGATTTAGTGGAGTGCTAAACCTTCTCTATTTACGTGGTACATGATGGTGAACGTAAAATGGTAAAACTTTATACAGATATTTATTATTATTATTATTATTATTATTATTATTATTATTATTATTATTATTATTATTATTATTATTATTATTATTATTATTATTATTATTATTATTATTATTATTATTATTATTATTATTATTATTATTATTATTATTATTATTATTATTATTATTATTATTATTATTATTATTATTATTATTATTATTATTATTATTATTATTATTATTATTATTATTATTATTATTATTATTATTATTATTATTATTATTATTATTATTATTATTATTATTATTATTATTATTATTATTATTATTATTATTATTATTATTATTATTATTATTATTATTATTATGATCATCATCATCATCATCATCATCATCATCATCATCATCATCATCATCATCATCATCATCATCATCATCATCATCATCATCATCATCATCATCATCATCATCATCATCATCATCATCATCATCATCATCATCATCATCATCATCATCATCATCATCATCATCATCATCATCATCATCATCATTATTATTATTATTATTATTATTATTATTATTATTATTATTATTATTATTATTATTATTATTATCGTTATCGTTATCGTTATCGTGATTGTGATTATTATTATTATTACTATTATTATTATTATTATTATTATTATTATTATTATTATTATTATTATTATTATTATTATTATTATTATTATTATTATTATTATTATTATTATTATTTATCTGTGCATTTATATAACTGATAATTTTAACTATATTCACCGTAGGTTGATGATATTTAGGAGTTATCTCACTTAGAATTAAAATCACTGTATTGGGTTTTCGTGTTACATCTGTAATAATAGAAACCATAGTAATATGGTTTACAAAACTTTCCAATATATCTCTATTTTCATATCTATGCATGTATTTACCTGATTTTTGTGGAAAAGAAACATTTTGACCTATAGTGATCTTCTAAATTGTATTAAAATATAAGTAGCTGTTTCACCAGAAAATTTGCTGTTTATTATAATAGTCTTTATTTGGCCTTTTTGAACCTTTGTTATTTTACAGAAAGACACATCAAGGCAGCATCCTCAACAACTATACTGCTATTTATACAAGGCAATAACGCATACAAATACAGCAATGCATGACTTTAAACACATAAAATCTTTTATTATACGAAAATAAACTTATAATAAGACCTGAAGCTTTCCTGGTGACGAATATACTCAAGTTGTTCTTGGGAAGCAAGCCAGGGGAAAAGACGATTAGATATCAACGTTTCGGGAGTGTGCATCTCTCCCATCATCAGGATATTTATAAAATGTTATAACCACAAATGTATCACTGTATATATAACACAAATATAAACCAAGACAAAACACTATCAAAATTCGCATTACTGAACCAAAGACTGTTTTCAGTAAATTAAATGCCAGGTCAGGAGATGGCGTAAGTATAGAAAATTGTGTCAAAGAAACGTAACTACTTTTGTTGTTGTAATTTTACGTCCTCCAACGTTAAGTCATATCGGACGGTGAATGAAATGGCTGAAATGATGCTCAAATGTGTCCTGGGTCAATGGAGCTTAGAGCTACCCGACATTCCTCTGTAAGGATAAGGGAAACCCCGGAAAAAACCTTATCCAGGTAACTCACCCTGACCGAGATTCGAACCCGGGACCTCTTGAACGTGAGGCAGGGCTACCGAGGCGGGCAACGTAACTACTTAACCTGATAATCAAGCTGTATTGATCTGTACTTTTTAAGTCGACGGATTTTCCATTTTTAAGGCCCGTTTCTAGGAGGAGCTGAACCGAAATCCAGCATCACGATTAAGCGTGCTCCTTTCAGAGGAAATCGCCAAAGCCTCCTTAATTCTCCGCTCCCAGTGACTGTTGCATTTTGCCAAGATGGTCGTCTCCCGAAAGTTGGCTCTATGGTCGTTATCAAAACATGCTCTGCTAGCCCAGACTTCTCAGGTTGCATTAAACAAATGCTCCGTTCATGTGCGATTATTCTAGTAGCGATGGTCCTTCCGGTTTGTCCTATATACGGTGTCCCACATTCACAGGGAATGCGATACACTCCCGGAACTTGGAAGTCCAGTTTGTCTTTCACTGGTCTCAACAGATGTTTAATCTTCGGAGGTGGCTTGTGGATGGTCCTGATGTTGTATTTGGCGAGAATTCTGCTGATTCTGCTGAATAGATTGCCGGTAAAAGGGATGCAGTTTGTAGCGGTAGGCTTATCTGAGGCTTGCTGTATTACAGGTTTCCCTTTCCTAGCTCTGGTGATCGAGGCTTCAACGTCATATTTGGAGTAGCCGTTTTGACGGAAAGTGAGTCTCAGGTGTTGTAATTCTTGTTTTAAGTGGCTGGGATCAGAGATAGACAAAGCTCTGTGGGCCATTGTATTGAGAACTCCCAGTCGTTGAGACTTATGATGGAAACTATGAGCGTTCAGATAGAGATCGGTTTGTGTAGGCTTGCGATATACAGCATGCCCCAGTGTACCGTTGCTGTCTTTTGAAACAAGAATGTCCAGGAATGGAAGAGTTCCATCCTTCTCCACTTCCATGGTAAACTTAAGCACAGTCGACTTAACTTGTCGAATTAAGAAGCAAAGATCAATAGAGCTTGATAATCAAGTTAAGTAGTTACGTTTCTTTAACACAATTTTCTATACTCACGCCATCACCTGACCTGGCATTTAATTTACCGAAAACAGTCTTTAGTTCAGTAATGCGAATTTTTGTAGTGTTTTGTCTTTTTTATATTGGTGTTATATCCAGTGATTCATTTATGGTTATAATATTTTATAAATATCCTGAAGATGGGAGGGATGTACACTCCCGAAACGTCCTTATCTAATCGTCTTTTCACCTGGCTTGCTTCCCGAGAGCAGCTTGAGCAGAAAATAAAATTTCAGGAGTATTCCGTTTGTTCTTTTAATAGAACTGGCCGTGTTTAGGCTAAAGTATGGAATGATAGAGTCAGACTGAAAAATTCAATGCCATAGCCAGGATTTGAACCACGGATCTTCTGGTTGCCGTCCAGCCGCTCTAACCACTGAGCTACTATGGCCAACGTGCCGATATGACAAGAGTTGAGTCCAGAGGTTCTACTCCCATTAGCCTTGAACCCGTAGGAACAAGACCCGGGCCTCTTTCAACCAGGGAGTTATCCGAGCTGTCCCTTAAAGGGCGCCCGGCATCCTCCGTGGGGCTTTCCATAGGACAAGACCTAGGTTACAAACAAGGCCCCCCCCCCATCTGGTCCTAGGGACACAAGACGGGACGGAAGTGGATAAGCCACTTACGCGCGTCAACACTCAAGGTGAAGACTACCGATATGACCTCGGTGGGGCCGCCTGGTGATCAAGCACACCTTCTACTAGCTTTGCAGGCTAGTACCCGGAAACTTAATGGCTTCTCTCAACCCCGTCCGAAGACGTACCCGATTCCCACGGGTATCGGGAACACACTGCCCCCTCGAGACCATCCCAATCCGAACAACTCCCGAAGGAGGGGCTCGGCTGTTCGGCCCGAGGTTCCTCTAGTAACGTCAGAGGTACCACGAGTGCTAAGGGTCCGCAGCGCCCGCACTTTGGCAGCTGAAAGGGACGGATCCCTTCCCCTACGGGGAAACGACAAGAGTGAAAGAACAATTAATTTCCATCAATTGACCTAATAGTGGTCCGAACTATAAAGCCTGGGCCTTAAAGTACTTACAGCATAGTAAGTTGCCATTAAGGTAGTTGCCTCATGTGTTTATGAGAACTCCTAAGTGGTTTACCGTAAAAAATACGAGTCAGTTGGAGAATTTAATGTCATATCGGCACGTTGGCCATAGTAGCTCAAGGTTTAGAGTGGCTGGACGGCATCCACAAGATCCGTGATTCAAATCCCGGCTATGGCATTGAATTTTTCATACTGACTCTATCTTTCCATACTGTAGCCTACACACGGCCAGTGTGAAAGAACAATTAATTTCCAGATTCTTATCTGTTTCAAAATAGCTTGATTATTTAGAATGAAAGTAGGTTGGATAAATTTTCCATGAAAAATAAGGAACTTAAGAGTGCTGGATGTGGCATCTGTCTGACCAAAGCCGTGGTATTACACGTTGGCTTTAACGGCGGGCGGAGCAGTTAGTATCAATCGAGTTCTGCCGTGGTACACGAGAACGGCTAACCAAAGCTTCCGCTTCACAAATAAAGACAAATATGTCTCAGCATCTATGACCTTCATCAGTAAAACATTACAGACTAGCAACGAAGGAAACAGTATATTAATATGCGTTTTTAGCAATCACAGTGAGAATGCAAAAGTTTTACATTTAAAATGGTAAATTACATATCGATTTGCTAACATAGAGCATTGGACATAAGGTAACGTGATGGCAGGGCTGTGACCGAAACTTCGGGACCGGGCAATGTCAGAGTTTAAACAAATATAAACAGTGCTCTCGCCTAGCGTAAATAACAGAAGTGCTTTTGGAATCTTCTGGAAGTTTAACTTTCTAAAACGTTATGGAATCCTTAGACTAAAACGGGCGTTTCTGCTGTTATAGGAGTGTGAGTGAAAAAGTAAGAGAGCTAGTGAGTGAGACAGAAAGTGCTGTTCTCGACTGCTGTGATGTACAGATGTATTATTTCATCTTGACAGGAATCCTGTGCGGTAGGGATGAGTAGTAACTGTGGTGGGGATAGTACACCTATAGCCACAATGCGTCACACGCGTAAGATTACAAGAGGGGAGGGCGATGCATAAGGTGTCTAAAAGCAAATTTCATTCTCAAAGCCAGTTTTGCAGCTCTTATAAACTAAGTTGTAATTCTTACAATGGTAGTAATCTCCACGCTTTTGTTGGATCGTAAATAGTACATAGGCATTTGGAACAAAACCCTGTTCTCCTCCAGCAGGATGATAAACAACTGTAGGCCTTTCAATATCGCTGCAGAGTCCCTGTATCGTATTTCACTCCAGGCATATGGTCCAGTACGTGCTGTATTTATGTTTCATCCATATAAACTATATGAACTTCACTTCGATATCTCCGAATATTTCGTAAATACTTAAGCCTTTTTGTACTATGGTGCGATGTTCGATTAAAATTTGTCTGTCACGCTTAGTGTTTTTCTTTTTCAAATAATCCTAGCTTTAAAAGAAGTCTTCTTAATGTTCAGACACTGCCTTGAAAGTCAGTAGAACTTTTAAGCTTCATAAGCACTTTCTTCAAAGTTGGTCTTTGTTTTTCTGTGCTTTAAAAATTATTCATAGTTCGTCTAACTACTTCTGAATTAAAGATCCAAATTAGATGTTGTGCATGTTCTTAATCTTTGTTTACTGGGCCTAGAGAAGGACGTTGTTGCACTAGCACCAATGGCTTTTCTTTCCTTAATAACTCTCATAAACTGCTTTCAGACACAACTGTTGCCTCAGATACCCTTCCCCAGATTTTTATAGCTGACCCAGACCATTGTTCCTTTTTTTTATAAATTTATGGATATTGGTTATTACTTCTCGTGTTTTTAAATGTAGTACTTTATTTCCTAATGTGCTGCTAGGAGGCGTCATTACTAAATACCCTCTTGGAACCAGGAGACAAGCACATTTTGAAACAAGCTGTAGTGTTACCGAGTAGCTCTGCACGTGTTTAGTTGCTCGCAACTGGTACGCAACTGACTTGCCCTCCCCTCCAGTTGCAACCGTTCTGAGGTGGACTCGTCCAGATACCACTGCGCATCGCTCTGCACTTTTCAAGATAAAAAAAATACATCTTTACAGCGAAGGCGCAGAGAGTAAATGGAAAAAGAGGCTTCGTCGCGCACATGTCAATACGGTGCAATGAAGTGGCAATAGAAAATTGGACAGACAACGGAGTGTTGCTATTACCTTCCAGGAGGAAGGGATGAAATAAAGAAGTCACATTAGGCAGACGGCAAAGCAGCAGCAGTGGTGTCGTTGAAGGTATATCCTACTCCGAGGAGCAAGGGCCCTCGACATATAGCCACCCCGGGACATTTTCCCTAGCTGGCATAGAGGTAGTTGATAAACAGATGGAGGTTAGGCAGTGGGTTTTATTTCTAGAAGGGTTAATGTAAAGTTAGGTATAGAAGATGTGAAAGAATAATTTGGAATTTGGAGTTGCAATGATGAGATGATGTTAAGTGCCTAAAACAGCTCTGGGATGATGATAGGTGTTTTCGGGGTCAATATCATATTCCCCGAGGCCACGGATTAGATGGTTAAAACTGTATGGAAGGCTGGCGTAGAATTTATGTGAAAGGTCAAGAATGTAGTTAGTCAATTTAGGAAAGGATAAATCAGAGTGAATATTTGCGTTTGGTATGTACCAGTCAGCAGCTGTTGCTGTACGGAGATATCTGTTCTGTAGTACTTGGAGTTTGGTAAGGTGGGTTTTAGCTCCACCCCCCCCCCCATATTTGACAAGCGGGTCTTAGTACCTGCTTATAAATGAGTAACTTGTTTCTCAGTGCTAGGGGAGACTTCTTGTTGTAAAGGGGACATTCGTCTGGAGACTTTGTCGGGCAAACGGAGTTTAGAGAGAGGCGGAAATATTAAACTTATAAACACATCCGGCTGTTGGAGCGGCCCAGAGATCTCTTTACAGCCCCTAGCATCCTTACCATTTGTCCGACACTGCCAAATAACTTCGAACATAAGAAACTGTAACAATATGAAATTATCTATCGACCAGGAAAAAATCATGAGAAACTCAGTATCAGAATGAGCGGTCGATGGGAATTGAACCCGGCACCTCCTGAATGCGTTACAACATACAAATTTAATAAATCATAACCTTTTTGTGTTTTGCAAGATTTTTTTTTCATATATATCAGATGTACTTTAAAAGTAAGTGTAGTATTAGGATATATTTTCCGTAGGAATATATTGAAAATAATGTTAACTGGTGTCCAATTATAATTGAGTTTCTGGACATCAGATCATTAACACGTTCATACTCTCATTCATATTTCAAGGGAATCATTTCCGATAAAGTAAAATTCCAAGCCCAAGCTGGAATCGAACCCGGATCTCGTGCATACAACGCATGTGTTCTACCATCTGAGCTATGATCCAGCACAAGATATACCTGTAGTATGTTGGAGTTACTCATGTCGCCACGCATTTGTTTCTCTGAAACAGTAGAATTTTAAAAAGCAGCATACAGGAACCTGCTTTTGAACGATCCACTATCACTTCAGCTTCCTTTCCCTGTGTACATACAATAAAACTATAATCTTCTACTAACATGATGTGAAGATTTTCGCAGCCGATATTAAGTTAATTTCTATTTTTATTTGATTTTACATATAGGAATAAAATATTTATTTCATTTAGTTTAAAGACAGAATAGAGTGTTTCAGTTTTTATGTGTGAGCATAAATGCCATAAAATCAAGTAAACCTTAGCAATTGTAAGCTTTATTTACAATGAATGTAATACATAATTCGTATTTATACAATAAATAAAAATCAAAATATCTGGGATTCGAAGCTTTATAGTTCTAGCTACTACTTTTTTTTTGTTCCCTCCGCCTTTAACTACTATGGTCATATCGGCGGCCGTTCTCCTGTGGAACATGCTGAAGGTGGAAACGTAGAGTCAGAACGAAAAATTCAATGCCATAGCCGGGATTTGAGCCACGGATCTTCTGGTTTCCGTCCAGCCACTCTACCATACCGAAGGTGTTAACTCGTTATCTTTGGTTCTTAATCATTACATCACGCACACATTCACACTCTCATTCATACTTCCAGACTTTGGGGAAGATGGGGAATTATCTTGGCCGGAGAAAAATCCCCACCCCCACCGCAGGGAATCGAACCCGGGGCCCCTAGCACGGTAGGAAGGTGCTCTACCGACTGAGCTACGTACTTGTCTGTAAGCGCTCGGCTATTAGTACACGTCAGTACACGTTCATAGTTATAACTAGGGCCCGGATTTTGATGAAAAGTCATCTTTTTTCTGAGTAGTCATAGGCGATGCTTATTGGAATTTAAGTGCATTGTGGAACAAATACATTAGATATATATGATTTTTATACGTCATCAAAATGCATTTTTTCCATATTTTTATAATAAAGTAATTTTTAACATTTCAATGCATTTTCCGGTCATTTTCTTTCTTTTTCGCGAATTTATAGGGCATTTTCATCTCTAGGCCGTATTCAGGAGGCCCGGGTTTGATTCCCGTGGCGGACCTGACCCTGACCCATGGGCTTTTTGGTGATTAAAAGTTCATTTGCGTCCTAACAATGCTGGTGAATTTATGACGCATCAATTCGAGGAATCGCCGATTACATCATGCAACACGTGTGTACATCCACAGAGAAACATTTGCGAGCTCTTCAAAACGTGAGAGAAGCGTCTCAGTTACTGTTAAAAGAAAGAGCTTTGACGTCAAGTAACAAGTCATCTTCCTTTTATAAAGAATTATGTGAAGTGTTTGTTAGTGCAAATATTAGGCTAGGAAAATTAAATAATTCCAAATTATGAGATTTTCTTGAACGTCACACTGGTCATATAATTCCAGATGAATCAACGTTGCGTAAAAGTTAACTACAAAAATGTTATGAAGAAACGTTAAACCGAATACGTGAATGTGTGAATGGGAAAAAATTGTGTATTAATTGATGAGACAACCGATTCAGAGGGGCGTTATGTGGCCAATGTTACGCTAGAAGCTACTAGTACCGGACAAATGTTTCTTCTAACCTCAGTCGTTATGGAAGCTGTTAACTACTGTCAGATATGCAAACTGTTCGATAAATCCATGAGTTTATTGTAGACTAGTGAGATGACAACGTATTCCTCTTTATAACAGACGCGGCGCCTTACATGGTAAAGGCGACAAAATGGATCTAATCATTTCAGAGTAAGATGGTGCATGTAACGTGTTTGGCCCATGCTTTTAATCGAATTCAACATGGCGGAATAGGTCATATCAACATTTCCAGAAGTAGATACACTAATTTCCACATTAGAGAAAATATTTTTGAAAGTGCCAACCCGAACTATGTATTTCAAAGAAAAAGCCCCTAATATAGCTTTGCACCAGGCACAAATTTTAACACGTTGGGGTACATGGTTAACTGCATGTATATACTACTGTGACAATTTTAAAATAGTGAGAGCAGTGGTGAATAGCTTAAATAGGGTAGATTCTAAGGCAATTGAGAGCGCACAGGATCTGATCAAATCCAAGGTAAATTAGCTTTCATTAAATCAAATTTTACATTTTTTTACGGATACCATAACCCGCCTTGAAGAATATGGCATGACATTGGATAAGTCGATGGAGTTAGTGAGGATTGCGGAAGAGGGGATACAAAATGTAAAAGGTGAGATTGGGAGCAAAATTAGACATAGACTAAAATTGGTTTTGGAAAAAAATAAGGTATACCAAACAGTTTGTCAGATTACCAATATCTATCAGGAGAAAACTTCAGAACTGACATTTTTTAACAGGATTTAACAGGCAGTGACAGTGTTTTTTAAATATGCACCTATACCATCTGTGGAAGTGGCGAGAAGTTTCTTAAAGCATAAAATAGTTTTAGCTGACAAGCACCGTTCCTTTACTTTTGATAACTTAAAGATGGCCAACGCTGAGTAAGGTATGTTTTGGCTAATGGGTACAGTAACTTATTTTTTCATATTTTTTTAAAAATTGAAAATGACCTGATGAATTTTGAATTTATTTATTATGCAGTAGCAGTAATTGCATTATTTACTAAGAAAATTAATTTTAAAATGAGGTTATTCGAACCAAATATTCATTATTTGTCTGTGACAGTTATTAATTTATTATAATGAAAGAAATTGTTAGGTCGTTTTATTACATTTTATGTGAATTTTGGTATAATTTAAGGGCATTTTATAACTCACTTTTAGAGAATTTTTAGGTCAACAACTTCCGGGCCCTAGTTATCACTTTGGTCTAGACTCTCTTCCGACTCCGGCCGTGGCTCAGTGGTTAGACCGCTTGGCTCTCATCAAGGCGGCCCGGGTTCGATCCCAGGCGACCGCAAAGTGAGAATTGTGGTGGACAACACAGCGCTGGGGCGGGTTCTCTCCGGGACCTCCGGTTTCCTCCGCCATCTCATTTTACCGGTGCTCCATCTTCATCTCATGTATCATCAGTGTCACCGCCTGCGGTGCCGTATGTAGTAAAAGCGGGCGTTAAACACTACACATTTCACATTTCCGGACCAAAAACGGTCCAACTAGACTCAATTATGAGAGGATTCAGTACGACGAAGCAAAAGAGACACGTTGCATGGCACCATTGTAAACCGGCCGTGGAAACAATGTGGAGTTACGCTTCCTGAGTACATCTAATGAAATCTCAGCGCGACAAAGTGTGAAATTGTTGGGTGGAATACAACACATACCCTACTTAACCTAATGGAGATAATAATAATAATAATAATAATAATAATAATAATAATAATAATAATAATAATAATAATAATAATAATAATAATAATTAATAATAATAATAATTAATAATAATTGTACTTCATAGGCTAATCAGAGAAAATTTAAGACTCACATTTTATTTCTTATCCAATTATGTTGTACACTTAATTTTTTTTTAACTGAGTATAGGTAGAACACATTTCGATAAAATCAAACACAGTTAATGCTAATTTATTCATGTGTAGAGCAGTTTGGGATAGATGATGGGCCCGCCTCGGTAGCGTGGTGGTAGTGTATCTGCCTCACGTTCAAGAGGTCTCGAGCTCGAATCTCGGTATGGGTGAGTTACCTGGATAAGGGGTTTTCCGGGATTTTCCCTTATCCTAAAAGACGAATGTCGGGTAACTCTAACCTCTCTGGACCCTGGGATCATTTGAGTATCATTTCACCCAATCCATTCATCCTCCAATATGACTTAACGTTGGAGGACGTAAAATAAAAAAAAAAAAGTGATGTTCCTGAAAGTCTTTGTGTTATATCCTTTTAACGGAGTTACTGGAGTTTTACCAAGTTAAGTATTTAAGAAAACTTACAACATCCACAGATACGCAAAACGAGTAATTTGTTCTATAAGTTTTCTTTGTCCAAGATACTTCCAAACGATATACAGGGTGTTTCAAAACGACACCGAACGAATATATAGAAGTAGTTGCTCAGCATCTATGTGGCACATATAGATAGTTTTTACCGCCAATAGAGTGGCATTAAAACGCACCATAATGAGTGTGGACTAGGCAGTGACAGGAACAAACGCCACGTGCCTCACGCGCTCGAAATTTGTAAACCTACCGACATATTCTACGGTAGCTAGCTACTATTAATAATTTCTTTGGCTTATGAAACTGCGATAGGGAAGCTATTGTTTAGTTATTTGTTTATGGGTGTTTAACGTGTTCCAAATTCCATTATAAGAGTCGATGATGGCAAATAAGCTGGTGGACATATGCAACTTAAACCTTTTAGAGGGAAGTTAATGTTAGTGATATTGAGGATGGAAGCATTAAATGATAAAAAGAACAGAGAACAATATCAAACATTTGTAGATGAAGTTAACCAGAACTAAATACCTTATGCAATGAGACAAACATTTTATTTCACTGTGTTTAATAATACCAAATAATGCATTTGTAACTTAAAAGCTGTTGATTTTACAGTAACTGGTTGAAAGAACTGTACAATAAACACCATAGAAAACTGAGTAGCTTTGGAACTGATAACGAGCAAGGAGCAGTGTTTTTGTTTTCGTGACCGGTGCGTCTCAATAACAACTTTTGAGGTTCGCACACCAGTGGTTCCTGCGCTGCCTAATCACAAAATAATGTAATATTTAATGCTATATAAAATTATACCTAAGAGAATTTCAAAGCTGCGACACCGAAATTCGGACTAGTTAAGTTACGAGGGCTGTTCAATAAAGAATGATCATTATTTTTTTACGGTCATAATTTTTCGCAATAAAATTCAATCTGATTATATTCTGTTAGCTTAATGTTAAACACGCCGTAATAGTTTCATTGTTGGTACTCCTGGTTCCCGCCTGTGAGAACCAAGGAAGTTAAGACATGTTTAGTATCGCCTACCGCTGCAATGGAAGTAACACGCGAGGAACAATATGCGGCTTTGAAATTCTGCTTTCGTCTCAACAAATCTTCAGTTAAGGCCTATACAATGTTACAGGAGGCCTATGGAAAGTCTATTCTTCCCTACAGCACAGCTCGAAGGTGGTTTAGAATGTTTAAAGAGGGGAGACAATCAGTTTCAAAGGAAGGTGGACCCGATGCTCCAGTTACTGCTCTTACAGAAGAAAACATCAACACTGCTGCTGCCATTGTGAGATAGGATTGACGAATTATACTACTCCAAAGGAGAGAAAGTCTCCGAGGGGCGAGACGCAGGGGGGTGGCCGAAGGTCCCCACACCCTCCCTGGACAGGTTTATGACACCCCATGTCAGTACAGTTACAGACCATTCAAAAACATTCTGATGGCTTCTACTTTTGTGAATGAATCTTCTCGGCTTTAATGTACAGAGTGAATAGGGTGCATATTTTTTTAACGGTCTGCTCCTTGTATAACAGGCGTTCTCTGCCACACACATTCGCTGTCCTTGTCCCACAGTACATTCCTTACAGGGATTTTCTTTGCGTTGCTATACTATACCTTAAGATAAATTTCTGAAATACTGAATATTTCATTGCGTGCCACCCACACGTCGGTGACAGAAATATTACACATGAGACGTGTTTGGGCGCGATGGGTTCCAAGACTGTTGATTCCCGAATAAAAGAACATTCGCATGCAGGTCTGTATGCAGTTAAAGTTGATGTTAGAGGAAGATCCGGAGTTTCTTTCTAACGTAACCACTGCTAATGAAACCTGGCTACATCATTTTGATCCTGAGAGCAAACAGCAAAGCTCAGTGTGGAAATCTCCTTCATCACCAACTCCCCCCCAAAAAAGCAAAAGTGGTTGCTTCTGCTGGGAAAGTTATGGTCATCTCATTCTTTGATATTCATGGAATGTTTTATCAGCATGTTGTACCTGCACACATATCGGTAACTGGGCAATACTACAGGGATATCCTGAAAGCATTGCAAGTTCATATCAGGTGCAAAAGGCCACATTTCCTTGAAGCAGGCTGGATGCTGCAGCACGATAATGCGCAGCCGCATAATGCCAATGTTGCATCCCGCACCCTCCCTATAGTCCGGATTTAGCCACATGTGACTCTTTTCTATTCCCTAACTTGAAGAAACGCCTTCGTGGGAGGCATCATCTATCATCAGAAGCAGTGGTGAAGGCTGCGGAGGCGATTTTGAAGGATCTCTCAAGAAATGGTTTCCAGCATGTCTTTGAAGACTGGCAGAAACGCTGGGACAAGTACATCGTATTCAGAGGAGACTATTTTGAGAAGGACCATCAAAATTATGAGGACGAGTAAAGGTACGTTGTCAAAAAAAAAAAAAAAAAAAAGGATATTTGTTTATTGGACAGCCCTCGTATAAACTACGTAACGGCCATATTCGTTCGGTGTCGTTTGAAACAACCTGTATGTTTATACAGTAAGCATATCGTCGCTTAGATTATTATTTAAAAATGGTCTGAAATTCTTAATCCTACATTTCAAGTTAAGGATACTTAATCATGTTCTTTAAGGTTGCGTTAGATACTGGACTATTTATTGCATGTTCTGCTTTATATGGACTTTATTATAGCCAATACTGAGAGGATTTTGTTGCATGTTTTCAGTAAAATCCGTTTCCTTTATAGCTAACTTAGGGAGTAAAGAAAGGTGTGAAAATAGCGTATAAATACCCGGTCTCGAAGAAACGTTATTTTGGCGTCGTAATTTGGGGAGCTCAAGAAAGGATATTGCCGTATTTCCCGCGGGCGGGCGGCAGTTGACAGATGACGGACACCAGGACCTCCGGGGTGGACAAACAATCAGCACAGAACTTATCACGTGTCAAGACCAGCTGTTTGTTACTGTTCTCGTAATGAAAAACGCGGCTGTGACCATCTGCAGAAAACTAGAGGTTTCCTTAATCACAATGCGAAATTAATTGGAGCATTTAAAAACAAATGGTCAAAACCATTTTAGGCAACAATTGTAATCTATATCATATTTTGAATTATTCTCACAGAAAGCTTAAGGGTATGTATGACTGAAATTTCATGAAAATCGTGAAAATAACGACTTTTTTTATTTTAATTCTATAAAATAATTTAGACATTCCCGAATGTGAAAAATGCATAATTTGCCTCCGGACGCCATTTTTAAATGCTTATTTAAATGTCGGTGGCCTTTAAACTCTGTCAGAGTCACGCCCTCTTTTGCCTGCATCCACATTCTTTGTCTGTTTTCCGTTCTTAAATTTTCAGTTCAAGAAAAGAAAAATAAGGCTTTCAGACAAAATAGTTCCTAAAATGTTGCCAATATATCAGAGGCTGGCTTCTACAACATTACTAGAGAGGTGCAAAACAGGAAAAACACAGAATGCCAATGAATCTTTGCATCATGTCATATGGAATAAGTGCCCAAAGGAGGTTTTCATATCAAAACAAAAATTGGATCTTGCTGTTATTAAAAGCATCAGTGAGTTTAACATGGGTAGTCTTAAGTCATTGGAGCTGCAGCGAAATATCAGAGGTGAAAGTGTAGTAGACTCAGCAAGGAAAACTTCAGTGCAGCGACATCAGACTCGTATCGTGCAAAGCAAGAAGCGAAGTTGTGCAGAAGAAAAGCAACATCTTAAGAAGAAAAAGGTGGAAAAAGCAGCAACAGAGGAGAGGAAAAAGAAATCTGAGGGTCCAACCTATCAACCTGGTGGAATTTAATGTGAGTTATGCAATCAAATCTTTAATCGCTGTTTTCTCAATGTTCATATTTTCAGCATTTTTCTTCCTGTAAAATGCTCCTTGCGATGCAGTTTTTGTACTACATTCATGAAATTTCCTACACACGTTCAGAATATCATGGGAATGGAAATTGCCCTAGGTTTTATTGTGAAATGTATATAAGCATATATTTTTAATTTTCAAGCACAAAACTTACAGTTTTTTAGACAAAAAAAAAGAATATTTGTAAATTTAAAAAAATTTGCGACCTAAACTAAAGGAGACACAGAAAAACCCGGAGCAATTTAAAAAAGTATGTGTATTATGAACATAGGGTTAAAATATTAGACCAAAATTCAAAATATTTTGTCGCAAGGGACTTTTTTAGTGACGTAACAAAAAACATACAAAATTTATCATAATTTCTAAACTGCTGGAGAAAAATGGTTTAAATTTAGGTTGTAATATGTTTACATTATACTACACCTATGGTGTAAATTTGAAAAAGCTAGCATTATTAGTTCAGAATTTGAAAATTTCATTCATACATACCCTTAATCACAATGCGAAATTAATTGGAGCATTTGAAAACAAATGGTTAAAACCATTTTAGGCAACAATTTTAATCTATATCTTATTTTGAATTATTCTCACAGAAAGCTTAAGATCGAAACATCTGATATGCCGCACTCACATGACTTTCTCTGCGTACTCTTGTACAAACCCTTATTTCTCTATCTACTTCCTGTTAATCTATACATATATAAAAATGAATTGACGTTTGTTAGTCTCGCCAAAACTCGATAACGGCTGAACCGATTTGCCTAATTTTGGTTTTGAAATATACAAATAAGTCCAAAAAAGGTTTAAAAGGTAAGAAAAAGGCCTGAAATGAGAATGGACCGGGTTATTAACTAAATACGATAAAAGTATACAGGCGAACTTTTACGCAAGAAAGATTTAAAGATGAAGCATGATTCTATTTATCCGGTTATGTGAACTCACAGAACTCATGCCATTGGGCCATCAAATAGGTCATCCGTGAAGGAAGTTTGGTGCGCAATATCTGCACAAAGGATAGTGGGACCAAAGTTTTAACCAGAATGTGAACACTGCATAGTACTGACTGATTTTCCTGGAGTTTGTTGAGCAACTGGACGATGTAGAGCTTAGTCAAGGATATTTTCAGCAAGATGGTGCTACATGACATACATCAAATGAATCCATGGAACTAATTGGAAGTTTCTTTGACAATCAGATAATTTCCAGGAACCAGTGGCCACCAAGATCTCCGGATTTGACATTGCCGGACTTCTTTCTATTGGGTTACTTAAAAGACAGGGTTTACGCCACACGTCACCAGACATTGGACGGTCTGATGCACTACATCACACAGGAGATTCAAGCTACTGACAACAAAGTCCTCCAACGAGTGACCAGTAACATGGAACGATGTGTTGAGTTGTGCCTTATGTAGAATGGAGGAAATTTTCAACATCTGCTATAGAGGTAAATAATCTCCCAAAACTACTCTACATTTTAGGTATAAAAGTTATCACTAGCACAATTCGTTTTTAAACGATTAATGAAAGAAATGTGTCAGCTCTATATAAATTACTCTGTACCTTCTTTACTTACTATAAGTATGTAAGCTAGAAATTAATAAAATTTTACACGAATAGCTTGTACATCCAGTAATAAATGAAAAGTCCCAAAATATTAAACATCATAATATTTTCTTTGTTGCTGTGAACTCTCAAATGTTGTCATTTCATAGATACGTAAGTTTAATGATACTCTTTAAAGAAGATATAACACGGCATTTTTATGTAATGTAAAGCTTTAAAGGTTAGATTTGATAAACTTTGCATTCAGACAGTTGTGAATATCATCTTTGCTGCAAGTTGCGGAAATAAACGCCTTTGAAGAGACACAGATGCCACTATACCTTAGAACCTCAGTAATTGATCGCCAGCAATGCAAACCCCTCGATCTGTTTGCACCCTTCCAAGCGGGGAATATCACTGACCAGCTCTGGGATCGAGGGAGCTGCCAGCCACTGGAGCTTACAAGGCTGGCTGTTGTAAATGCTGTGTGACTTATAGACATCCCGGGGGTAAGTCACCTCGTCTACAACATTGAAATAAATGAAAGAAAGTTCATGGTAGAAGGGCAATCATTCGTCTGCGACCCTGGGATACCACGAAAAACTATTTGATCAGAGCGACAGGCCCGACATTCGCGGAGCTAGTTTCTCATTTTACCTTTAGGAAGTATAGGAAGTACTTGCATTCGAGTTAAACACTCTTAGCAGACATCTCAATGCAAATAAACTTCTGAGATATCTCAATAAAATATTTTTGTATTGCATTCTCATTACTTTTCTATTTAATTTTGCACAAATTATTCTTACAAGCACTTACATTTTTGTAAACTTCATATTAATCATGATAAACATATTAGAAATTATCTTACTGGTAATTCTACTGTAACTGCAAGAGCTGGTCACTGCCAGTTTTAATATATGTAATAAATGTCGCGAACACGTATCTACGATCACGTGGCTTGTTTACACAAAAGGAACTGATAGGCGGGCAGTGTGAAAACCAAGAGCCGGCAAAGATAACATGCTGAAACAAACAAACTGAGATAAATGGAAATTTCTAGTTACTTCTGGACTGATAGAGATATTTCGGTTTCTGGTTTATTTTATAATGATCTAGAAATTATCAGAAGACATATAAGCGATTGTGCCACGCCAGCCGGACAGTTGTAAACAGAGTGGGTAAGCAGTGAACAGCTGAGAGTGTTGTTGTTGAAAAGACAGTTGTGTAACAAGAGTGTTGTAAACTGGACGAGGTTAGTTATTGTCCTCGACCTTGGAAGATTGTGTTGTTATGTGATGTAATGTTGTTACGTGAGAATTGAACAGTGTATATCTACGTAAATAAAGAACATTTAGAAATTTGGCAAATTGGACTCTTAATTTTACGAACCCACAAAGTCACAGTATATTATGCAACGACACTATAATGGTTTCGCTCGCTCGATAATTATTATTATACAAGCGTTTTAATTACCATTATAGTCAAGTTTCATGCGATTGTTTATGCTTGATAATGCATCTAAATGAAAGGTTTTATTTCAAAGTATACATTTCTGGTTTGAGTGATAAGCGTTATTGTTTTGTCTAAAGTGAGACTAGTACGTGGTACGCAGGCGCAGAAATATTGATTACTTCCCTATAAACAGCTGTTAACGTGTGACACAGTTTGACCTAAAAACATTAAAACAAAATATTGGTAACATTGAAAAACGAAATTACTTTTACCATGAGGTATTTAACATCATGTTCTTCATTTATAAATGTTTTCAACTCATCAGGTGTAAATGTTATGGCTTTTTCCCTTTATATACTTCTGATTTGTGTTTTAGTAATCTGTTCAGTGTTGAGTATGTGAGTAAGTCAGTTTGGTGCCTAATGTTGACCGTTGATTTAAAAATAGAATAGTGAGTACACAAGGCCGATGATTGCAATTTCTGAGACAATTCTTCGAAATACACTAGGAATACATTTTCTGAGAACGAATTTATAACTTTTGATATTCTCCAATCCATGAATTGTGAATAGAATTTCTCGTACATCTTTATTGACTTTTGTGGCAACAAGTTATTGGTAACATTGAGTGCTTTTGTTGTAATTTCTGGGAGTTTCAATGTCACTGTTACTAGTGTCAGACATTTTGACTTTTTTATTAACTGGCGCTAGTAGCAGGGGCGGCTTCTGAGGTAGTGCCGCTGTGCCATGGCACCACCTGTATGAAAACGAAAGAAATAGAAGTGCATAGAAATTGCGCAAAAAGTGTTGTTTCTGAGTATCTGCTCCCTTGTGTAAATAGGCGCGTTAAATGCAAGCGCTCTGTCCTTGGCGCCGATTCCAGAACGGCACCGTCTATGCCCATAAGCGCCTGTGTTCAGGGCTAGGATGTCTGCTTATATACGGCTTCTTATGGGAGAAGGTGGTGCCGAGGTTTTTCTGGCGCATAACTTACGCTTCATCCGTTAGAGTGCAGTAAAGCACGAGACTTAAGATAACTGTTCTCTCTGTCGCGAAATCGTACACGAACGCTTCCTATCACATTCTCCATGAACTGTATTATCAAACGTTTACTGTGCTCGTTACACCTGTGCGTAACAAGAGTGCGGATGTAATAAATATCTATTTCCGTTTCCCTGTACGTTCTGTTTGGTACATTATATTATAAAATATGTTGGAATATTGATAAGATAACCTAAATCGTTCGAAATTGGTACACATTTATATTTTAAAAACATTCCCTCCATCTCTCCCCCTCTCTCCCTCCCCCTCTCTCTTTTTCTCTATTTCTCTCTTTATTTATTTACATATTTATTTATTTATGGCACCGTCAATACAATGCCTCACCGGCCGCCCCTGCCTAGTAGTGTTGTCGAACGAAACGAGAATAATGGATACTTGCGCTTTCACAATGTTACGTGGCCAGTTCTGATTGGTCGAATACTAATAGTTTAATGAACAGGTGTACTATAATGAGGTCCATTAAGGTACTGCTACCAGTCGTATAAATACTAAAGTTTGCCATGATCGAGCATAAACCTGTTTTCTTACTTATGAGTTAACACAAGTATAATTAATACATCTGTAATTTTCTTAATAAGATTTCTGTTAATTACTGAGCTTCAAAAATATATTAATAATGATCAATGCTTCTGGAATTTGAACATGTTTAAATTCACTGTCACACCTTTACACTAAATATACGAAGTATTGAATTCCGCTCAAAAATTCGATACGATATTTCACTGTAGCAAACTTTCACACAATGGACATATACATGTAATCCAATCTCACGTTTCACATCCCTTAAGTTTGTTATTTCAATTCCAAATTATGCCCACTTCCCTTTATTACACGAATATATATTTGCTATCTCCTTGATTTAGTTTTTATTTCTCTGTACAACACTAATGTTTCCATTTTATAGCTAGACCGCGAACAAAATGCAGTTAGAGACGTGGCCTACAAACTCTAGCTTTCCCCCTTTACTGTCATCTTAGATTGCCTCTCCTCCATCGTGCGGGCTGCACTGGTCATCTGTTTCACTCGCTTTCACATTCACTGTCACATTCACTCTTTGCATTTTCTGCAGAATCGCTGCGCTGTTCCTCAGGGTTTAAAGAAACTATGAATCTATCTATTTGCTGATCGATTGTGAGGTCATGTTTGAGGTAATTGTTTTCTGTTAACTTTGAAAATCAAAACAGTATTAAATGACACGCGTTTCGCTTGGTTTGCGCTCTGTCGCATGCAGGAAGGGAGGGGTGGGAGTCACGTGATGCTTGGAAGGCGAGAAGGGGATAAGGCTCTCCTCACGCATGAGCACACCGACTGCATTTTGTTTGCGGTCTACCTGTACTAATATTTCTGAAGATTTACTGCTTATCAGTATCTTGTATCTTTTTCTCTTGCTACTTCCCAGAATATTTTACCTAAAGTTTCTTTCTCTTTGTGTATATTATTGGATGAGATTGGATTACGGCACGGAAGGGATTGGGCACTACGACCAGTCTTGGTCTATGCCAGCAATTTGGGCATCCATGGGAGGTAGGATGAAGTGAGAGGAGAGAGATGAGAGATGATGTGAAATGATAATTGTAGCAAGGTGACTTCTTGGTCGTCAGCCTCGTCAGTGAAATGTGAGAAGATTGATGTCCGCGGCTGCTCTTGGAGTTATCCTAAAGCTCATGAATATAGAATCTGTAGCAAGGATCTCTCGATTCAGGGTGTTTTGGGTGGATCAATTTGGGTACTTGGAAAGAACACAGTTTTATTCTCTTATGACGATCGGTTATATTTCAATCGCTATTAAAATACATAATTATTAGACGAAATCTGAATGGTTGGCTTCGCGTTAGCGTGGTTGTTTCTCGCGTATCCTCAAACGAATTTTTAGCTAGGCACTCATATACCAACTCTTTGATGGACGCTGTTTCTTTCCCGTGGGCTAATACGCAACTCTCCAGCTTGGCCCACAGCGGCCAACTGACTTTGGATCGACATTTGTCCCTTGGATAGGTCACAGGACTCTTCGCTTTTCCCTTCAGCTCATTTTTTAATCAGTTGGTTGATAGAACGCATATAGCGTCTCCTTTATGGGTACAAGCTCTGTCTCATCTTTCTAGACTTCACAAGATTTCTCCTGTCAAAAATAGGCTTGAAAATAAATACCGGTTGCGACCCTTAACATTTATGGTTGCGTCCGTCCTACCTAGGGGGAGGAAAACGATCTCTTCAGAGTCCGTCACAAACTTGACGATACACACAATTTATTTTTAGTTTTACACTATGTATATATATATATTCCTTTAGCATTCAATTACTCTTCCATATATTCCTTTAACAGTTAATTAATCAACTCGAGGAAGAGAGTACTGTTCCATAATGAAGATGAAATGATAGAACAGGTAATTTGGGGGACGTAATTAGCCTCCCATAGCGACCCAGGAATACATAAAAATAAACCCTGGTGCGACACCCTATTAGACGGCCAAGGCCTACCAACCTGACTGCCGGCCTCACGCCCACCTATGCAAGGTAGAGGTGGGCGATCATCCAACCGATACAGAGAGGACGTGTGGTCAGCATCTCTGCATCCCCCAGCCGGAACGTTGGTTTTCGTGACCGGGACCGCTTACCTGTCGTAAGCTCCTCACTTTCCTGACGATGCTGAGTGAGCACTGGTCCTATACCCGGGACTTAAGATCCGCACCCCATGGGAGGGATCCAATTCGAGTCACTTTCCGTGGGCAGGAGTCAAGGCCTGCGACGCGAGGGATACCCTCCAAAAAAAAACTTATGGTCAGGTAGGTCGGCCACGCGAAACGAACCCAGGCCTCCATATAGGGGCCACAAACCTAACCACCTGAGCCATCTCGCTCGGTTTCTATATATTATTCATCCGATGTCGCAGAATATTGTTTCTACTACAGTAGCGGTCACCAAGTGGACCGCTTTTGTAGCACTGTGCACTGCCACGAGTGCCGTGCGACTTCAGTTTGAGAAAAGACATGGAATTAGACAGCAGTGTTTTCTCGTCTCTTGCGGTTTGTTTTTGTAAACATAATGTCGGTTGGAGAATGTAATGTGACACGTAGGACATCTACTCCTACATTTATGCCTTCATGGGATGAGTGTTTCTTTTTTATAGAAAGTGATAGTATCAGAGCATTCAAAATGAAACTATCCTTATGGGAAAGTCAGTTAACCTCAAAGAACTTGGTACATTTCCCAAAGCTCTCAACAGTTCAGTAGTTTGTTCTGGTCATGGACTTGCAAGAATATGTTCAAATATTAGGAGAGTTGAACCAAGAATTTCAGAAAAGGTTTCAAGACGTGCTGCAATTAGAGCCAATTTTACAAATATTTGTTGAGCTTTACTCTACAGATGTCGATAATGTTCCATCTGAATTGCAACTTGAACTTATTGATTTGCAATGCAATCGTCAAATGAAAAATAAGTTAAAAACTAGAATTATTAGTTTCAGTGATTTCTATTCACATTTTCCTAGAAATACATTTCTTCGACTCATAGAAATGCCGCTCGTTTTCTGAGTATGTTTGGATCCCACACACGCGCGCGCGCGCCCACACACACACACACACACACACACACACACACACACACACACACACACACACACACATACATACACACACACACACACACACACACACACACACACACACACGGTAACAATCTTTTTTTCGCTATTGAAATTAAACAAAAACCGCTGCAGAATACAATTTTCGGATCAGAACTTAAAATGTCAACTTAGACTAGCTGCTGTACAAACATTGATATCTAATTTTGAAAACCTAGTGTGTCAAAAGAGACAACAAAAATCTAGAAAACTAGGTTCCACTTCTGAGTAATATTTATGCTTATTGCTTTTCTTTGAGCTATTATTTAATACTGCTGTATTGTAAGTAGATTGTCGATTATTTTAAGTTTGTTTAAACTATCAACTTATTGTTCATTTGTTTTTTAAATTAAAATAAAGGTACATAGTTGAATGAACAAATTATTTATCTGTGAATCTAGACAAAACAAAAGTGGTCAAATTTATAACCTGTCGTACGTCACATACTGAAATAGAAATCGGGATTAATGATATGTTATTAGAAGAAATTGACAGCATAAAATTTCTGGGCCTTCAAGTGGACAGATGTTTAGATTGGAAAGCTCACATAAATTATATCTTACCTAAACTCAGCTCTGCCTGTTATGCTATCCGAGAGCTGGTTAATGTGAGTTCTATTGTCACACTTAAATTAGTATATTATGCATACTTTAACTCTATTATGGAATACAGACTATTATTTTGGGGCAACTCAGTAGAAAGTAAAAAAAAAAAAAAAAAAAAAAAAAAAAAAAAAAAAAATATTTCTTATGCAAAAGATGGTTATAAGAATCATTACTAACACCCACAACAGATGCTCCTGTAAAGATCTTTTTACAAGATTGAAGATATTAACGCTTCCTTGCATGTATATATTTTCGATCCTAAAATTCTTTGTATGCAGTCGTGCCTTATTTGCAACAAATAATGTAATTCACAGAATAAACACTAGACAAAAGTATAATATCCATTATCCCAGTGGTAAACTTTCTTGCTTCCAGAAAGATGTGTATTATGGAACTATCAAAATATTTGGCGCACTTCCTAATGTTTTTAAAGAAAAAATTGATAATCTCTGTGCTTTTAAAAATGCTGTTAGGGAGTACCTTTGCTCAAAATCTTTTTATTTTGTACAAGATTATCTGAATGACAAATTATCCTGATAATGCTTCTGTAGCTCTGTAAGTAGTATCTAACTGTTCCAATGACAAATCATTACTTACAAATATTTGATGCAAGTTGAAAGTTTATTTTTAATGTATATGTATTTAATAAATAACAAGAATGGTATCCATTGCAAAAAGGTTGAGACGTACTGACATAAGCCAAGGGAAAGCTGGTTTAAAAAGTGTTTGATTTTGTATCATATATAATTATCCCTGCTTTGTTTTCCATATTGTTGTTCATATTGCCTGTATACTATAATATGTCTTATGTTAACTTTTGTACATATATATATGCTATTAAACTTTATACCTCTGGACATGGTCAATGTTCACAGCCTTTTCTGGCTACAAGTGAACCTACTGAACGCAAATCAATCTAATCTAATCTGATAATGAAAGAAACAACTATAACAGTGTATATAACAATTATATCCTTCATATTAAAATTCGATTATTATTGATGCACAGTCAATTGTGCATTTAAATTGCAAGATCGGCATTCCGCCACTGCTCTGAAGGCTGCGGTAGACTATTCCCGCGTGCAACGGGTAAACTTGCACGACGTACTGTGCACACTGTGCATTGAGATGGTGGCCACTGTGTTACAGCATGATTTTTTCTGTATTCTTTAACACTTAATCAACATATATTCTATTTAAAGGAGCCTTAAAAAGAAACCCTATTATCAAAATAAGTAATGAAAATATTAAAAGGAGCAAAGTTGTTAAATATGTAGGAGTATTTTTAGATGAAAAAAGGATATTAGGATACACATCTAAAGGAAGTAACAAATAAGGCTAGGAAAATAATGATGAAATTATCAACATTAACCACAAGGACTTTTAAACTACCTACGGATACAGTAAAAATTGATACCAAAATTAAAGGCTGCAATAAGTAAAGAATCATGATGGATTTCAAAGGAGTCTTGTATGTTACGACACGAGTAGGTGCAGTTGGTTGAGTTGTTATAACAAAAGAAATGTAAGAAACAGTGTCCTTAGCAGATTTCTAAAGGATAGCACTTGACTTTGTTGAATGGGGTATTCTACGGACCATTCTTAATGTCATGACAAAATAGTCACAAAGGGAATCTTTGGTTGAATAAGGGGCTTCCAAAAAGTGAAAGCTATACACCCACGCGCAACTGTGGAGGACAGTTCGTGGCTGGGAGCCGATTAGCGCGGTCCACTTCTTGTCTTGGTCGAAGGCAGACCAGAAGTGGCGAGAGAAGATATTTGTCGGTTCATATGTACGTGAAGAACGAATTAAGTTTATCGAGTAATAAACATTCCACCTTCAGTCTCTCTGAACAGTGATATATTGGTAATCCTTGGGCGGCAACTTCAAGTTCGATGTTCTGATAAAAAGAACCAGTCAATAAACCAGTTTGAAACGGGCATTCCAGTGTCATTAAAACTATCCTTCTCATACATATCCACGCATACCCGGAGATAAACCACATTGCTTTACCCTGAGCTAAACACCATTTGCTTCAAACTGTCGCCCCAAGTGGAACTCTTTGCTCTCCGATATATTCGCTTCAAAATATATCACATGAGCTTTATAATAGGGATAATAGGCTGTAATATGGAGCTGTAATATGGGAAAATAGATTAAAATATCAGAAATATATTAAAATAATTAGAAGTGTTCAAAGACAAGCTTTAATAAGATGCTTAGGAGTCGTAACAACAACACCAACTTTAGCTCTTTTAGTATGTTTGGCAATTTGGCCTATAGACTTAGTAATAAAACAGAGAGCAGCAAATTACTGGCTCAAAAGAAAAGATGTTATAGGTGAATATTGTAGGAATAAAGCAGAAATCAATAGGAAGCTTTTAAGAGATTGGCAGCATGAATGGGATACATCACTTCAAGGAAGAAGAAATTATAGCTTATATTCCAATATAAATGAAAGATTAAAATTAAAAGATATAGTACCAACAAGATTAGGTATCCAATACTTAACGGGACATGGACCATATAATGTGTACTTTAAGAAAATAGGAAGGTCTGACACCAGTAATTGTGATCGATGTAATTTAGAAGACATTCCAGAACACGCCCTAATTGATGCCCGATTTCACCAACAGATGTTAAAATCGACGTTAACAAATGTAACGTAACAATTGTCACAGCGCTAAAACAAATGTTAAATTTCTTGCATTTCACCAACCTGTTTTCTTAAAATGTTAACAAACCTGTGTTAACGCCAAGAAACTTGTAAATATCACAGCTATAGAAGGCTATGGATGAGTCGTATTATTTTCTGAACGTACTGCGATGCGCTTTTGTTTTCATTTTCGTCTGAACAAGTGGCGGATGAACAAAATCATAAATAAAGCCGTGAGACAAATTTCTCATCGACGGAGAAAGAATTGTTAATTGAAATGGTGACGAAGTGTAAGGATATCGTGGAAAATAAGAGGACGGATGCAGTGAATGTAAAAGAGAAAGATGTCGTGGGGAAAATACTGGAAACGAATTTAATTCATATGCATGTGTCACTACTACAAGCACCAAACAACTTGTCAGTATTACGTAAATTTAAAACGAGGTGCGAAGGACAAGTGACTTGAACGTTTCAAGACGGGAGGTGAACAATGTATTATCCACATAATTCAGTGAATTATAAAATCGCAAAGTTATTAATACTTGAAGCTAAGACGATATCGTCATATTCCTTTCGATGCATGTTCTAACTCAGAATTACGTGAATTTAAAACTAGGAGCGAAGAAGGGCAAGTGACTTGAACGTTTCAAGACGGGACGTAAACAATGCATTATCCACATAATTCAGTGAATTATAAAATCGCAAAGTTATTAATACTTGAAGCTAAGGCGAGATTGTCATATTCCTTTCGATGTATATTCTAACTCATTATTATGTAAAGTTAAAACGAGGTGCGAAGAAGGACAAGTGACTTGAACGTTTCAAGACGGCAGGTGGACAATGTATTATCCACATAATTCAGTGAATTATAAAATTGCAAAGTTATTAATACTGGAAGCAAAGGCGGGATCGGCATATTCCTTTCGATGTATATTCTAACTCATTATTATGTAAATTTAAAACGAGGTGCGAAGAAGGACAAGTGACTTGAACGTTTTCAAGACGGCAGGTGGACAATGTATTATCCACATAATTCAGTGAATTATAAAATTGCAAAGTTATTAATACTGGAAGCAAAGGCGGGATCGGCATATTCCTTTCGATGTATATTCTAACTCATTATTATGTAAATTTAAAACGAGGTGCGAAGAAGGACAAGTGACTTGAACGTTTTCAAGACGGCAGGTGGACAATGTATTATCCACATAATTCAGTGAATTATAAAATTGCAAAGTTATTAATACTTGAAGCAAAGGCGGGATCGGCATATTCCTTTCGATGTATATTCTAACTCATTATTATGTAAATTTAAAACGAGGTGCGAAGAAGGACAAGTGACTTGAACGTTTTCAAGACGGCAGGTGGACAATGTATTATGCACATAATTCAGTGAATTATAAAATCGCAAAGTTATTAATACTTGAAGCTAAGGCGAGATCGACATATTCCTTTCGATTCATGTTTTAACTCATTATTACGTAAATTTAAAACGAGGAGCGAAGAAGGGCAAGTGACTTGAACGTTTCAAGACGGCAGGTGGAAATTGTATTATCCACATAATTCAGGGAATTATAAAATCGCAAGGTTATTGATACTTGAAGCAAAGGCGAGATGGGCATATTCCTTTCGATGCATGTTCTAACCTCTCTTGTACTTCCGCAGTAACCTTCATAGCAATATGTTTCGACAGTCTATACCTCTGTAAAACAATTTTTTTCTGATTGCTCCTCAAAATCATTTCTCCTCATAGGCCGTACTCTATTGCGAATGCCATTTAGATGGTCTTAAATATAGCAAATCGACATCAACAGCTGAGTTCATGCCCACCATCTTGACTATTTACAATTGTTAAGGACTTAACATCAGTAATTCGGCTTGTTAGTTTAACATGAGATTTAACATAAGTGTTACGCTAACACTTGTTGGTGAAATGCAATTTTTGTTTTAACTATTGCTAAACTCGTGTTAAGTCTTAACATTCGTTGGTGAAATTGGGCATGAATGTCATAAATATGATGAAATTTTACGTGAGGAAATGAAACAGCTAGAAAGTAAATATGTTTGGGACGTATTTAGAAACACAAATGACTTCAAAATACTTGAAACGGCAGCAGGGAAGGTTTCCACTATAATTATAGAGAAATATAAACAACAAGGTATAAGGGAACATAATAATCAAGTACTACAGGCCAGCGTTCGAAAACAGTCACCACAAATTAAATCTGAGAGAATTAGACAACGTAATAGGATAGTAACGTAAAATTTAATAAATAAAAGTTGACAATCTCAAAGAAAAACAAAAGTAATGGCATTCCAGGGAAAATACCCAATAAGGACCGAAATTGTAGTAGAGCAAACTATAATAGAACAAGTATAGCACTTTCAATACCTTGGCTGTGATATAACCTATGAATCGGAAAATCAAGATATAAGGAATAAAATATTAAAATTCCAAGCAGTTTGCGGAACATGAATAAAGCAAGGAAAGCAACTCAAATAAGATTCTACAAAGTGATGGCAATCCCAATACTAACCTATGGAAGTGAGGCATGGATAATAAGGGAAAAGGAGAAGAGTAAAATACAAGCTGCTGAAATGAGATGCTTACGATCAATCAAAGGATGTACAAGAAAAGATCATATTAGGAATGAAATTATTAGAAAAGAATTAGAAGTACAACCTTTATTAGAAGAAATCCAAAGATATAGAAACAAATGGGTTGAACACCTTAATCACATGCCAAGAGAAAAAATACCAAAAGAAGCCTTCAATTATAAACCAAGAGGATGAAGATCAATAGGACGTCCCCTAAAGAGATGGCTTCAGGAAATGTGAGACCGGAACAGGCTTACGCCTAACCCGTGAAGGAAGAAGAAGAAGAAAAGTTTGTAAAAATTCTTTCTAAATACCTTTTCCGTTTAGTTTACCTTGCAAATGTAAAGCTACTGATAGTAGCTAGTTAGGTTAGTTTTTGTAATGTAATTATAACATGTATCTGCAAAAATCATTTAATGTCTTAATGTAAAATAGTATTGTAAATAATAAAATAATTAATACTCTAACAATAGGTCTCGGTGTAGCTTCTAGATTCCGAGACAAAAATAGAGCAGAATTTATTTATTTATTCTTTAATACTTTTACAATATCAATCATACGAGGCATGTTTTTTAAGTCAGTACCGTTTTGCGATTCCGCCGCCGAAGCGCTACGGTCGGCGTTCCGCGCATGCGCGCTCGTTACCTACATCTCTTGTCTACGCACTGACGCCATTACAGTCTGATTCTTCATTGTATACGTTGGTTACTGAGTGTGTTAGATGCCTCCGACAATCGTGAGTCCCGCCGATTGTGAAGTACGGGCTGTTATACGATTTCTTAATGCTAAAGGCATAAAACCGATCAATATTCATCGTGACATCTGTGAAGTTTACGGAAAAAAAAAACATTATGAGTGATGGAATGGTAAGGAAATGGGTGAGAGCATTTAAAGATGGCCGCACAAATGTGCATGATGAAGAACGGAGTGGGCGTCCTTCGGTCGTTACTGAAGATTTGGTGCAGAAAGTGGACGAAAAGGTGAAATAAAACAGACGCTTTACAATTTCATCATTGTGCGACTATTTTCCTCAATATTCTCGTAGTGTTTTGTATCGCATTGTGACCGAGAACTTGAAGTACCGGAAATTGTGTTCACGTTGGGTTCCGAAAATGTTGACGGATTTGCACAAAACCCAACGTTTAGGCAGTGCATTGACTTTCCTTGAGCGGTACCACAATGAAGGTGAAGATCTTTTAGACCAAATTGTTACTGGTGACGAAACATGGGTGGCCTACGTCACACCAGAATCGAAAGAACAATCCATGGAATGGCGACATTCATCATCACCCACAAAAGTGAAGTTTAAGCAAAAAATTTCTGCCCGGAAAATCATGTGCACAGTTTTTTGGGACAGAAAAGGAGTATTGCTAGTGGAGTTTCTGCCTCTTAATGAGACAATCAATGCAGCGTCTTATTGTGAGACATTGAACAATCTGCGCCGTGCAATCCAGAACAAAAGACGTGGCAAGTTGAGTAAGGGTATCGTTTTGCTGAATGACAATGCCCGTCCACATGTGACTAATCGGACCAAAGATCTCATCAAATGTTTTCAATGGGAAACTGTAGATCATCCTCCATACTGCCCTGATCTGGCGTCCAGTGACTACCATTTGTTCCTGCACTCGAAGAAACATCTGGGCGTTCAACGTCTTCAAGATGATAACGAAGTCAAAACAGTTGTGATACAGTGGTTAACACGTCAGGCGGCAGAATTTTATAAGGAGGGCATTCAAAAACTGGTGCCACGTTATGACAAGTGCCTCAATATTCACGGAAATTATGTAGAAAAGTAGAGTATGGTGCAGGATTTCATGTAAAAATAAAATTATTGCGATATATATGTACGTCTTTTTTTAATCCCAAAACGGTACTGACTTAAAAAAAAAAAAACATGCCTCTTAAGCTTCGATTAAATTCTAAACCAATAATGTTTCAATAATTTGTACTTTTATCCCAGGTGTGCTCAGTAAATTATCAATTAATAGAACATTTTTCATATTAAGATCCGGCATTAAAAATACTAGAACAGTATAACTGTTGTAAAAGTAGTTTAAGGACAAAACTCTGTATGAAGCAACACGTCAGATGTTTGCTGTTATTTGCTCTGATGAAGTTTGGGCTTGCTGCCCAGCCATGGGGCGACATTTGATTGTGTTCTGGAGAGCGTGTGGGCACAGAGTGCTCCATTTCTTTGGAACAAAACAACCCCCAAGGAATAATCTGGAGTATGATGCAGAGAGCATGTCTTTTTACTGACATTAGCTCCCGGAAGCTCTTATATTGTATGTATAAATATAGAGTACCAAAAACTTTTGTAGCAGGGTCCATAATCGGAGAAAGTTTGTGTGTATGTGTGTGTGCTACACCATTAGCACGACGACGAAGGAATCGCGACGTCTTCTAAATTAAAAATGCCCCGAGTTTACGCTTCTTCCTTGGCAGAAATATATCTCAAGAAGGTGACGCAAAATTTGTTTTATTCTTTTTTTTTTTTTTGTTAGTAATGTTATATGCATAACTTTATTTTGCAGGGAAGTTTGTCGTCCGTTTCATAATAAAATGTACTTCACATCAATGTTAGAGCTCCCATTGCACTTAAATGACAAAGTGTGGAAAATGTGTTACAATGATATTCTTACTTTTTATTCCAGTTAATTGATAGAAATTAATCATTTTTCACACTAGCCATATATAGGCTAAGGTTTTTTATACATAGAGTCAAGATGAAAAATTCAATGCCATGGCCGCGATTTGAACCACGGGTCTCCTGGTTTCCGTCCAGTCTCTCTAACCCATTGAGCTACCATGGCCAACGTGCCGTCCTGACATTAAATTCTTAGCCTATATACAGCTAGTGTGAAGAAATAATTAATTACCACCAATTAACTAAAATAATAAGAGTTAAATGATGAAGCCTGGGACTGAAGTACTTACGACAGCAAGTCGCTACAAACGGTGCATCTCGAATGCGAGAGCCCCTAGTGGTTTACTGGGGAAATATACGAGTCAAATGGAGAATTTAATGTCAGGACGGCACGTTGGCCATGGTAGCTCAATGGGTTAGAGTGACTGGACGGAAACCAGGAGATCCGCGGTTCAAATCCTGGCCATGGCATTGAAATTTTCATGTTGACTCTATCTATGATATTGTCGCGGCGCTGGGCATAAACGTTTCGGCACAAATAGGTAATAGACGGCGGATAATGTTTCACGAGCTTGCATGAGCAGTTAACGATAACGCGGCGAAGTGATCACAAAGGCGGCAAACAATGTTATCTCAGATAAAGGACTCGCCGCCACAGGTAGGGTGTCATGTTTGGAAATTTCTAGAGATATTTCGATTGACGGAGAATGGTTGTTTTCTTATTTGTGCGAGAATGTTCTCGACTTATGAATGGACAAATAAAAAGGATTGTGACATGGCAGAAAGTAGTTGTGAAGTAGTTGTGAAATGAGAGATAGCCAGCTGTGTTGTTGTAACGAGAGCTAAATATGTAATCTGCTGTCACTGTTTGTTATTGTGATCGATCTTGTAAGATTGTGTATATGTGATTTAATGTCCTTACGTGAGAATTCGACAGTGTATTTCGACGAAAATAAAGGACATTTTTAATTTCTGCAACTCGACCTTTTAATTCCACGAACCCACAAAGTTAAAATATTCTTACTTTTGCACTACATATAGTAAGCATTGCATTCAATACATACAATGTGGAAACTTTACTGAAAAGACATGTTTTGGGATACTCTGAATATCTAAAACGATTTTTAGATGACAGTATGATGAATATTTGTTTGTGTACGTTCGCCTGTGAACAACATAACGCAGAGTATCGAAACCTGATCTGTAAGCTGATCTTTCAAGGTTGCCACATTAAAATTTTAAAGAAAATCGTTTGTGGTCCGCATTCGGGATGCTCGGGTTTAATTCCCGTGGCCGACCTATCTGATCCCTGGATTATCCGGGGTTTTCCCGGGTCGCTAGGCGAATACTAGGTAGGGTAATTACATCTCCAGAATTTTCTGTCCCTCCATTTCATCTCCATTATCGTTTCACATTATTTCTCATCTGGTGGTGTCTTTTAGGGTGGAAGTGTCGGCGGGAGTTTCGGCGGTGCATGGCAGGACGATATGCTCTGAATAACAACTTTCTCCTCCGGTAGGTCGGTTGCTGGACTCCGAACCGACTACTGGGACCTTTTTCGACCCAGTGTACAGGGGAATGTCCGTTGTCCTGGCCTGCCTGTTTCCATCTAAGTAGAATGTAGGGACCCTGCCCTCTGCCCTATCGTGGCTTCTTGGGACGTCCGCTCTCTGTCTCTTCTCGCCTCATCCTTCCTCCCGGGGCTGTCCTATTTGGGGGCATAAGGTACAATAGACCAAGACTGGTCGCGGTGCCGAATACCCTCCAGTAAAATAAACCACCATGAAGTAATGTATAGATGTATTATTTTATCTTGACAGGAATCCTGCGTGGTAGGGATGAGTAGCAACTGTGGTGGAGATATTGCACCTATCGCCACAATGCGTCACACGCTAAGATTACGAGAGGTGAGGACGGTGCATAAGGTGTCTAAAAACAAATTTCATTCTCGAAGCCAGTTTTCCAGCTCTTATAAACTAAGTTGTAATTCTTACTATGGTAGTAATCTTCACGCTTTTGTTGGATCTTAAATAGTACATAGGCATTTGGAACAAAACCCTGTTCTCCTCCAGCAGGCATGATAAACAACTGTCGGCCTTTCAATATCGCTGCAGAGTCCCTGTAACGTATTTCACTCCAGGCATATGGTCCAGTATGTGCTGTATTTATATAAGTTTCATCCATATAAACTATATAAACTTCACCTCGATATCTCCGAATATTTCGTAAATACTTAAGCCTTTTTGCACGTATGGTGCGATGTTCGATTAAAATTTGTCTGTCACGCTTAGTGTCTTTTTTTCTTCAGATAATCCTAGCTTCAAAAGAACTGTTCTTAATGTTCAGACACTGCCTTGGAAGTCAGTAGAATTTTTAGCTTCATAAGCACTTTCTTGGTCTTTGTCTTTCTGTGCTTTAAACATCATTCATAATTCGCCTAACTACTTCTGAATTAAAACATCCAAATTAGATTTTGTGCATGTTCTTAATCTTTGTTTACTGGGCATAGAGAAGGACGTTGTTGCACTAGCACCAATGGCTTTCCTTTCCTTAATAACTCTCCTAAACTGCTTTCTGACACAACTGTTGCCTCAGATACCCTTCCCCAGATTTTTATAGATGACCCAGACCATTGTTCCCTTTTTATAAATGTATGGATATTGCTTATTACTTCTCGTGTTTTTAAATGTAGCACTTTATTCCCTAATGTGCTGCTAGGAGGCGTCATTTATAAATGCTCTCTTGGAACCAGGAGACAAGCACATTTTGAAACAAGCTGTAGTGTTACCGAGTAGCTCTGAACGTGTTTAGTTGCTCGCAACTGGTACGCAACGGACCTGCCCTCCCCTCCAGTTGCAACCGTTCTGAGGTGCACTCGTCCAGATACCACTGCGCATCGCTCTGCACTTTTCAAGATAAAAAAGTAAATCTGTAATAATTAGAATTGTCCAATTAGTTGACTAAAACCACATACGGGTACATACATTCTGACAATTATAGAATTAATAGCTGAGACTGCAAAAAGACATACATTGTAAAGGCAAAATGTAACATTCAAACGAGATTAAAAGAACACTTTAGGGACATCAAGCAAATAAGCAGATAAATCTACAGTAATGGCTTATTTCTGGGATCATAACCACAACATAAAACCCAACTAATATATCAGTTCACTTGAATCAAGAATTAAACATCTGGGCAAATATTTATATTGTGACTTTGTGGGTTTGTAGAATTAAAAGTCCAATTTGTGGAAAATCCATATCGTTCTTTATTTGCGTAGAAACACACTTCGTAGCAGTAGAATTACGTCACATACACAACCACAATTTACCAAGGTCCATGACGATAACAAACAGCGTTCTGATTGCATCTGTTTACAACACTCCTGTTACGTCAGTCCTTACAGCTGTTTACTCCCCCTGCTTACGACTGACTGTTTACGACACCCTTCTGGCGTGTCACAATCTCTTATATATACCTCCATTGATAATTTCTAGACTGTTCTAAAACAAACCAGAAACCGAATGATCTCTATCAATCAAGAAGTCACTAGAAATTTCCATTTACCTCACTTATCTGTGTCGGTAAGTCTTTTATCTCCACTATCTCTATTTGACGGCTCTTTGTGTACACAAGCCGCGCTATCGTAGATAACGGGTTCGTGACACTGCTCCCTTCTCAAGGCTGGTCATCCTGAACAGCACCATCGTAGCGAGCCAGACGATCCAGGTGTGCCACCAATATCTTCCCTCGGGGCACCTTCTGGATGCGGTAGACCACGTCGTTAAACCTCTTCACCACCCGGTACGGTCCCTGCCACGGCTGTTGAAGTTTCTCCATTGTTCGGTTTGCTCCCAAGTGTCCTCCTGAAGTAGCGGCGTGCGCTTCCTCCAAGACCTCCGGGACCTTACTTCGGGGAAGTACCGACTGTTCTCTCTACGTCTTTCCATAGGGCGATTCCCATACCTGGAACAGCACGCCCTCTCTTGTCTTCAGTGGGTCCCATTGGGCCCAGTAGGACTTATATGAGGCGCTCCTTGGTGGAACGTCCTCCCAAGTTGGTCTTCTCCCTGTTTCCACTTCTCTCAAGAGTGGCCCCAAGTCTGCCTCCGCCAGCAGCTCCCGCCTCAGGCCTGCGCTATCGCAGCAATCCACAGGCACTGCCGTGACTACTCTGACAGCTGCGGCACGCTCCTTCTCTTCCACTCTTGTGCATTCGCCGCACTCCTCTGGGCAGGGTCTTCGGGATGGCGTCTGCGTTACTGTGGCTCTTCCCTCTACGATGTTCCGAGGTGAAGTCGTACTCCTGCAGCCTCTGTACCCAACGGGCTGTCTGCCCTTCCAGGTTCTTAGAGCTCAATAGCCAGGTGAGGGCGGAGTGGTCATCCTCAGGTGGAATGGCTGACCGTACAGGTACTTGTAGAAGTGTTCCAAGGTCTTTGCTACCACCAGTAGCTCTCGCCGGTGACGCAGTACTTCTTCTCTGCCTTGGCTGAAGGCGCTCTGGTATCGTCTCAGCAGTTGTCGAACTCTCTCCAGCTGTTCTGCGGTCAGGTGGTCGGCCGCCCTCTCCAATAAGTCTTCCAGCCGAGGCCCCAGGTGTTGCGTCGGCGCCGGCTCTTGTGTCTTGTCAATAGCGGTTACGCTGACCACGGGCTCGCACTTCCCCAGCTCCATTCCGTCCTGGACGTCGTGATCGGTGTCCGCTAGGTTAAGCAGTCTCACTGGCACCTGCTCTTGGCACTGCAACAATATTCTGGCTACACATAGTCCGTGCATAGGCGTCTTCTGGTCATGTTCGTTCGCTGTCCTTCCAGTCGCGCCGTCACCACCACGTCCTTTCTCGCAGAGACAACCACGTCTTCCTTCAAAATGACCCTGCAGATTCCAAGGCGCTCTTCGGGTTGCCAGAGTATGACCTCTTCTCCGTTAAGCCGCAGGACTTTCCTGCCGTCGTCGACCGTCGCCTCGTGGCTCCTTAGGGTATCCAATCCCAGTATCACCTCCTGAGCCACCTTCGCGACGAACACTCACTGACGTATGGCTCTCCGTCCCAAGGTCAACTTCAGTAGGGCCTACTTTTCCACAGACAAGGTGTCACGCGATGCCGGCACTAACTGGTGTGATCGGCTGGGTTTTCTCGACGGCAAACACTTGGTCACGTCAGTCCCGGTGTCTGCGAGCACATGACACGGCTTCCTTCTCACCCATCCATCCCTGATGAGGCTGTCATCCATCCGTCGGCTGACGGCGCGCAGTGTCATTCGAGGGGATGGTGGTGATGGAGCCGACGTGCTCCTCTTCTTAGTGTTGGTCATCTTCGCGGTCATCGTCGTGGCTAAGTTGCTATTTGAAGCTTCCGTCTTCGTTGTTAATTCGGCCTTCATCTCTTCCATCTTCTCGGTGATGTTGTCGTTGTTCCACTTCCTGACACCAATTGTGACTTAGTGGGTTCGTAGAATTAAAAGTCCAATTTCTGGAAATTCAGATCGTTCTTTATTTGCGTACAAATATCTCACTTATCTGTGTCGGTAAGTCTTTTATCTCCGCTATCTTTACTTGCCGCCTCTATTTGTACACAAGCCGCGCTATAGTAGATAACGCGTTCGCAACAATATTAAGAAATTCAAAACACAATTGATGAATTTTGACATTCCATAAGAAGCCTTATTGGATGGTCGCCAGATGATTCGTCTCCGGAGAACCATAATCAGCTTTAACATCAAGGTTCTAGCCAGTTGACAGTTTGTTAATAATGCCTTCAAGTGGAGGCGAAACGCATTGAAAAAAATGTGGTATATGAAGTACAAAGTGTGTCAGTCAACTCATTGTAGTATTTTAATCATCAACAATGTTTAAATCCTAGTATTATTTTAATTAACCATAACGTAAATAATCGATGCCAGACCACGACTTGGGAACAAATAGTCAACTGCTCCAACTAAAGTTGGTCCGAGGAAAGGACAATAAAAGTTACATGCATAAAGAACCACACCAATTGATGAACCAACGTGGAGGAAACTCACACAAACGCCACCAAGCTTATCCATCTCTACTTCAGGCTCAGTTAAACATTTGTAAGAACGTTTTATTACAAACGTAATAGTTTTCCGACGTTACATGAGTAGTTTTTAAAACTTGGACGACAAATTAATTGCCTTTGCCTCCACTCGTTCTTTACGTAATTACTGAAAAGGGGTGAAGCACTGGAATGGGCGAAATTTATACTCCAGTAATGTAATCTGAACTGAATTTTATATACACCTGAACACGGTCATCTGGAAGGTAAAACTTTGTCATTTATTATTTAAAAAACGTAGCAGCCATTTCTTGAAGATAACGTCCTGTAAATGAGGTGGACACAAGTTTGACATAACTGTAATATCTCAACGGTGATTGATGTAATATCATCAGAAAGTCTAGGCTGTTCAATAAATAATGATCATAATTGTTTACGGTCAAAATTTTTCGCACTAAAATTCAATCCTTTTATATTCTGTTAGCTTAATGTGAAACAAACACGCCGTAGTAGTTTCATTGTTGGTGCTCCTGGTTCCCGCCTGTGAGAACCAGGTAAGTTCAGATATGTTCAGTATCGCCGACCACTGCAATGGAGGTAACATGCAGTTTAAGTTGATGTTAGAAGAAGATCCGGAGTTTCTTTCAAACGTAATCACTGCTGATGAAACTTGGCTACATCATTTTGATCCTGAGAGCAAACAGCAAAGCTCAGTGTGGAAATATCCTTCATCACCAACCCCCAAAAAGCAAAAGTGGTTGCTTCTGTTGGGAAAGTTATGGCCATCTCATTCTTTGATATTCATAGAATGGGTTATCAGCATGTTACACCTGCACACACATCAGTAACTGGACAATACTACAGGGATGTCCTGAATACATTGCAAATTCACATCAGGCACAAAAGACCACATTTTCATTATGCAGGCTGGATGCTGCACCACAATAATGCACGGCCGCATATTGCCAATGTTGTTGCTGAATATCTTGCAAAACTCAACGTGAAGTGCATCCCTCACCCTCCCTATAGTCCAGATTTAGACCCATGTGACCTTTTTCTATTCCTTAACTTGAAGAAACGTCTTCGTGGGAGGCATTATCCATCATCAGAAGCAGTGGTGAAGGCTGCGGAGGCGATTTTGAAGGATCTCTCAAAAATGGTTTCCAGCATGTCTCTGAAGACTGGCAGATACGCTGGGACAAGTACATCGCATTCAGGGGAGACTATTTTGAGGACCATCAAAATTATGAAGATGAGTAGAGGTACGTTGTCAAAAAAATTGTGATCGTTCTTTATTGCACAGCCTTCGTATTTTTGGCTTTTCGGGACCACTAGCATACACTCTAGCTTTTAAAAAACGTCCACAAGGACACATCGTACACTGAAACATCGGGTAACTGAGCAGAGCTCATTCCATAAGATAATACATTCTCCAAGAGTTATAAGGAAGTGATGGATGTGAGCCGTAGCTCCATTCTGCTGAAAACTCCTGGATTCGTATGTAGATTGATTTTGAGTTTCATTGGTGAGGGAGAACTTTCAGTCCAACTGATATCCGTTGGGAATTACCAGTAACTGCACAGCCGCATCATCTTCATTAATATATAGAGCAAATAAGCGCACCACGCGGTCACTTTTTACTGTGTCATGGTCACTAGTGTAGGAAGCAGAGATTTTCTGCACTCCAATAACGAAAGCTTTGTTTATTCACATAGCCACTTAAATGCAATATGCTTAGCTAGACATTCACATGTTGTTTAGCAACGTTTCATCACTTTTACATTTGGCTAAAAATTGTCCATAAAGAAATAATCGCCTTTTGCTGGACAATATGAAGTTTGTCCAAAAACAATACTCTACCCAAAGGGTGTAGAGGTAAACATGGGATAGTGTGTAGCCCTAAAGAACGCAATAGACTTTTTTGAATGACGAATTTTTGTGGATGGTCTCAGACCTAGAACAATTCCCTTTGCTCGTGGATCTTATTCAGAGCAGTCGAATTTTTTGTGGTATGTCTTTATTGTATGGATTGACAGAAGAGAACCGTGATGCCAAAGTTGAAAATGATGCCAAAGTTCTCCCAGTGCAGCTTCGTAAGAACCTTTTGTTTTGTTCTATTTATACCCCGCCTTTAATTTCAATGGTCATATCGGCGGCCGTTCTTGATGCATCCTTTGCCCCCCCCCCCCCAACTTCCTGGCAGGTTTGCTAGCAACCTGTGCACCATGTATGGTCATTCTCTACAGCACACTAACAATCGTCGGGTGGGGGAGGTGTTTTCCCCTCACCACAGGTTCCAGTGGACACATTCAATAAGTGTTAGCCGAGTAAGGACCGACACCACCTTACGTGCTATAATCGTATGTGGGAAATGGTTCCCCTGTTTACAACAAACTAAACGTGGAGACCAGCAAGATCAGTGGTCTACTTTGACCAACAGAGATCTACAGTGAGTAGTTCTTTTTTTTTTTTTTTAAAAAAAAACTTTGGTGGTGCATCTAATTCAGTGGGGTTGTGTTGTGACAGTGATTGTTTTATTTTGTGGCTAAACTATCAAACTAACAGTTGTGTACTGGGGACTCCACCGTTATAATCAGTTTTTTTAAATAACAAGGAAGCTACCGCAATCTGTTTATTTATGCATATTCTTTTCATTTTAACATTTGTATGAATCCAAATAATGGAGATGTTAATCTTATTTTCAAGAAGGTGGCATAATGTTTTATATTCTTTTAGAGACAACATACATTTTAAATTTATATATCTGTGAACAAAACTAACGTTTTTTAACAAGAAGAAACAAGATTATATCATGGAAACGTTGAGTCAGACTGAAAAATTCAATGCCATAGCCGGGATTTGAACCACGGATCTTCTGGTTTCCGTCCAGCCGCACTACCATTGAGCTACTATGGCCAACGTGCCGATATGACATTAAATTCTCCAACTGACTCGTATTTTCCCGGTAAACCGCTTAGGAGTTCTCATAAACACATGAGACAACTACCTTAATGGCGACTTACTACATGTAAGTACTTTAAGGCCCGGGCTTTATAGTGAACCACTATTAGGTTAATTAATGGAAATTAATTATTCTTTCACACTGGCCGTGTGTAGGCTAAATTGTGGAAACGTTGAGTCAGACTGAAAAATTCAATGCCATAGCCGGGAATTTGAACCACGGATCTTCTGGTTTCCGTCCAGCCGCACTACCATTGAGCTACTATGGCCAACGTGCCGATATGACATTAAATTCTCCAACTGACTCGTATTTTCCCGGTAAACCGCTTAGGAGTTCTCATAAACACATGAGACAACTACCTTAATGGCGACTTACTACATGTAAGTACTTTAAGGCCCGGGCTTTATAGTGAACCACTATTAGGTTAATTAATGGAAATTAATTATTCTTTCACACTGGCCGTGTGTAGGCTAAATTGTGGAAACGTTGAGTCAGACTGAAAAATTCAATGCCATAGCCGGGAATTTGAACCACGGATCTTCTGGTTTCCGTCCAGCCGCACTACCATTGAGCTACTATGGCCAACGTGCCGATATGACATTAAATTCTCCAACTGACTCGTATTTTCCCGGTAAACCGCTTAGGAGTTCTCATAAACACATGAGACAACTACCTTAATGGCGACTTACTACATGTAAGTACTTTAAGGCCCGGGCTTTATAGTGAACCACTATTAGGTTAATTAATGGAAATTAATTATTCTTTCACACTGGCCGTGTGTAGGCTAAATTGTGGAAACGTTGAGTCAGACTGAAAAATTCAATGCCATAGCCGGGAATTTGAACCACGGATCTTCTGGTTTCCGTCCAGCCGCACTACCATTGAGCTACTATGGCCAACGTGCCGATATGACATTAAATTCTCCAACTGACTCGTATTTTCCCGGTAAACCACTAGGAGTTCTCATAAACACATGAGACAACTACCTAAATGGCGACTTACAACATGTAAGTACTTTAAGGCCCGGGCTTTATAGTTAACCACTATTAGGTTAATTAATGGAAATTGGTTCAAATCCCGGCTATGGCATTGAATTTTTCAGTCTGACTCAACGTTTCCACAATTTAGCCTACACACGGCCAGTGTGAAAGAATAATTAATTTCCAAGATTATATCAGTCTAAATGTAATGTAACACTATTTCAACATTAATGTAATATTATTTTAAGATCAATGTATCCATTGATCTTTGGGGAAGCGAGGGAGAGATGTCACAAACGACTGTATTAATTATACTCTGGTGACTCAAGTAGTAGGTGTGACATCACTCCCTCCCATCCTTTATGACTGGATGAGTGGTCTTTGGGCGATAGACGCTGTCTCTTAATGTAACACTTGGAGAAGTAAGATATATTTGTAGGCGACTCCACTTCTGGACAGGTAAACGGCCGTTATGGCCGCCTTTTTAATCTGCTTGTTGTAGTAAATATTCTTATTAAGTAAGTTCCATATTTAATTAGCCTTACCCTACCTTTGTACCAATGAAACCTTTATAGAAAAATCCCAACCTCTCGCCAAATCATGTAGTTATGCTCTGAGTGTTTGCTCCCTGTTCGACCTGACCACGTGTTCCTTAATTTTCACAAACTAAGATCAGGTCGTCACAATATCGAAGGTATTAATTCGTATCCGTTGGGCTTTAATCATTAGATCACACCCACACACACACACACACACACACACACACACACACACACACACACACACACACACACACACACACACACACATTCGCACTCTCAATCATACTTCCGGACTCTGGGGAAAATGAGGATCTTCCTTGGTAGGAGAAAAATCCCCACCCCCGAGAATCAAACCCGGGACCAGGTGCTCTACCGACTGCGCTACGGGGTCAGCCTTCGTAAGAATTGTTTTTATAATAAACCTTTAATGCGTAAGGATGGAAGGAAACACTATCACTACTGTCCACCAACGCAAAGTAAGTCCCTGAAAGGAATGCACCCCCTTACACAGTAGGATAAGAACAGCGAATGTGTATGTCAGAGAACGCATGCTACACAAGGAGTAGAACCGTTAAAACACATGCACCCTGTTCACATCCGAGAAGATTTAGGTGAGATGCGCCCAGTACCACACACCTGAGGTTTTTTCAAAATTTAAAGAAAATGCAATGGAGAACTAGTAGCGTGTTACTATTATCATGAAGCTAATAACATACCGAAACAGCATTAGTAATGAACATTCATGAACGCGAGTCATATTGACTTTTAATAACTAAAGAAAATATTAATGATAACTGCGCATCTCAAAAAGTGTTCCCCAGTACCGGACAGACGTAAATAAATACATATTTATAAATAAAGGAAAAGGAGCCACATAATAATGACGACATAATTATTCTTATCATAATTATTGTATTTTTGAGATAAAAACAGGACACGGTAACATGATAATATATTTTTCAAAACGTTCTCTAGAGATTATCAAAACAAAATAAAAATGTCTTAGAACTACTGAAACATTTTTTTAAACACAGTGATCACATTTATAAAACTCAATGTTCTCTTGCTCTGTACATTCAATATGTGTCCAGCCCTTGCACGATACACACTGAACCCAAGCCTCGTCTGTGGTTTCTAAACAAATGATACTCTCTGTTAGAACACTTCTATCAACACTGGTTTTGGTTGCAAAATTTATTTTTCTTCTTTTGTCCTCTAAGGCTCTTCACTATTTCCAGTTTCTGTTGTCACAGAGTTAGAGCTAGGTTCTCTATTTATAGTTTTATTTATGTTAGTCTTGCGTCCCTTTTATATTGGTTTGTTCTTCTGGTTTTGTGCCTTTTCCTGCAACATCAACTTATACAGAGTTGATGTTAATGTTTTAGCAATATATATTGCTACTCCCAGGCTCATTAATCTTTCTATCACATTCTTTATTGCTTGTTTCATATTTTCTTCTAACCATTTTCCTTTATTGTTGGCCATGTTGACAGGAATGCCTATAATCTATTGTCACTGCAAGTTCAGGGGATAAAAATATACCTTCGTGTACGGTACTGGGAAAATTGCTATCCTACGGTACTGAGCAACTCACACGTACGTATATATAACGTCATAGCACTGCCCGATTCTTTTAAACCGACACTGTATTTTGTGTTTCTGTAGTCTACTTAATACCAAATAATATGAGTACAAATACTTAATTAGTTCTTCACCGCACAAGACAGCAGCAATGTCAGCAAGTTATTAACAGCACAGCTCCAGTTTACTACATGACTTCTCTGAACAATAACTTCTGATTCAACGGTCAAAGAGGAGGGAAAACTTTACGTTGGGAACAAAGATAGTCGTTTGTCTAAATACATACCACGAGCTTATACTATCTATCGGCAACTACGAGATACTGACACCGTGCGGTACTGGGCGTATCTCCCCTATTCACAAAGGTAGAAGATTTCAAAATGTTTTTGAATGGTCTGTAACTGAACTGACATGGGGTGTCATAAATCCATCCAGGGAGGGTGTGGGAAGCTTCTCTAATCCCCCTGCGTCTGATTCCCCGGAGACTTTCTCTCCTGTGGTATACTGTACCTCCGTTAAATCCTCACAATTAAAAGAATTAACCGCAACTAAAAATATAATAATAATAATAATAATAATAATAATAATAATAATAATAATAATAATAATAATAATAATAATAATAATAATAATAATAATAATAATAATAATAATAATAATAATAATAATAATAATAATAATAATAATAATAATAATAATAATAATAATAATAATAATAATAATAATAATAATAATAATAATAATAATAATAATAATAATAATAATAATAATAATAATAATAATAATAATAATAATAATAATAATAATAATAATAATAATAATAATAATAATAATAATAATAATAATAATAATAATAATAATAATAATAATAATAATAATAATAATAATAATAATAATAATAATAATAATAATAATAATAATAATAATAATAATAATAATAATAATAATAATAATAATAATAATAATAATAATAATAATAATAATAATAATAATAATAATAATAATAATAATAATAATAATAATAATAGTAATCCATGGCGCAACAGACCATATAGGGCCAAGGCCTGTACCCGACTGCCGACCTCACGCCCACATACGCAAGGTAGAGATGGGCTATCATCCAAACGATACGTGGAAGAGATATGGTCAGTATCTCGACAGCCCCAGCCGAAAATTTGGCTCTCTTGACCAGGACCGCTTATCTCTCGTATTCCTACAATTCCTTGAAGTGAATAAATAAAATTTAAGCAGGAGGACGACCTTGTTTTTCCTTATATACTAGTTCTTTCATTTGCATAGCTAACTAAAGATTCTTTCAATTCGTAAACACAGTAGTGTATTAGTTCCAGATCATGGTAATGCATCTTTTATGCTTCATAAAATATTCTCCATATTCAGAACATTAGTATCTTATTTTCATTTTTCTGTTCAAAACTTGTTTGTTTGATTTCCGAGATTAAATTTAACGTCAGCGGTAATAATAAATGGAGCAGGGCAGTATTCCATATCTTTCACAATCAACAATTTCAAAAATGAAAATTAAATAGTCAAATAAAACAAAATATAAATAAAAAGAAAAAGCGTTTGAACTTAAAACGTGGTGTCGTTGGTTTGATAACTCCGTACGTAATCTCGAAGCGACAAATGTACACTTCCGGGCATATATGTACCACTGAGATGGTATCAGTGGCGTACTGGCGCAAACTTACTTTGGCTTAGTACACGAAATCATGCGCTCTGATACCATAAGTGCTGTATCTCGAATTATTTCTCCAGCATCCTTCTATATCCCCCTAAAGTTAATGGTTGAATTCTGAAACATTTATGTAATGCTTTTATAAATTAATACAGTAACATTACTATAATAGCTATTAACAAAACATAGAACAAGTCCATCATTTTTTTCTTTTTTATAACAATAGCTTCACAGTAACTATGAAATTGCAGGCGTAAATTTAACAGTTTTGCAAGTCTAACCCTATTTACTAGCAATACCAGTGCACCCATAAACTCTGACAATTCTGAAACAGGACCGAACTGTACGCGTAACATTTTACTGATAAAATGACTAAAACTGCATATATAATTTGCAAAATTCCAAGTTACATATAATGGACTAATACAGCTTTGTTAGTCTATCTTCAGATGTGAAGATTTAGGTGCCTTAGAGATTAAAGTGGCGGCGATTTATGTAGCTTCCTTGAACAATTATGTGTAGCTTTCTAGTCAAATTTAATAAAAGAAGTTTTAATGGTGAATCTTATTTTAGAACTAAATATTTATTCTGATGATGATTAAAAATAAGAATTACATTCATAGCTGCAGTTTCAGATCCACAAAGCATGTCCTGCGCCTTATTTTGAAGGTTACACAGGTCCTGCATTATAGGTATAAATAGAAAGGATTCGAAATTAGCACTGTATATTAATGTAGTCCTTATTCAATAATTACACTTCTATTTATTTCCTTCTGCACAAATGCCATGCCATAATTACTGGTTCAAGATCAGCATTCTTTGCTTAACTGTTATTTTGAACAAGCGAAGAGAAAAGTTGAACATAGAACGAACTTTCGTTTAAGAAATTATATTTTCTCCCCTAGGCCTCAGCTTGTACTACCTACTGTCACCACAAAGGTTGCTTTTGCCTTTGAACAGTTTTAATTGACATCAGGCCCTTGATATCAGAGTAATAACATTGCATACAAACTGCAAAATGTTATTTATGCATCGTCCTTCATATCTTAAATTTATTTATAAGATACATTGTCAGCGAGAATAACTGCAAACACATGACTACAACATGTACACAGATGGCTCGTGTTATTCTGATCATCCAGAGAATCCAGCTTATGTGGGATGTGCTTTTGTGGTGTTTGATAAAAACAACGTGGAGTTGCTTTATAGAGAATACAGACTTGCACCTAATTGCTCTATATTCCAGGCCGAACGTATTGCACTGAATCAAGTAGTGGAGTGTTCGGGATCTATACCACGCTTTTCCCATAATTTTGAAAAGTCCTCTTCCGGGGTTTCAATATCCATTTGAGCTACACTTCCTGAATATTTCAGTGCATTATCTTCCGGATTACATCATCCTCAGCCCTGACGTGAACGTCACCCTCTCTCACTTCTTGCAGGTCACATGGCCAGATTTCACCATGATCTACACCAACGGTTCTAAATCTGCTGATGGAGTAGGTTATGCATACGTCTGTCCTTCTACTAACGCCCTGGCTCGATACCGCCTACCTATGGAGGCTTCCAACTACACTGCGGAGGTTCTGGCCATTCGTGACGCTTTGCAATATGGGACTTCTCAGGGCTTCCCCAAACTGCTGGTCTTAACCGATGCCCAGAGTGTGCTGCAGAGAATCTTCATCTCCCCTCTGGACGAGAGATATGCACTGTTATCTTTACGAGATACTGACGTTGGTGAACAACGCTACCATAGCCGGACATCTAATTCACTTCCTTTGGATCAGAGGGCATGTCGGAATTCGATACAATGAAGTCGCCGATCGCCTGGCAAAAGAGAGACTCGCCCAAGTCACCTTTCAAGGCATCCAACTGCCCTATCCGAATTTCTTCCCGATCCTTCAGCGTGACGCCTATTCCCGCAGGAATGACGCCTGGATTCGTTCGCAGTCCATCAACGGCAAACACTACGCCGCCGTTCAGACGCATCTATCCACGACCCCTTGGTTCTCCAGCTTCAGGATTGCACGTCGACATCTCACCTCCATCATTAGAATGCCACTTGGACCTGGATGTTACCCTGCGCATCTACACCGACTACGTCTCATCGATTCCCCTGTATGTCCTGATGACCCAGGCGAAACCGCTGACCTCAATCATCTCCTGTTCAGTTGCTCTCGCTACCGAGCCCACCGTTCTTCCTTCCTCCGCCGCCTACTTCAACAGTCTGTTCCTTTTCCCGCTAGCGTCAACACCATATTACAGTTATGCCACAAACCTGTATACCAAGCTCTTCTACAATTTCTTAAAGAAAGTGATCTACAGATCTAGTCTCCTCCCATCCTCTTAATTTTCCTTACATTATCTTTCTTATTTTTCCCTACGTTGGCCATATGGGATTTTACCAAAGGCAAAAAAAAAAAAAAAAAAAAAAAAAAAAAAAAAAAAAAAAAAAACAGTGGAGTAGTGCCACAGTAATAACTATAGAACATGTATGTACAGTGATTCCCAGGCATCTGCCAGTGTTATCGGAGATAAATATACTATACATGTTCACTTGCTGCCAAAATAAGGAACGATATTATAACAAACACCGATCACGTGTGTATCACATGGGTTAGAGGCAATACGGGTATGCATGGCAATGAGAGGGCCAACGAAATTGCTAAGCATTACACATTATCCCAAAAGGAATTCTGTTTTTAAGAGTCTATAACCGCATTTTTTAAAAAAAAACAAATTAAAAAAATAAATTTTTGAAAAGTGGAACTGCAGTTGGATAAACAGTGATAAAGAACAAATCACTCGAAATTTACTTTTTCCTACTTTTATTGTTCGTGTAAACTGCAAGTACTTTTCACCTAATTTTATTTTTACACAGTTTGCTACCGGACATGGGAAATTTCAAACTTACTTTCGAATATTCCATATAGACGCTCCTGAATGATACCTGTATAAATGTGAAGTGTGATGAAAGTGTTCAACACTTAATATTTTGATGTGATCTTCATTCCAAAAAGAGATATAATCTTATTCAACATCTTTCTTATTGTAATACAGATCTTCAAACTCAGTTTTTAATGTATTCTTTAAAAATGTTGCACTTCAGCCTTAGATCACTTCATTGGCCAAATTTTTAAAGCGATATAATTATTATCTGTTATTTTATTTTGATCTTTGTATTTAATTGTATTTGTAACTAGAACTGTAACATATCTTACTGGTAAAATACGGTTACTTCATTTGGAGAATAATATAATAATGTGACTTTGTGGGTTCGTAAAATTAAAAGTCCAATTGCACAAATTCAAAATGTTCTTTATTTCCACCGAATTACAGTTGGAACACTTGCCGATTACATAGGATTACGTAGCGCACATAATTACAATTCACCAGTTCGTCTGTCACAGGTCCACCCTACTCTCACAATTACGTACAACTCCTTTCATACACGTACACAGTCTTCCAGTCCGTTCACTAACACGGCGCTCCTACGGCTGCTCGCCAAGAACTGAACTGAACTCTCGGTCGCATCGTGCTTCTATTTCTAGGTGGCGAAATGTTTCTAGAGAATTCTTTACCATGGAGAGGGAAAGATATTCCGGAGATTTCGCGTTCTTTTAGGCGGCAAGAGGAGGGGGAAGAGATGGCTAGTGATATTTTCCCAACCATCCCCTCGTCAGCGCTACAAGATAAATGGGTAGGCGTGGTCTGAAAGGTTCCTGTCCCTTACCCAGCTGCCAGTTGGTCCTGCCTTCCGTTAATTGGGTGATAATAATAATAATAATAATAATAATAATAATAATAATAATAATAATAATAATAATAATAATAATAATAATAATAATAATAATAATAATAATAATAATAATAATAATAATAATAATAATAATAATAATAATAATAATAATAATAATAATAATAATAATAATAATAACAATAATAATAACAATAATAATAACAATAATAATAACAATAATAACAACAATAATAACAATAATAATAACAATAATAATAACAATAATAATAACAATAATAATAATAATAATAATAATAATAATAATAATAATAATAATAATAATAATAATAATAATAATAATAATAATAATAATAATAATAATAATAATAATAATAATAATAATAATAATAATAATAATAATAATAATAATAATAATAATAATAATAATAATAATAATAATAATAATAATAATAATAATAATAATAATAATAATAATAATAATAATAATAATAATAATAATAATAATAATAATAATAATAATAATAATAATAATAATAATAATAATAATAATAATAATAATAATAATAATCATAATAATAATCATAATAATAATCATAATCATAATCATAATCATAATCATAATCATAATCATAATCATAATCATAATCATAATCATAATAATAATAATAATAATAATAATAATAATAATAATAATAATAATAATAATAATAATAATAATAATAATAATAATAATAATAATAATAATAATAATAATAATAATAATAATAATAATAATAATAATAATAATAATAATAATAATAATAATAATAATAATAATAATAATAATAATAATAATAATAATAATAATAATAATAATAATAATAATAATAATAATAATAATAATAATAATAATAATAATAATAATAATAATAATAATAATAATAATAATAATAATAATAATAATAATCATAATAATGATGATGATTTTTTTGTAATTTACGTCCTCCAACATTAAGTCATATCGGACGATGAATGGAATGGGTGAAATGATGCTCAAATGAGCCCAGGGTCCATAGAGCTTGGAGTTAGCTGACATTGGTCTTTCAGGATAAGGGAAAACCCTGGAAAAAACCTTATCCAGGTAACTCACTCTGACCGAGATTCGAACTCGGCACCTCTTGAACGTGAGGCAGACATGCTACCATCACGCTACCGAGGCGGGCGATGATGATGATGATAAAAGACACAATCCATGTGGAAAGGTATAGAAGTCATTTAGTATATCAAATTCTGTGGTGTTTATGTGCCTGTGAAACTTAATTCCTTATCTTTAGAACTTCCTTGATATTGCCTCAAATTGCATTAACATACACCAATATAATTATTGTAATTAAATACTCGACAATAGAGTCTACAGGTCCGAAATAGCCTCTTTATAGAAGACCACAGCTGAATTTGATTCGCAAGATGTCCACCTGTAGCTCTCTCTAGTAACGTATTTTACCACCATAATGTGAACAAGTGTCAGGGCTGCCATCTGCTCGTCACAGAGACAGAGGTACAGTTGCGCTGTACATGCCTCTGTGGACATGTGACGAAGTGATGAACAGAAAGCTAACTGTCCGGCGAGTATCACCATATAGTGAAAACGAAGTAAAATATATAGGAAAATAAAAAGAATACAAGGAGCTAAAATTATAGTAACATGTAAAAAACTGAAGCTGCTGACAGTGAAGTAAACTAGGTTATCAACAATAACTAAACACTAGTAACACAACTTCACTATTTACTTATCTTATGTAAATCCTGGGACCGGTTTCAAAGCAAACATCTGCTTTATCCTCAGCCACTCAGCTTGACACTCACCCACTAACTGTCTGACTGACCTTGACCACTACCGGAGTTTGAAGAATAGCTCCTTATATAACTGCCATCTACCGGGGACAACACAAACTTATTGATGACATATATTGGAGGGATATCAAAATTCATTACGCAAACCTTATTTTTCAAAATAAATATCTTCTCCCAAACCATTAAATCTATCGGTTCTTTCAATTGTTTCAATAATTTAACTTCTTGATTTACTTCATGATTATATGACCAAAAATGATCAGCCACTGCCGATTTCTCCGTCTGTCTATATTTAATATTTCTAAAATGTTCCTTCGCTCTGGTTTCTAAATTACGCTTGGTTCTACCAATATAGATCTTATCGCATTCTAAACAGTTAACTTGATAAATACCAGATTTTTTGTTGTCTGAAATTTTGTCTTTTTTAGTAAACTGTAGCAAATTCTTTATACTGTAATTATTATCAGGTGCTAGTATTATACCCACTTCTTTGAAAATTCTTTGGAACTTTTTATTTGCCCATGGATGATAAGTAAATTTTTTGAAAATAAAATCTTTTTTGTTTTACTTTTTTAAGAGTGGAAACCTCATTAACATTTTTTTTTGATAATTAAATTTTTCTACTGTTCTGATTATAAAATCTTTATTAAAGCCGTTAATTAAAGCAGTGTTTATAATATGTTTATATTCCGCATTAAATACTTCTTCGTTTAGAGGTATGTTTATCAATCTGTAAATCAAACTATTAAAAACAGCAAATTTGTGTGACATAGGGTTAAAACTTTTATTTTTGATATAATTATCCGTGTGAGTTGACTTTCTATAGATGCCAAAACTTAATTAATTAATTAATTTATTTATGTATATTTATTTTGAAAAATAAGGATTGATATCCCTCCAATAGATGTCATCAATAAGTTTGTGTTGTCCCCGGTAGATGGCAGTTATATAAGGAGCTATTCTTCAAACTCCGGTAGTGGTCAAGGTCAGTCAGTCAGTCAGTCAGTCAGTCAGTCAGTCAGTCAGTCAGTCAGTCAGTCAGTCAGTCAGTCAGTCAGTCAGTCAGTCAGTCAGTCAGTCAGTCAGTCAGTCAGTTAGTGGGTGAGTGTCAAGACGAGTGGCTGAGGATGAAGGAGATGTTTTGCTTTGAAACCGGTCCCAGGATTTAAATAAGATAAGTAAATAGTGAAGTTGTGTTACTAGTGTTTAGTTATTATTGATTATAGTAAAATTTTTAAAAAGGCCAGTATGTTATGACTAGGTCCAGGTTTTTTGGGGGATAAACCTTCTATTTAGGCTTCTTGTATGCATAAAACATCTTTTCTTAAGGTTTTGCTTAAGTCTTTCCTAGTTCTCTGATATTTATCTGAACTTTTCCCCCAAAAGTTTACATCACCAAAGATAAAAAAGGAATAAGGTTTACTGTTGCTTTTGTAGGTTATATTATTTTTGACATTGCAGTAGATTACGTGCACAAATTTTCTAGTAAAAGATTTTCTTATGTCACGCAACTCATTCTTGTATGAAGAAACAGTTCTTTCAACGGAACATAACGTCATTGAAGCTTATGGTATAGTTGCTAATGTAGCAGATTCTGGTGGTAATTTTCCAATATACTTCTCTCCCTGGGATATGGAATTTATGACTTCCATATATTCAAAACCTCGATTGTGTTCAAGACTCTACTGCAGCTTAAATGAATATGGAGCTCCCAGAGATCCAGAGATCCATCGTCATTGAGTGGTAGGCTTGCACTTTCCAAAAGGAGTCACTAGACTGGACTACGTTACCGCATGGAGGTCAAAACTTGGACTACTGTACCTATGCCTCCAAGTGGAGTAACGCCGGAAGGAAGGATGAGGCGAGAGGAGACAGAGCGCGGCCGTCCTAAGGAGCCACGACTGTGCAGAAGGCAGGATCCCTACACGCTACTAGTTGAAAACTCCCCGGCAGGCCAAAACATCGCCACTACTACTGTGGTCCGGAAAGGCCCCACCAGGCCCGGTTCGGAAACCAGAGATCGTCCTATCGAAGGAGGAAGTGTTTACCAAGAGCATATGATCCTGCCATGCACCGCCCAGACTCCCACCGACATTTCTTCCCTGAAAGAGATCACCAGATGAGAGATGATGTGAAATAATAATAGAGTTGAAATGGAGGCATAGGAAATTCGGGAGATGCAATTAATCTATCCAGTATTCGCCTGCCGACCCGGAAAAACCCCGAAAAAGCTCATGGGTCAGGTAGGTCAGCCACGGGATCGAATACGGACCTCTTGTATGTGGGTCAAGACGAATCACCAGAGCCACTCGGTTATGCAGATACCTTACTCCAAAAAGTTTAGAGAAGTCATTATTATTATTATTATTATTATTATTATTATTACTATTATTATTATTATTATTATTATTATTATTATTATTATTATTATTATTATTATTATTATTATTATTATTATTATTATTATTATTATTATTATTATTATTATTATTATTATTATTATTATTATTATTATTATTATTATTATTATTATTATTATTATTATTATTATTATTATTATTATTATTATTATTATTATTATTATTATTATTATTATTATTATTATTATTATTATTATTATTATTATTATTATTATTATTATTATTATTATTATTATTATTATTATTATTATTATTATTATTATTATTATTATTATTATTATTATTATTATTATTATTATTATTATTATTATTATTATTATTATTATTATTATTATTATTATTATTATTATTATTATTATTATTATTATTATTATTATTATTATTATTATTATTATTATTATTATTATTATTATTATTATTATTATTATTATTATTATTATTATTATTATTATTATTATTATTATTATTATTATTATTATTATTAATATTATTATTATTAATTTATCGTTTTGGATATAAATCACCTTTTAACATATAAGCTTTGACTCCGGGAACAAAGTACTCATCAGTATTAAGGTGGGGGGGGGGGGGCTTTACTGAAGACTGCAGCGAATTCTATGCCAACACTTACTGCTAGCGCTGCCCAATGTGGTACACGCATCGTATGCACTTGAACTGAGAATATGATCTTCTTCACTTATACTCAGATAGATATTTGCAAAAATAGATGCTAATGTTATAATTGGAGAGAATCTTATTTATGATCATAGCTGTAAAGTACAAAAGGAGAGCCCGCCTCGCTAGCGTAGATGCTAGCATGTCTGCCTCACGTTTGCGGCAGTACTACCTCTCTGCCTCACGGCTGCACGTACCTCGGTCGACGCCGGAACACCTTCCTCGGTCTCCGCGTCGTCGTCGGCTGCTTGCTTTACCCTTGGCTCTAGCTGCTTCTCCTGCATGGATTCTTTTTTTTTGGGTTCTCAGGGTGTTAATGTTGATACAACACAAGCCAACGATAATCTCTGAACTGCTTTTATTTGTCCTTGCATTTGTGGAACCCGGGTACTTAAATAACTGCACTTTCGGCGGACATTTTACAGTACATTTTATTGGACGCGGTACTTCGTCGAACACACGTGACGAATGTATACAATACTGCAATGAGCAACAAATAAGCAACAACTGAGGACTGAATAAGGGTTGCCACCGTCTTATATACGCGCAGCACGGCGTCACTAGGAAAAACTAAGGGTACATTGACCTGTATAACGGTACAGTAAATAGCTAGCATACCATTCTATTGTCAAACATCCGCTCTTTCTAGACCGTCGTCCGGGAGTGCAGTGTTTCTCACGTATGTCTGCCCAGGTTCGTTACAATATTTCATCAAAGTCTACAATTTTGCTTTCGCTAACATAACTAGTTACAGTTCTTAAATTGATGAATAAGTATTAAACATATAAGTAAATGAATAATTTATCCAAGGACCAAAGTTCCTGTTTCACGTTCAAGAGGTCCCGAGTTCGAATCTCGGTTAGGGTGAGTTACCTGGATAAGGTCTTTTTCGGAGTTCACCCTTATCCTTAATGACGAATGTCGGGTAGCTCTAAGCTGCATGGACCCTGGACTCATTTGAGCATCATTTCATCCATTTCATTCACCGTCCGATATGACTTAAGGTTGAAGGACGTAAAATAAAAAAAAGTAAAAGGAGAGACACGTAGAGCAATGCGACCTCCACACAGCGACATTATCCAGTAGCAAAGGACCTCAGGAGGACACATGGTCGCTGGTAGACAGGCGGAAGTCCTTGACAAATGAGTTTTTCATCCCGGTGTCAGCACCGCTGTACAGTCCACATCACTCCGGGTTCAGTGTCGACAAGCTTCCCCTCCACGCGAGAAACACGCCTAGAGCAGTATAGTAAAAGCCGCAAGTACCTGCAGCATCTATCCGGCACCAGGAGGCTGAACGCACACCTGAAATAACATAAAGAAATGAATTAAGGTAGTTGATGGAAAGAATATTTTGCTATGAAAGTAAGTACACCAGCATTCGCCTGCTACAAGGGGAAACAATGGAGCATCTACTATATCCGCGCGATAAGAAGAGCGATCGGGTTCCAAGTCCTCATTCGGTAAGTTTCGTTTAACTCCGTAAACATAGATTGCCACTTTGAAATTTGAAATGCGCTATACACTGATATCTAGTGGCTAATACGCTAAGCTCTATCATGTCCGCCATATTTCGTTTTGATCAATTTCGAGGTTAATTAGCTAATCATTTTACAACAATCGTATGCTAGAATTAGAATTTTAATTCGTCCTTGGCAACACATACATGTTATGAGACACGTCAAAATGTATCAATACAGTATATACATAAAGTCAAATTGATTACATACAATATACACAGTAAGCAGCTTTTCTATGGTTTCATGTTGTATTTGCATAGACTAATTTACTACAAGAAATGTCATAATATAAATATTACAGGTTTGTGAATGTACTATGCTCCCAGTGCTCACTTAAATGGTTATAGTTCTAAAAAATCATTAACCTTATAAAGCAGTGTGCATGCAAACATTTCTTAATCTTATTCTTAAAGTGTTTTAATGATGCAGCTTGTTTAAATGAATTTGGAAGTTTATTATATAACATTATCCCTTTGTAGTTGAAGCTTCCTTCATAAAGGCTCGTTTGGTGATCTCGAATTGCCAGTTTATCCTTGTTACGAGTGTGGTGGTAATGTACATCAGCATTTACTTGAAAATGATTTATATTTGTATGAACATTTGTGGATGTTATGGCTCTCGAAAGGGGACACATTATTATTTGTCTACCTCCGTATAACTGTGATCTGAATGCAATTGAGCTGACGTGGGCAAAGCTAAGGAAAGTTTTCAGAGGAGGCAACGTTACTTGTGATATCTTCGCTTTTCTTATACGCTATTTTGCTGAATTTTTTTCAAGGTTGACCTCACTGCAGAAACAAAGGAGCGTTAGCTCTCGCTTCTTCCCCTCTGCCCGCACCACACCGTAAATCCAGCTCTCAAGAAAACATGCGCGTACTGTAGGTTGAGTGTGCGGTTGACGGACTTCGCAGGGTTACTGCGGTGCCAAAAAAACCGGGCAAACCGGAAGGTCCATCGCTACCAGAATAAACGAACATGAACATAGCATTCGTTTAATGCAACGTGAGAAGTCTGGACTGTCAGAACATTGCTTTGATAACGAACATAGAGCCAACTTTCGTGAGACGACCATCTTGGCAAAGTGCAAAAGTTACTGATAGCGGAGAGTTAAGGAGGCTTTGGCCATTTCCTGCGAGAGGAGCATGCTTATTCGTGTTGCTGGATTTCAGTTCACCTCCTCTTGAGAACCGGCCTTAAAAATGCAAATCCATCGGCGTAAGAAGTACAGATCAATACAGCTTGATCATCAAATTAAGTGGATAAGTCTCTCTGACCTAATTAATTTTCTACATTGACGCTATTTACCAACCCGGTGTTTAATTTACTGCAGTCTATTGTTCAGTGATGCTAGTATTGGTAGTGTTTTGTCTTTTTTTATTTACGTCCTCCAACGTTAAGTCGTATCGGACGATGAATAAACTAATGCTCAAATGACTCCGGGGACCATGGAGCTTAGAGTTACCCGACATTCAGCTATCAGGATAAGGGTTATATTTAGGTAACTCACCGTAACTGAGATTCAAACTCGGGACCTCTTGAACGTGAGGCAGACACGCCATCATCTACGCTACCAAGTTGTCTTTGTTGATTTTTGTGTTATATCTCTTTAGTTGTTATAACATTTAATAAATATTGTCACCTAATTATCGGAAGGCCCGACCAGCTAGAAGCCGGGTAGGCGACAGGAGGCATTCAGCCCACGCCCACCCATTTATCTTGTAGCGTTAACGAGGGGATGGTTGGAAAAACATCACTAGCCATCTCTTTCCCCCCTCCCTGATGTCAGGAACAGTCGGGAAGATTCAATGAACCGCGAGACTTCCAGAAACGGCGATCTTCCCTATATAAGGCCTGCAGTTGACGAGTCAGTCAGTCCTTGGCGAGCAGCGTGAGGAGCGCCGTGCTAGTGAACGGACTGGAAGACTCTGTACGTGTATCAGAGGAATTGTACGTAATTGTGAGTGTAGGGTGGACCTGTGACAGACAAACTGGCGAATTGTAATTGTGTGCGCTACATAATTCTATGTAATTGGCAAGTGTTTCAACTGTAATTCGGTGGAAATAAAGAACATTTTGAGTTTGTGCAATTGGACTTTTAATTTCACGAACCCACAATGTCACAATATCCTGATGATGGGAGAGATGCACACTGCCGAAACGTCGATTTCTAATCGTCTTTTCACCTGGCTTGTTTCCCGAGAATATCTTGAAACTATCGGTCGCCAGGAAAGCTTCAGGTCTTATTTTACTTCCAAACCTTCGTCACAAATATAAAGTAACATGCAATATATTATGACATTACAAGTCTCATAGTTTAAATGGAATGAGTTAATGTTCGAATCGTTTTCCGAGTAGTGATGTATTATTTTATTACTAAAAGGACCCAGCAAATGTTAAATCATGTGCCTAAGTCAAGTTAAAATATTATTAATGCATAAATTGAATTATTATATTTCTATTTTCTCCTGCGTTTATGATGGGAGTATGTGAACATATCTATCGACTTTGGGACAGGTAAGTTTTCGATTTAGAAAGAGAAAGTGAAAGGGCACTGGGAGGTTATTTTTAACCAGACAGGGCTAGTTTTTATCAATATTGAAATATAAATATACAAAAACTAAACATTGCAAGAAATTGAAATTTGGTATGATTAAAGTATAAGGATGTGTGCATTTAACGACTGTATAATATTTATATTAAGTTCATACACTTCCTTGCAAATGGGGCATAACACCCTCTGTGTATCCTGAAAAAAAGTATTGCACCCTATACTTCAGGTTTAGGTTCCTTGTAGGAATTTAAAGCTATAGGCACTAATCTTTTGCCTAAATAACATAAGAAACAGTTTTATAATATGAACTAAATAAAAGCATACATAGTTTATACTATGCACATGAAAAATTATTTAGTTGTGTTAATAAAAAATATAATATTTTAAAGGACTGAATTTTATTTTCCCTCCATTTTATAAATCATATGAATATAGAAGTTAGATTAATGTGTTCAGGGAACATTAAAAAATAAGCACTAAACATTTTATATCAATATGTTTTATAGTTTTTGAGAAACATGCACCTAAAGTATGAAAAATCAAGGTTTTGGGAAATCACGATCAAAGATTAAGCACCGTCCTTTTTAAATTATACATTCTTTCAAAACATACCTGCTCCATATTCCTGCTCAGTTATGTTTTCCTCATCTTTTCTTTTCCTTTTCTTACTTCTAGCTCTGCTTTCAAACAACTGAGCTGTTCGTGTTGCCTCTGAGATTCGACGCACATATGTTTTAGACATGCTGTCCTCATATTTTCACCCGCTTGGCTCTCACCAAGGGGGCCCGGGTTCGATCCCAGGCGACCGCAAAGTCAGATTTGTGGTGAACAACACGGCACTGGGGCGGGTTTTCTCCGGGACCTCCGGTTTCCCCCACCATCTCATTCCACCGGTGCTCCATCTTCATCTCGTGTATCATCAGTGTCACCGCCTGCGGTGCCGTATGTAGTAAAAGCGGGCGTTAAACACAACACATTTCACATTTCTCATATTTTCACCAACCTTTATACCCATTTTTGTCATTATGCTTACAACTGCACCCATCATTATAACAAATAACACTATCATATACACCAATTCTTAAAGTTTTTGGTCCAACATGCACAGTTATTTTTGGAATTCTTTCCCATATTACATGATGAAAACTTTCATTTGGGTTTTGGGTACAAAAACACGGCTAAAGAAGCCGGAAGTTGAACACAGAGAAACAAACGAGTGAAGCAGTAGGAAGCAGAATGATGAAATTTAACACATGTTTCTAAGTGGGTTAGTTCAGAAATTTCAAGCTTTGGAAGCATGCTGAGTGAAATGTGTATGCAGAAGTTTAGAAAGTGGGCGTGTCATTGCGCCACCATCTTTAAATTGATGGATTAAAGGACTTTAATACCAACTGACACCCTATGTTATATATCATTAAGAGGCTGAAGAATTATATAATTTTTAACACTAAAAACAAAAAATCTATTTTTTGAAGCCCATCGACCTCCCAGTGCCCTTAATGCTCAGGACAGTATACACTTTGGGGGGGGGGGGAGCAGAATACTTTTCAATCAACGTGTGTAATGGATTTAACATCAAGAAAACAGTTCACTTATAGGGAGGTATTTTCGTGACAATGTCGTGATACTTTTTCGAAGAGATGTCACAGAGAAAACAGTTGGTGTTAACGCGCCTGCCGATAGCTCGTGAGCTCTAGAAACAAATATGTCAACTACCAACGTGAAGGACGTGCCCGCCTCAGTAGCGTGTCTGCCTCACGTTCATGAGGTCTCCAGTTCGAATCTCAGATAGGTTGAGTTATCTGGATAAGGTTTTTCCTAGGCTTTCCCTTAACCTGAAAGACGAATGTCGGATAACTGTAGGCTCTATGGACCCTGGGCTGATTTGAGCATCATTTCACCCATTTCATTCATCGTCCGATATGACTTAACGTAAAAGACGCATTAACACCAAAGGTTTCTCTGTGACATCCTTTCGAAAAGGTAACACGAAATTGCTTATGTCACGAAAATACCCCCCTTTACCATAGAGTTATCGCTGATACCAGTATTTCATATGCGTTTAACTTTTGCAATTACTGTTAAGTAGTCTAATTTTATTTGTATATACACGAGGGCTGTTCAATAAAGAATGATAACAATTTTTTTTGACAACGTACCTTTTTCATCCTCATAATTTTGATGGTCCTTCTCAAAATAGTCTCCCCTGAATGCGATGCACTTGTCCCAGCGTTCCTGCCAGTCTTCAAAGACATACTGGAAACCACTTTTTGAGAGATCCTTCAAAATCGCCTCCGCAGCCTTCACCACTGCTTCTGATGATGGATAATGCCTCCCACGAAGGCGTTTATTCAAGTTAGGGAATAGAAAAGAGTCACATGGGGTTAAATCCGGGCTATAGGGAGGGTGAGGGATGCACTTCACGCAACAACATTGACAATATGCGGCCACGCATTATCGTGGTGCAGCATCCAGCATGCTTCACGGAAATGTGGTCTTTTGCATCATAATGTGACTTTGTGGGTTCGTAGAATAAACATTCCCAGTTGCAGAAATTCAAAACGTTCTTTATTTTCGTAGAAATACACTCACAGTAGCAGCATTACGTCACATACATCAATCTACCAAGGTCGTTGACCACAACAAAGGGTTCACTTCCAATTTCAATTACAGCTCTCGTTACGTCTCTGTTTACAACTACGTTTACTACTTTTTTCACTGTCCGCTGGTGTGTCGCCTCTTATATATAGTACAACTACTGATATCACGAGATATTTCTGGAATACTTTGTAACAAACAAGAAATCGACTGTTCTCTGTCAATCAAGTTATCACTAGAATGTTCTATTTACCTCAGGTTAACTCTATTGGCATGTCTTTTATCTCCGCGCTATGTTTATCTGCTTAGGCAAGTTGTTTATCTCCGTGATACACTATCCGTCCGTTATCCATCTGCGCCGATCCTTTTCTGTGCGCGTCGCCGCGAGAATAGCATGGCTACAGAGTGAAAATGTAATTTTCCACGAGGGTCATGTTAAGGGCGAAATTGCTGGCAATGGTCAAGTCTCGTGCTAAAGAGTACGAAAAATACGTAAGTAGTAACAACACCAACACGCCATTTTCAACAGTTTAATCTTTCGGATGATCAACTTTCCACTAAACAGAGAAGATTATCAAGAAGAATACCTACACATAAAAAAGTAGCTATATCCAACGGTTTCAACCCAAATTTAGTAGACAAAACAGTTAACAGACTCAACAAAGCTAAGAAAATAAAAGAAACCACCACCCTAGAACCTACAGGAGAAAAAGAGAAAAAACTTTTTAAAAAATTCACCTTCCACCCATCAGCCTATAACAAATTCCAAAAAATCTTCTCAAAACACAACATAACTCTTGCACCTCAAAACAGGTTTAATATCAGAAATTTGTTAAAAGGCCCTCCCAAAAATTCAATCACTACCAAAGAAAAACCAGGAATCTATGAGATCAAATGTGGAACTTGCCCTAAAATTTATATAGGAAAAACAAAAAGAAATATTAACATCAGAACTAAAGAACATCTAAGAAACATTAAAAATGGTGAAACAGAAAAATCAGCAGTGACTTTTCATTTTTTGAATACTAGACATGACATCAATTTGGAAACATCTCTAATAAAATACGTTAATCACCCCATAGACCTTTCCGTATGGGAAAAAATCTTCATTAACAAAAATCGTCATAGAGTCATGAATTTTGAAACTCCACCACCGGGCATCTTTGACAAGTACATCACGCCATCTATTGACAATACGGAGAAAGAAGAAACCACTACAACTTGCACTAATCGAGTATCAGCTGAGGATAGGAGCAAGAGCTCTTGAAACATGTCCTGTGAATAAACAGTGTGAGTGAAGCAATGTGTCAATATATTTTCGATTCACTTTTGCACGTAAGTAGTAGTTAATTCTCATGGATATTGTGTTACGGGATACTTAGCTCGAAAAATGTGTCTTTAGTGTCCAAAATTTATATTAATATTATACTTAATAAAGCTATTAAGCGGTTGGCTTGAATAAATACCTGTTTTTTTGTGTTGAAAATGCATATTCATATTATTAATATATATTAATATATACTTAACGAAGCGGTAACAGTACTGTCATTCCGAACGTACGTGGTGTGATACCGTACTTTATTCTCTCGTCAATGTTATTGAAATATCTATACAGAATTGCTAATTTGGAGGAAAACAATAATATCAAGGAATATTTTCTTTTGCAGATGAGAAGCAAATGGGGAGAGTCTTGGGCGCAAAAAGTAAGGGAACTGATGGAACAGATAGGTATGGGACACATTTGGAGAAACGAGGAGTATTATTATAGGGGCTTTTGGAAAGAGGTAGAATTAAGGCTGGAAGATTTAGATAGCCAAGTTATATTTACCAGTGTAAGGGAGAAAAGATCATTGAGGACATATAGGGAAATAAAGACAGTGTGGGGGAGGGAGAAGTACATAGATGTGTGTAATAAGTCACGGCGAGAAGGATTTGCCTGGGCAAGGACAGGAGTTAGAAATTTGAAAGGTATTAGATATGAAAAGGATACAGGGAAATGCCCAATGTGTGGAGAAGAGGATACAGACTGGCGTAATGTACTTTATTGCAAACAAACAAAAGATATGGAGAGAACCGATTTGGCAACACAAGTGGGATAGTTTTAATGTTGGGGGGAGGTATTAATAATAAAAAAATTGTTATTGGTAAAAGCAGAAAAGATTGTAAGAAATATAGGTGAATATCTGGGGAAAGTTAGAGAGAAATGGTTAAGATTGATGAAGAATAAATAACAATTAAGGGCTGGAAAGCTAGAACAAGGGATACAAGGGGGAGGAGGGAAAACCACGGGTTATGTGTATTGAGACCGAGACTCGAGGCAAGCAGGTAGAAAGGGTATGTTAAATGTGAATAAGTCATTTTGTTATTGTGTGAAAGAAATGTTACAAATGTCAATGTATCAATGAAATTGTATGTAGAAGAAAGATGAGAAATAAATACAAAATTTATTCTCTCGTTGGACATAGTATAGAATAAAGGGGACTTTTGTGGACATTTCCGGAAAATTCAAGGTAGATGTTTCATTTGTCACAAAAATATTTAAACATTTGGTATTTCAATCAAAATCCTTAGAGCACTTTTGAAAAAAAAATCGAAAAGGTTTCCATATAATTGTAGTTCTACAGTTAGAGATTTTCTAGAAAAATTTGTGTCATATTTTTGGAAAATATTGAACCCAAATACCAAGTTCGATGCTTAGCTGGCATTTCGTTTTTGAGTTATGCTGTTCTGGCACATATTTCTTTCTTAGGTTGAGAAGGTTTTGCTTGGGCGAGAACAGGAGTGAGAAACTTGAAAGGAATAGGTGAAGATAGGGAGCTCGATAAATGTCCATTGTGTGGAGAAGTGAATGCAGTCTTCCATTGAATATTCTCACCCAATTATCGGAAAGCCCGACCAAAGACAGCTGAGAAGGGACCAGAGGCATCCGGACCACACCCACCCATTAATCTCAGTCACTAACTGAGGGGATGATTAGGGAAGTGTTACTTGTCGCTGGCCGCCTCTTCCCCCTTCCCCTGCTGTCTGGAACCTTCGCGGTGATTCACTGAAACGAGGGACTTCTAGAAAACAGTGATATTCCTATAAAAAGGGCTGCAACGAGTGAGTCAGTCAGTTCTTGGCGAGCTGTGAGGAGCGCCCAGTGAGGGGACGGACTGCGTACGTGCGTCGGAGGAGTTTACGTAATTGCGAGTGCAAGTGGAACTGTAACGGACGAAATGGTGAATCGTAATTGTGTGCATTACGTAATTCTGTGTAATTGGCAAGTGTTCAACTGTAAGTCGGTGGAAATAAAGAACATTTTTGAGTGGTGCAATTGGACTTTTAATTTCACGAACCCACAAAGTCACAATATTATATTGTAGTTAAATAAAGATATGGAGAGAGCAGGCCTGGATACGTAAATGGGACAATTTGGGATCGAAGTAGTAATTATAAAAATTTTGGCAGTGAAAGGGGAAAACAGCAAGAGAAATATTGGAAATTATTTAGAGAAAGTTAAAGAGGAATGGCCAACAATTAAGAGAAAAACGTAGGTTAGAATAGCTGAAATGGCAATGGTAAATATGGAGTATAAAAACCAAGAAATGATAACGCTGGGAAACCTCCAGAGAATGTAACATCAGCTTTTTCTGTGGTTAATCTATTTCTGTGAGTTTTGATAAGAACCGATGTTACATTCACATCCACAAATTCAAATATTCATGTTGTAGAAGTTCAAACTTTAACGTCTTAATGCCTTTAAATTGACAATACGCAGAAACCTGAGAGAGGGGAAAGCGCTGCGCTGAGGGTGAATGACAACAAAGGCTGAGCGTGCGCCCTGCTTTAGTTTAACTTCAGGGATGCAGTGACGGGAGCCTCGGGACGTCAGTATTGCAACTAAACGCGCGCGAAGCAGTCGATATCAGCGGGCGAGCTTCCCGAGATAACACGTGTACGTCAATTTCTCGTCGTTTGATAGAATTCCATTCCGACGTATCGCGGTTTAGGGGAAATAATATTCAGATAGGATTTTAATAATACTGTCATTCAAGATAGTAAGCTTTTTTCGACATATCACCTAGCGACAGAGTTTTAGCTTCTTAAAAATATCGTAGTCTTAAAAAGTTGGGTGACTACTTCCAATAGGTGTCTCAACAGTATTAGCTAAAGCTTTCAAAGTATTTATAAAACAATACTTTATATTTCTTTAGCGTGTTTAGTTTCGATATCGCTTACGCTAAACAGTGATGTAAATATATTTGGAGCTTTCGAGTAGAAAGCAAATTAAAACAGTTTAAGTTTTCTAAATTTCTAGCCACATTTTGCCTTGTTAATAAAAGACAGCTTACAGGAAAATTTCTTGTAGGTTTAACCTCAAATAAACAACATGCCTGAAACAGAAAGCCAAACCAAAGTCCAAAGTGGTAGAAGACCTGTAGGGTCTCCGTATCGACGGGTCACGGTCCAGAATAGTGATTACAGCAGTAAGAGTACAGCTTACTATATAGATCCAAAACAAAAACAAAATGATATTATTTTATTGGAAAGGCCTCAGAAATCACTAAGATCTACAGGTTCACAGACAAGACTACCTTCTGAAGTTCCCAAACCTGATGTTCGGGTAGAAGATAGTTCCAAGGAGAAACACAAACCGCCAACAAAATCCAGTGCTACCAATACTGAAGAATTTGATACTGCCAAGGTGAACCCGTTCTTCAAGGATGACTACAGTTCACAATATACTGTAATATATCATCCAGAAAATATGATTGACCTAAACGGAAAATTGTATCAAAGAGTGCCTGATCCCGAAAATACACGTAGTGGTCCACAGGAAGAAACAGCCGAAACAGAAATGTCTTCCCAGACAAGGAAGAAGTCGCCGCATCGTAAACCTGTAACTGATTCTGCCGGAAGAAGCACACTCATGTACCGATCAGAGGATATGATCGACTTCGGCAAAGTTCATGTACCAACAAGTGAAAGGTACGACAACGAGGAGAACCAATCGTTGCTGGTGTATCACTTCCAGGAGGATAATGCATCACAATCTGCAAGAGGAGAGCAAGAGAGGCACCTAGTTGTGTTCCAGGATGACAGATTTCCACCTCAAAGTTATCCCAATGGAAGGGGAACGTCTAGCTCACTTCCAGGACGTGATATGTTGGTGTACGCGGAAGAGGAACTTCGTAACCTTCAAAACGAAAGAAGAGTACCAGGTTCAGGACCTAGAAGACCTGCTCATGCTGAGGACATGATCGACTGCTATCAACCGGAGAGGTTCTCGTCCTGGCCACGGTATCACCCACACTTCAACCACTACCACGGGGACCGTGTACAAGCAATCCTCAACATGAGCAATGCATATCTACATTCGGCTTCAACTATGGACTACAGGGACATGCTGCAGTACGGACTAGAAGAACGCAAACAGGTATGTGGACTGCTGCTATACTCTCTTACTTCTCTCATCGGCTAGTCCTTGAAAGAGTTCTCCGAAGGTGTGAACAGTAAAGAGTGTACATACATATATGCACAAGTATAGATGAAGACTGTTTCCTTGCTTTTTGGTGATGAACCGAGAGAAATGGCTTTATACCTTGGGAGTATTGTTTCCAGTTGTTCATTCATTATTTTATTATACTTTCATTGAACGAAAAACGTTAACCTTTTTATACCTTTTAAGTCTTCCCTCCCTTTCTTTGAAAACCTACAACTGCTATGTTTATATGCTTAGCACGAAGTTCAATGACTTACGTTAGAAATTCTTACGTGGCATGCAAAAACGATCATAGAATTGTTTACAGAGTCTTGATATATTTCCAATAATAGAAATATATGGATTTTATTTTTTCTATAACTTACAGTACATAAGTAGAGAAAGCAATGTACTCCACCCAAAAAATTAATGTCGAAATTTCATGAAAAGTAGACATTTGGAGGTTACTTGAACAGTAATAAAGGTAGGGAAAAGATCTACATGTGTCTGTCTGTATGTCTGTGAACTGCATAACTCAAAAAAGTTAGTTAAACATCAAACGTCATACTTAAATTTAGTTTTTTTCAAGAATGCTACACAAGATTTTAAAGAACGTCTGTCCACTGCAGAATACCCATTGCGCAGAGAATTTTTTTCAATACGTTTAATTTTCTCAAAAATAGTTTTAACGGTTTTGGATAAAATATTATATTAAGATATTTTCATGCCAAATAAAATGTCACAATCATTAACAGTTTAGCTCTTGCCTGTTCCGATCTAAGGCCAGCGTTTTCTCGGTCTTCCTGTACACCTTCTTCCTCTAGGTTCTTCCATCTTTGGTATCTTATCCTCTGACATTCTTTGCAGATGCTATATCCAATTTTTCCTATGTTCTTCTATTTGTTAAAGGAGTGGTCTCTAATATTCTCATGTATAATGTGTTCTTGTCTGGTACACCTTCTACAGAACGTAGAAAGTACATTTCCGCTGCTTGAATATTTATATTTCTTTTAGGATCCAGACCTCACTTTCATACATTGCCACTTTGTTCCATAAAACCTTAACTGCCTATCTTTTCTAACTTTGTTCTTCAGGGTTCGTCTGAAGCATGTTTAAAGTTCTGTATTTGCTTATTTATGTCTTATGTATTCAACGAGACAGTGTAGCTACAGTATGCCCAGCACAGGAAGGCAAGCTAGAGGAATGTGTGACGTAATCAGTTTTGCTGTCCCAACGGTGTTTATGCTCGCAAGGATGCTAGATTCGTTTAAAATACGCAAGTGTTGTCACATAACTCACCCATACATAATACCTACTATGTGTTTCAAATTGGAAGAGTTCTGGAGTCCAGCTAATCAGATGCCGTATCACACTTAGCGTTGCCAGCTTGTTACCCCACTCTCTCTCTCTCTCTCTCTCTCTCTCTCTCTCTCTCTCTCTCTCTCTCTCTCTCTCTCTCGCACACTCATACAACATGCAGGTCTGCTTGGCGCAGACGTAAGGGTAGGTAAATTATATTTTTCAAACTCTTACAGTGATGCAGTTGCCAAAATCAAAATTAGAAAAAGCATTTTCGCAAATTATATATATTTTAGAATATTATAACTATAATTATAGTTTATAAATTACCTTTTTTCTAATCCAATGGAACTGCCAGTGGCTCATTCCTATCGCTGTCAATGTCACTTACGTCAAGAGACAATTCGTCATTGTCACTGTCTTCATCATCTGAGTCTTGCAAATTTATAATTATAGGTTCCAAAATCTCGTCACGTGCTATCTGTTTCTTGAAATCACCTTCTTTAAGGTTTACTGCATGCCTCACGCGGTTTTCCCAGTCCTGTTGTGTTACCTTGTCAATTTCTTCGTGAACAAGTCGTTTAACGTCCATCAGTTTAAATGTATTATTTCTGTTTGCAATCCCCCTTTTTATTTGAGCCCACACCAATTCAATTGGATTATATTAGCAGTGGTAAGGTGGGAGGCGAATTACCTCGTGACCCGTTTCAATTGCAAGTTGATCCAGCTGATACACTTTTTCCGTGTTTTTAAAGGGAAGTACTCTTTGAAATAACCCATTTTTAGTTTCTGTTTCCTAAAAATTTTTGAAGAACGTGTGCACCTTAAAAATACTTCGAGTCTGACTTCGCAATATCTGCCTTTTAGACTTGCCACTAAATTCTCCGCAAGAAGCCATTGCACTATTTAACTCTTACTCCACTGTTGTGTAAAGAACAACTGAATGATATTGATCTGAACTCTCCAGAGTAAATAAACACTTCTTATCCAGCATTCACTCATAAACATAAGCATACAGCATTCCACAGGCTAACACGAAATGAAGTGTTTGCTCTTTCTCGAATTTAACACCTTGACTTATTCACAGTAATTCTTTTAACCGTCATTTCAGTAGTTTAATTTTAGTTCAGAGTAATTAAAAGCATATGTACATACATACACACAAACCACTTTGAACTCTCTAGAGTAAATAGAGATTACGAACCATTCATAAACAAAGATATAATGTGACCAGACACGTTCTGCCAGGGCAGCAGGAAATTTACTGTTTCCTCTTGCTCGAATTGGATTATTCAAAGTAATTCTTTTATCACATCACGTCAAATATTTACGTTTCAGTTCTGAGTAAGTATAAATATAAGCACACGCATACATGCCAGCCAATAATGATATTCACACAGTGCTTACGTCGCGTTTATTGTTATAATACAGGTAATCGTGGTTTATTTATTTGTATTAGAAAAACTATTTGAGCTAAAAATATGGGGTTTTCATGGTTATGTTAGACACATTACTCTCTACCTCCCAAATGGATCAGTTTCGGCAAAATCTGAATTTTTGTCTTAGCGCGAGTAGTATTTCATACAGATTGATAGGTTGGCGCTCGTCGCACACCACATAGCGGGAATGCAATACGACAACACCGCAGAACTCCTATTGGTTGCTCACCTAGTAGCGCTCTCATTTGAAACACATAATAGCATTGAAGTTACTGAAATGAGCATTAGACCTGGCACCATGGATGACTCATATGCAGTTTCATACACTCATTTGTTAGTAAACATATTCACTACCATAGCAGATAAACAGTTGAAACGCCTCTGCCCTTCTCTCGTCTCGTGTATTGTTGTGATGGGTAGACAGTACCTGTATCACTTTAATCCTCCATTTTGATTTATTAATCAAAGGCAGTAGAACTCTTGTTTATCTTTCATCTCCGTTGAGTGTTTTGTATTCAGTAGCTATGTCGAATACTTTGGATCAACTGTCTGACTGGTTTGGGGCAAATGGTCTACATTTTAACAAAGATAAAACACAAATTATTTTATTTAGTTTAAAAGATAAACAGAGTCATGAGCAGAGGGTTAAACTACTTGGAATATGGTTGGACAACAAGCTTTGTTGGGAATTCCACATAACAGAAATATGCAAGAAGTTGTCAAATGTTATATTTCTCTTAAGAAGACTTAAAATGTGTGTTTCAAATAATTTTTACTAAGTGTTTATTATAGTTTATTCCACTGTCACTTGAATAATGACATTTTGCTATGGCGTAGCAATGGAGAAGCCAACAAGGTATTTTTTCTCCAGAAGAAGGCTCTTAGAATAATAGAAAGTTGTGATGCTCGCCAACACTGTCGACCTATCTTTAAAGAATTTGATATTTTAACTGTAGCATCTTTGTATGTATTTGCATGTTTGAACTTCATTCATTTTCAAAAGACAGATGAGGCACTTTTTTGTGATATACTTGTTCATGATACTAGGAGTGGAAATAATATTTACCTCCTAAATTTCGCTTACAGAAATCTCTGGATTCTCATCTGCACCTTGGAGTGAAATTATACAATAAACTACCTTTAAATCTAAGACAAATTGTAAATGCAAATTCTTTTAAAACTAGAGTTAAAGGTATTATTATTATTATATGTCGGGGAATTTATTTTATATATGATGTAAACTAAAACTATGAAAATGTCGTTATTTTTATATATATTTTTTTCATTCAGAATCATCATTATTAAACTAACAAGAGATATATAATTATTAACTGCTGCAATAATATCTAAAATTACATACACATAATTTTGTATACCTTAACATTGTGCTACATTTAAATCATGTGTTCATATTAGTACAATGAGCTATCTGTACAGATTGATCACGCTTCAGAAAATTAGTTGTGTTAGCAAATACTACCTATAATTACATAAATTATTTAATACGAAAAGAGAAATATGGAGAAGTCTAGAAAATATGAAATCATTACAATTTTACAAGCAAATAAAAAGAAATTGGGGAAGAGAAGCTTAAGTAGATTACTGCAATAGGCAAGAGAGGGAAGGGCTAGCTTGGATGAGAACAGGAACAATATTTCTAAGAGGGATGAGAGGTAGGGAAAAGGGAATTTGTGAATTGTGTGGGGGGAAAAGAAAGCATAGAACACTATGTAACAGAATGCGAGGAGGTTGCAATGTGGAGAAAAAAGGTTTGGGAGGTAAAATGGGTGAAAGTAGAGAAGAAGATAGTAGCTATAAAAATGTTAACGGGCAGGGAGGAAAAGAAGGTAAGAAGTATTGGTGAGTTCTTGCAGAAAGTAAAAGAAAAATAGGCTAGAAATGTAAAGAATATAAGAAAGGAAGTTGAGGGGGAAGAACGGAACTAAGTAAGTAACAAGGAGGTATGGTGGTTAAGAGCTACCTGGCAGAGCAAAGACCAGGGTGTCATGTAAGCCAAGGTAGCAACAAGGTAAAGACAAATATATGTAGCCTAAAGTTGTACATTGTAAAATTTTGGAATATGCACAATAAATATATCATATCAAAATATCCTTTAATGACAGAGATTTTTTAACCAGAAGACTAAAACAATTGATGATTATTGGCAAAATGGATGGAATACTGAAACAAGAAGCTCGATGTTGATGACTTGTATACGATAATAGCGACAATGACAGTGAGACAGCTTTCAGTAACAGAACATTTCTGGTGATATATTTGAAATCGCGCCTTTGTCAGTTGAGTGAATAATCTTTTTAGAAATTATTCCCGTTGTACAGATTGATCACTCTACAAAAGTAGTTATATTAGCGTGCATTTCTTATAATTGCAATAGTCATTTATTAACAAAAGTGTAGTAACCAATTTTGATTATTTTTCCCTTTTTCCCGGTTTTTGGTTGTTGTAAATATACGTCCTTCAACGTTAAGTTATATCGGACGGTGAATAAATTGGTTGAAATGATGCTCAAATGAGTCCATAGTCCATGGAGCTTAGAGTTAACCGACATTCGTCTTGAAGGATAAGGGAAAACCCCGGAAAAAACCGCATTCAGGTAACTCACCCTGACCGAGATTCGAACTCAGGGCCTCCTGAACGTGAGGCAAACACGCTACCATCTACGCTACCGAGGCGGGCTTTTTCCCGTTATGGAATTTGCAGAACAAAGGACTGTCACAAAAATATTATAACAAATAATTACGTGGGTACATATTTAATGCATTTGTAACAATTAAGGTTATATTTCATAATTATGTACCCATGTTGCGTATAATAACACAGGGCAACAAAAAATAATTTTTGAATGTTTCGAGTACTTCATGAGGCAATTGCTACTAATTTTGGGTTGAGAAAAACAAATATGACATTGAAAAAAAATTTATTAGCTCTAGTTTCTATGATATACACAAGGTGGAAGTATTACATATTAACGGATTGAGAGAAAAGGATACATTTTAATTACATACATTGAAACAACAATTAAAGTACATTTGATTTTTTAACTGGTAATTACATCCTAAAAGTTCTAAATTGCTGGAAAAATACTTCGCAGATAGTCGTGTCTAAAGAGAATCATGTGGTGGCCTATTGACTTAGTCGTCTTTTAGCTTGCCTCTTGTGATGGAGTTCCGCAGAGTCTCTATACAAAGACCAACAGTAATCCGCAAGCATTACTTCATTCCAACGGCCCTGATATCTTTGTTCCATAACAGAAATGTCCTGATGGAAACTCTCCCCATGTTCATCACTAACAGCTCCACAACTCGGAGGGAGAAGGTCTAGGTGGGAGTGGAGAAAATGGATCTTAAGGGACATGTTGCTTCCAAGGTTACGGTATTTGTACAGGAGTACTGTCACCAAATGCTTGTAGTTGTCATCTCTTTTGTTGCCTAAAAATTCATGCAGAACACCCTGGAACGCTTCCCAAGCTTCCTTTTTTTCTCCTCCAAAATTTGGTCCAATGCAGGATCCTTTACAAGTTCTCTGATTTGTGGTCTGAGAAAAATGCCTTCCTTAAATTTTGCATCAGCTGAAGAGCATTTGTGTTTTGTTATTTGACAGGTATACCAACTCCAAAAAAAAAAATTCCCCCAAATTTAAAATCTTCACTCTAAGAATGAAAAGTCGCCTTATCTTCAAAACAAGAGCTAATATCATTTTTATGGTGAATTTTTAATTCAGCAGATGGAAATACATGTAAATTCACTATTTTAAGCCCGAAGCATTTTCATTGTTGCCCAGTGTAATTGGCTAACCTTACATAACAGACATTCAGCTCGCGAGTGCTCCATTTGTATTTTGTTCCTTACTGTACGCCAACTTACTAATATTTCATTCTTGTTATCGCTAGATAAGAAAACGATCGCAGCGCTGATCACTGAAGGCCAATACGCCTCAACACTTTGTCGAGAGTAGATGGTGTTTTGTTATTGTTATTTTTCGTTATCTTGGCGTACGAAGAGAATAAAGGTTTACTACTAGAGATCCTCTCATTCTAATATATTAATAACAGCAATCTGACTGAAACATTCATCTTAATCGAGATGCTTTTGCATGTGTGTAGTGTTTAACGCCCGCTTTTACTATATATAGCACCGCAGGCGGTGACACTTATGGCACATGAGATGAAGATGGAGCACCTGTGGTATGAGATGGCGGGGGAAACCGGAGGTCCCGGAGAAAACACGCCTTAGCGCCGTGTTGTCCACCAACAATCTCACTTTTGCTGTCGCCTGGGATCGAACCCGGGCCGCTTTGGTGAGAGCCAAGCGTTCTAACCACTGAGCCACGGCGCGGCCGCAATGCTTTTGTGTGATCATGTAGTGATTGAGCAGTACCGTTCGCCAAATCTTAAGTAGAGGTTATGTTTTGTATGAGATATGGACAGAAAAGTCCTTTTTTTATAATAATTATTTTTTTACAACTTTTCAATACTGTCTGTCTCGTGTTTCATTGTTGTCATGGTGAGATTGAAAAAATATTTCCTAATATTCAAATTAATTACTTATATAGGAATCAGGGTTGGCTCAGTGAACGAGCTGCACTTGCCGTGAAGAATAAAGATGCCTACCAACTTAATAATTTTATACACTTATCCAAGAATTATATATATATATATATATATATATATATATATATATACAGGGGCGGCTGCTGCTTAGGAACACTAGAGCACGTGAAACCCAAATATTTGTCTTGTAGAAGCCCTTTTCCTCTTTTCATTCGTTATTTGTACTTACCGCGATCATTGCTAAATGTGTTATAAGTAGATGGCGATCGCATGAGTATGTGGCAACCTTGTAGATAGCACACTTCTCTTGTGCTAGTATATCATCTAACGTTTGAAGCTCTGCGCATGCGTAGACGACTAATGCTACAGACAGGCATTGGTTGGGTACGCCCAATGCTTCTGATGATGGATAATGCCTCCCAAGAAGACGTTTCTTCAAGTTAGGGAATAGAAAAATGTCACATGGGTCTAAATCCGGACTATAGGGAGGGTGAGGGATGCACTTCACGTTAATTATTGCAAGATATTCAGCAACAACATTGGCAATACGCGGCCGCGCATTATCGTAGTGCAGCATCTAGCCTGCGTCATGGAAATGTGGCTTTTTGTGCCTGATGTGTACTTGCAATGTTTTCAGGACATCCCTGTAGTATTGTCCAGTTACTGATGTGTGTGCAGGTACAACATGCCGATAAACTATTCCATGAATACCAAAGAATGAGATGACCATAGCTTTCCCAGCAGAAGCAACCACTTTTGCTTTTTGATGAAGGAGATTTCCACACTGAGCTTTACTGTTTGCTCTCAGGATGAAAATTATGTAGCCAAGTTTCATCAGCAGTGATTACGTTAGAAAGAAACTTCGGATCTTCCTCTAACATAAACTTTAACTGCATGCAGAGCTGCACGCGAATGTTCTTTTGTTCTGGAATCAACTGTCTTGGAACCCATCGCGCACAAACACGTCTCATGTGTAATGTTTCTGTCACCAACGTGTGGGTGGCACCCAATGAAATGTTCAGCATTTCAGAAAGTGATCTTAAGGTAATTCGTCGATCCTCTCTCACAATGGCAGCAGCAGTGTTGATGTTTTCTGCCGTAAGAGTAGTAACTGGAGCACTGTGTCGATCTTCCTTTGAAATTGATTGTCCGCCCTCTTTAAACATTTTAAACCACCTTCGAGCTGTGCTGTAGGGAAGAACAGACTCTCCAAAGGCCTCCTGTAACATTCTATAGTCCTCAACTGAAGATTTGTTGAGACGAAAGCTGAATTTCAAAGCTGCATATTGTTCCTCGTGTATTACCTCCATTACAACGGTAGGCGATTCTGAACATGTCTGAACTTGCCTGATTCTCACAGGTGGCAACCAGGAGTACCAACAATGAAACTACTACGGCGTGTTTGTTTCATATTTAGCTAACAGAATATATTAAGGTTGAATTTTAGTGCGAAAAATTATGACCGTAAAAAGATTATGATCATTCTTTATTGAACAGCCCTCATTGGGATTACGGATAGCATCACCTTACGAGGCAGCACAATTGGAACTAGGCAGGTATTCTACTAAAATTAAAATCTTGTCAAGGGCAGGGAAATATTTATACAGAATCACAAACTTGGAAGATGGCAATATTATTGAAGAATGTTTTCATATTCAAAAGAGAAGTAACTGGGGTGGGTCTTGGGCACAAAAAATGTATCATGCTTGGATAAATGCAGAGTATGGGTATAGAGGCTTCTGGAAAGAAGTTAAGCTAAGATTAGAAGATATTAACAGACAAGACATTTTTGCCAATACAAGTGACAAAAGCTCACTGAGGTTATATAGAGAAATAAAAACAACTTGGGAGAGAGAGGGATATACAGACATATGTAGCAAGTTAGGGCGAGAAGGTTTTGCTTGGGCGAGAACAGGAGTGGGAAACTTGTAAGGTATAGGTCAAGAGAGGGAGCTAGATAAATGTCCATTGTGTGGAGAAGAGAATGCAGATTTCCATTGTATATTGTAATCAAACAAAGATATGGAGAGAGCAGGCCTGGCTACGTAAATAGCACAATTTGGGGAGTGAAGTAGTAATTAGAAAAATGTTGTCAGTAAAAGGGGAAAAGAACAGGAGAAATATAGGGAATTATTTAGGGAAAGTTAAAGAGAGATGGCTAAGAACAATTAAGAGAAAATATAAAGTAAGATAGGTGAAATGGCAAAATGTGTGAAAAGGAGTAGAGGACCTCCAACATACAAAAACCTAGGGTTAGGTGTATGGGGACCGAATTATTATTCAATGGTGGGCGACATGATAGGATCTTCAGGATTTAGGAATATACGGTACCTTCCAGTATGGATCTTATAATTGTAATCTTGATTTTGTATTTCCATTTGATGTTGGAAAAGAAGTCTTTTTCTTTCAGGATGGAATTTGCATAACTAGTAAATGTACAGGATAGACAAAACCGTATTACAGAAAAAATATAGAGCTCTTAAAATACAGTTTATGTTAAATACATTGTTTATGGAGTGGGCCATTTTCAATATATTCCTTGCTACTTGTTTGAATTTTTCGATGCTTTCAATTTTCTGAAATAGAAAAGTCGTTATTCGCCTGTTGGAAGTCAACTTCATTCCCATATTCCCATTGTACCTATAAAGAAAATTGTACGAACATCTAGTTCCATTAGCATGTAGTAGATAAGAGAATAAGTATGGATACAGCCAACATGAAAAATTAAATGTCATGGCCGGGATTTGAACCATGGATCTCCTGGTTTCCGTCCAGTCGCTCTAACCCATTGAGCTGCCATGGTCAATGTGCCGTCATGACATTAAATTGTCCAATTGACTCGTGTATTTCCCCGGTAAACCACTAGGGGCTCTCGCATCCGAGATACACCGTTTGTGGCGATTTACTATCGTAAGTACTTGAGTCCCAGGCTTAATCATTTAACTCTTATTATTTTAGTTAATTGATGGAAATTAATCATTTCTTCATACTAGCCGTACGTAGGCTAAGGTTTTGTATGGATAGAGTATGGATATTTTTTTTTTTAAGGTGGTTTACCGGGGAAATAGATGAATTCCTTTGAATTTTAGTGCGAAAAATTATGACCGTAAAAAAATTAGTTCATTCTTTATTGAACAGCTCTCGGACTATGATCCTGAAAGTAAAAGACAACCGGCTTAATGAGTCTTTCAAACTTAAACTAAGTGTACACAAGTCTAATGAATTCCTAGTGCTGATTAGAAGATGGTTGCTACTTGCCCCCTTTTCCACTTCTAAAACGGGCCCTATTGCTACTATAGCATTAGAAGATAGACCTACAGTTACTTGGCACACAAATTCTGTTTATCTCAAATGTTGGAACATTTCCGAAACGCTAAACTAATAAATTATGCCCTAAAACCAGCATCATGCCCAAAATAAGACCTGAAGCTTTCCTGGCGGCGAATATGTTGGAGATCTTCTCGGGAAATAATCAAGGCGAAAAGACGATTAGAAATTGAAGTTTCGGGAGAGTACATCGCTCCCATCATCAAGATATTTTAGGAAATACTTGTGGTTATAACATTTCTCTCATTACGGTCTGCTACACAGCGCCGAATTGACATCTTGTGATTCCTTTTTTGTTTACAAAAATTAAAGGTAAAATGCGTGACATAACTTTTTCGTCAACAGTTAAACTAGAGGAAAAATTTCAAAATTGGAATTTTGGACAATAATGTGTAAAAATGTGATCATTTTTTCAAAACTTAATTATAGGTCAGTGAAAGTTCAGCAAAACTTGCTTAAGGTCACCTTTTTATTTTAAGCTGTATTTATTTTACTTTAGAGACAAGCGTTTTTACTTAGAACTCAGTCTTTGGTCACACAATAGTCTATTATTACACCATATTTGTATTTCACTATGTCAAAATCGTAGTTTGTGGAGAGGAATTATTTATAAGGATTTAGCACCAATTCTAGCCGCCATCTTGAATGTCAGTAACAGGTCCATACTTTACGAATGTCCTTTAATAGATAACCGGACTAGATTTTTAATTAACACATAATGCTTTTATTTCACTAACATTTACCTACATGCTTTCGAAGTATTATTTCAACGTTTTACCCAATGTTCAAAACACTCATTGAATCCATTTTTGGACAGTCTGCTCAGGATAGCCATGACAACTTTGTTGAACTCCTTATCGTTTGAAAATGGCGACCACGAAACTCCTGTTTCACTTTAAGGAAGAGGTGAAAATAGCATGGAGCGAGATCCGGAGAATAAGGTGGATGAGGCATGATCTCAATGCCCATTTCTGCGATGACATCTTGAGTTTCACGAGCTCGATGAGCAGGGGCATTATCCTGATGAGAGATCCATTCTCTCCTTGCGAGATCTGGTTGCTTTTCGGCGATGTTTGTTCTTCAGTAGCCCCTTCAGTACGTCAAAATAGTAAGCAGCACTTACTGTGCGTTGATTAGTTACAGTTATGTGCAGAGGATCTACTTCCATTAGTCCTGGACACGTAGGACCAAGGAACCGGGCCTCCTTCTACCCGGGAGCGATGGATACTCCGGGCTCTTTCTATAGGGCAATACCTGATTTCTTAAAACTCCCCCCCTCCGCTGAGCACAACGTCAAGACGATAAAAGTGGATACGCCAATTACGCACGTCCACCCCGCAGGTAAGACTACCGAAAACCTCGGTGGGGCCACCTGGTGATCTAGCACACTTTCTACTAGCTCTGCAGGCTAGTACCCGGGACTTAGGCAACGCTCTACCCCTTCCGGGCAGCCGTAGCTAGGCCGGAGGTACCCAATTCCTCGTGGGTGTCGGGAACACACTGTCCCCTCGAGTCCAACCCAATCCGAACAATTCCTCGACGGGAGGGGTTCGGCCGTTCGGCCCGAGGTTCCTCTAGTAGAGTCAGAGGTAACACGAGTGCTAAGGATCCGCAGGTTGATTAGTTACAACATGATCATACAGCATGCCCTGTTTGTCAAAGAATATGAGATGCATGACCTTTCCTGCACTTTTCTAAACTTTTGCTTTCTTAGGCCTAGGGCTCGATGAATGTTTCCACTGTGAGCTCTCCTCTTTTGTTAACTGGTCGTAATGGTGGAACCAACTCGTCACAAGTGATGACCCTATTCAGAAAGCCTAGCTCTCGTCGTAACCTTCCGAGCCGTTCTTGACACGTCATGACTCGGTGAGCCTTCTGTTTGTCCTTCAGCACGTGCGGTGTCCATTTCGCTACAACTTTTCGATAGCCAAAATCATAGCGGATTTGTCGTCTACAGTTCCAACATTATGTCTGAAACTTTCTAATTTGTTATGCGACGATCTTCTCGCACAATTGCCTCAACTGTGTTAATGTTGACTTCCGTTTTTGCTGTCACGGGTCTTCCAGGGCGCGGAGAATCTTGAAGGCCTTCATGACCCCCTTTGAAATGTTTATACCACTCAGAGACTTGTGGTTTGCCTAAAGCTTGGTCCTTGTATGCTTGCTACACCATTCCAAAGGTTTCTGTAGGAGTTTTGTCTAACAGAACACAAAACTTTATTGATGCTCGTTGCTGCAATTTCAGTTCCATGGTGGGTGCAGCAAACACGACCTCGCGTATCGGGCTCTAACTCCCAACTGATTGACTCTGCATGACTGGCACTCACAGCACTGCTAGAGGAACGTTTCACCTTTCCACCACTAGCAGCCTTGGCGCTCCAGGGCGGTTTATATAAATACAATTAAATTAGTTCGGTTATTTATTGAAGGACCCTCGTAGAAGGGTCACGACAATGAAGTGAAATGTTTCAAAGCAAATCGTGGTATAAAAGAAAGTACCTCAGCATTTGCCACGGTCAACGAGGTCGAACCCAGCCCTTTTTTAATTTACGCTCTCCACGTTAAGTTATATGAATACAGACGTGTGCAAATTATTAGACTCATTGGTGAAATTTTTAACACATACCGTTTATTTTCTATTTATTTAACAGAAATAATATTACAAAATATTTCTTTTTCAACTCTTAGTTTTTTGTATGCATTCCTTTAGTCTTTATTAACATTTTGATGCGTTTAGGCATGCTCTCTACAAGGGTGGAGCACTTTCCCTTTATTTCTTCATCTCTGTGCCAAATGCTTATCAGGCTCTCAATAAGCTGAACTTTTGTTATTATTTTCAACTTTTTCAGTCTCTGTTTAACAATACCCCACAGCTTCTCTATTGGATTTAAATCAGGCCTATTCCCCAGCCATGGTAGTACTTTTACATTGTTGTCTTTGAGGAACTGGGTTACAGATTTTGCTCTATGGCAGGGAGCACTGTCATGCATGAACACAAAATCACCATTTGGAAACCATTCTTTACGTTGCGGAAATAGTCTTGTTTCTAATACACTTTTATACTGTTTCTGCTCCATAGATCCCACAACTATGTATAACCTTCCAGGTCCATGGACAGACCATTTTTGATGTTGGGTGCTTTACTCTTTGATCGACACACTGAGGGGAAAATGCTTCTTTATCTGTCCTTCTCACATATTGGCTGCTCTCTTCACATACTTCAAACATGGATTCATCTGATAAAATTACCTGAAGCAATAAAAACCTCTATTGATATTAAACAGTTTTAAAATTGCTCAAAGATAGTATAACAAAACCAGCAATGACAGAAACAAAGTTTAGGCTGTTTATTTCATTTCCATAAAATTTACATGTACATATTTTAATTTTGTGCTATATACAATTTTCATACTCTTTACCTTTCTCCAGGATTCCACTGGATGTTTCTCCACCTCTTTGGCCGATTCTAAACGTAGTTTTGTCATTGCAGGTGCCAGTTTAGCCTTTTTACGAGGCCTGCGTGTTGGTAAACCTGCTTCACATAATCTTTTGCGAACTACTGTGGCTGATATTTCTGTACCGTACTGTTTTATTTGGCCGCGCCGTGGCTCAGTGATTAGACCACTTGGCTCTCACCAAGGCAGCCCGGGTTCGATCCCAGGCGACCGCAAAGTGAGATTTGTGGTGGACAACTCGGCGCTAGGGCAGGTTTTCTCCGGGACCTCCGGTTTCCCCCGCCATCTTATTCCACCAGTGCTCCATCTTCATCTCATGTATCATCAGTGTCACCGCCTGCGGTGCCGTATGTAGTAAAAGCGGGCGTTAAACACTACACACACACACACACACACACACACACACACACGCACACACTGCTTTAGTTGATTACTGAGGTACATGTTGGTTGCTCTTCTATTTTGTTTTGCCACCTGCACAAGTTTTCTTTGCATCCTTGGTGATAGCGTTCTTTTCCTCCCTCATTTTCCATCCCTTTGTGAGGTCAACGTCTCACCGAATATTAAAGCTTGATTAATGCGACTAACAGATTTTTGTGAAATACACAATTTCTTAGCTATTTCCCGTTGTGATTAAAGAGTTTCCTTCAAAAGACTCTCAGTTACAGCTACTTTCCTTGGGGATAAGTCAGCAGTTTTACCCATAACCTCACTTTTGAATGAATGTGAATGCTAAGAATAAGACACACGATGTTACCTGGCTTGAGATCAATTAATAATAAATACTGAGGATATATTAGCTATAAAACACAATAAAGGCAAATATTAACAATCTTCAGTTACTACATTCACGAAATGAAAGCAATATCACCAAACAGTTGGATAAACAGACGTGAAGAAAATGGCTGCTGTTAAATCAGAGCTACCACCATAAGTTAAAGAAAAATCCCAGCTATTATTAGGAGAGAAATTTCATTGAATATGCTTCATAGAATTACGACAAATTGAAATAGTTTACGGCGGTAAATAACTATTATTTTGAATGTTAAACTGATCAAAGCAAAAAAAAAAAAAAAAAAAAAAAAAAACATGAATGAGTCTAATAATTTGCACACGTCTGTAAATGAAATGGTGCTCAAATGGCCCCAGGGTCCATAGAGCTAAGAGTTACCAGACATTAATCTTTCAAGATAAGGGAAAACCCCGGAAAAAGCCTTATCCAGGTAACTCATCCTCACCGAGATTCGAACTCGGGTCCTCTTGAACGTGAGATAGACACAGAGGCGGGCAACCCAGCACTTGGTGCTTAGTTCACCGGGGCACTACATCGCTCAGCATTTTTACTCTACTGGTAAAACGCTGCACGCTCGTCCTTTTATTTTCTTGCCAGAACTACTGCAATAAAACACAACAAAAGGGCCACTTTCATTGTTTCTATAACCTCACAGTATATTCTCAAAAACATTCACTAACCTCAAAGCCTCCTTTTAAAATACACAGAACAACAAACAAACAAACACATTTTCACAGGTTGGCCAACGTAAACCAGGTCGACCAACACGAGAACTTGAATTATTTAGTTTCGAACCTTCGGTATCCAAATCGATCTCAATAGGTATTGAACTTAATATGAAAACGCGGACCGTATGCAGCATGCGATTGGACCCAAATCGATTTCAATTCCCTCTGGAAACGTAGTAATAGTAACAAATGAACACGTTTGGAGTACGTATTCAGACTTTAGTCAGCCTTATTCATTTGTTATGGTTCGTACGACTGACTGACGCTAGGCGGTGCAAGAATGCTCCCCCTTTTGTAATTATTCAGCATAGGGTGGTAATGAACTCAAGTACTCCACGGAAAATGCAGAAGAAAGGCTTCTTGCACAAAGCTTTTTACTAGAGATGGGCCCTCGATACTGGTACGATACCTCGATACTTACGATATTGACATGCTATCGACAACGAACGAGACGTCAAAAATTCACTCGATACTTCGCTGATGATTCTACAGTATATATATAGTAAAGGGTAGAGCCAGACTTTTTTGTAATTTACGTCCTCCAACATTTAATTATATCGGACGATGAAATGGGTCAAATAATGCTCAATACGTCCGGGGTCCATGGAGCTTAGATTTACCTGGCATTCGTCTATCAGGATCAGGGAAACCCCGGAAAAACCTTTTCCAAGTAACTCACCCTCACCGAGGTTCGAACTCGGGACTTCTTGAACGTGAGGCAGACATGCTAAAGTTAACGCGTGTGCAGTTCGGAGTCAAAGGAACCTGAGCCTCCCGCCCACTAATGACCGTCATAAATCTATCTCCACACTTCAGAAATGGAACACTGTCGTTGAGGACCAATAGCAACCCTGATTTTCTCGAAGTGACAGTCGCATGTCTACTCCACATGGAGTCTCAGTTGCCAAAGTTCCAACTTCCAGTTGATCTGTTCCATTACGTGCAGCAATTCGTTGTGTGTCACAATGTGGAGACCGTAGGAGGGAAATGCAATGGTAAATGCAAATGAAGTAGTAGATAACTTTCAGTCAAGTGAAAATAATCAAAGTGATGACAATAGTGTAAATAACTGGGCCGAGTTATATTACTGGAAAAGCCTCAAAATACAAAGTTATAACGGGAACTGTTTCTAAACAAATTCAAGCGCGTGTTATGAACACATATAAATATGTGCTGACAAATAATCTTGGTAAGGAGTCGTGCAATGAACCTGATGATAAATTCTGGGTATTTACAGAAATACAGTAAGAAATATTGTGACGAAAGGAATACCAAAGACGCCGATCAAGTGTGAAAACAAAAGGAAACGTTTCTTTAAAGTAGATAATTTCACATGCGACTTAATTCGTCGAGAAATTTATAGATTCTAGACAAAAGGGAGAGCGCCCACCTTAGACGAATTGGTTGCACATTTGCAAGAAATTTGTGATTTTCCTTATGGGCGCTGCACTTTGCGCGGTCTCCTAAAGGAGCTGAGTTTCAAATACAGCACATTGAATAATTTAAGAGTTATTATGGAATCCAGTAGAATTGTAGCTTGGCGATATCATCAAAGCTAAGAAAGTTTTGTAGTAATGGACATAAGATAATTTATTTAGACGAAACCTCGTACGATACCCATGACGTATCGAGAAAGGTGGCAACCTTGTAGAAAGGTCTGCGAGGAGGAGGGCCAGGGTTGTAAAACGATTATAAGAGTTCGTCAAAGGCAGCGGCCGACTGCACATGAGTTAACTAAACAGACTTTTTTTTACCATCTACGCTACCGAGGCGGGCGAGAACCAGACTGAAAAATTCAATGCCATAGCCGGGATTTGAACCACGGATCTTCTGGTCTCCGTCCAGCCGCTCTAAATCATTGAGCTACTATGGCCAACATGCCGATATGACATTAAATTGTGCAACCGACTAGGCAACAAGTACCTAATGGTGGTCGTGGACTACTTCACCAAGTGGCCGGAAGTGTATGCCATCCCAAACCAAGAGGCAAAGACAATCACAGACTGCCTCGTGGAGCAAGTGTTCTGTCGATTTGGGGTGCCGTTAGAGCTACACAGTGACCAGGGTACCAACTTTGAGTCCAACCTAGTGATGGAGGCACTACAAAGGCTGGGGGGGAACAAGACCCCCACGACGCCTCTACATCCCCAGTCGGATGGCATGGTCGAAAGATACATCAAGACCTTAGAAGAACACCTGAGGAAGGTCGTGGCCAGCCATCAGCGAGACTGGGACGTCAAGGTGCCACTGTTCTTGCTGGCCTACCGCTCGTCTACACACGACACAACTGGGATGACGCCAGCCAGCTTAATGTTCGGCCGAGAGTTACGCCTCCCTTGTGACCTGGCTTTTGGAAGCCCTCCGGAGGCGAAGCAGCCGGTGACCGAGTATGTGGAGAACCTGGTGGACCACCTCCATGACATGCACGAGATGGCTCGCCAGAACATCCAGAAGGCGAGCGACCGCATGACGACCAGATATGACAGGCAAGCCAACAGCCAAGGGTTCCAGCAAGGTGACCTGGTCTGGTTGTACCGTCCTACCCGGACCAAGGGACGCTGCCCGACGCTCCAGCAGCCATGGCAAGGACCGTACCGGGTGGTGAAGAGGATTAACGACGTGGTCTACCGCATCCAGAAGGTTCCCCGAGGGAAGATGTTGGTGGTACACCTGGATCGTCTGGCCCGCTACGATGGTGCTGTTCGGGACGACCAGCTTTGAGGAGGGAGCAGTGTCACCCAATTAGCGGAAGGCATGACCGGCGACAGCTGGAAGGGACCCGAGGCAGCCGAGCCACGCCCCCCCATTAATCTCAGTCACTAATTGAGGGGATGATTGTCACTTGTCGTTGGCCGCTTCTCCCCTCTTCCCCTGCCATCTGGAACCTTCGCGGTGATTCACTGAAGCCAGAGACGTCTAGAAAATAGTGGTTTTCCTATAAAAAGGGGTGCAATGAGTCAGTCAGTCAGTGCTTGACAAGCTAGCGAACGGACGAGAAGACTGTGTACGTGCATCGGAACGGTAACGTACGAACTGGTGAATTGTAATTGTGTGCATTACGTAACTCTGTGTAATTGGCAAGTGTTTAACTGTAAGTCGGTGGAAATAAAGAACATTTTTGGGTGGTGCAATTGGAATTTTCATTTCACGAACCCACAAAGTCACAATATTGAGGAAAATAGTTGCACAATGATGAAATTGTAAAGCGTCTGTTTTCTCTCACATTTTCGTCCACTTTCTGCACCAAATCTTCAGTAACGACCGAAGGACGCCCACCCCGTTCTTCATCATGCACATTTGTGTGGCCATCTTTAAATGCTCTCACCCATTTCCTTACCATTCCATCACTCATAATGTTTTGTCCGTAAACTTCACAGATCTCACGATGTATATCGATCGGTTTTACGCCTTTAGCACTAAGAAATCGTATAGCAGCCTGTACTTCACAATCGGCGGGACTCACGTTTGTCGGAGGCATCTTAAACACTCAGTAACCGACGTATACAATGAAGAATCAGACTGTAATGGCGTCATGCGTAGACAAGAGATGTAGGTAACCAGCGCGCATGCGCGGAACGCCGACCGTAGCGCTGCGGCGGTGGAACCGCAAACCGGTACTGACTTAAAAACCATGCACCACAGAAAAGACAAAAAATATTGGTTATCAGGCAACTTTAAGTTCATTAACTTATCTGTTACTATCTTGTATTTAAACTTCACCCCCAATTGCAGAATAAATAACTAATCCGAATTTGCTTTATTTATATAGATAAGTCCAGACAGCTCTTTTTGGTGGTACGAAGTTTGCCGGGTCAGCTAGTTTAAAATAAACAGCTGCCTATGAAACCAACAGATGTCACAAAGTTATTCTTGTTCATTATTGCAATATTGCTGTGTTAAATAATATTTCTTTAACCAATAAGTTTTCATGTTAGAGTCAACATGAAAAATTCAAAGCCATGGCCGGGATTTGAACCACGGATCTCCTGGTTTACGTCCAGTCGCTCTAACCCATTGAGCTACCATGGCCAACGTGCCGTGCTGACATTAAATTCTCCAATTGACTCGCATATTTCCCCGGTAAACTACTAGAGGCTCTCGCATTCGAGATACACTGTTTGTGGCGACTTACTGTCGTAAGTAGTTGAGTCCCAGGCTTCATCATTTAACTCTTATTATTTTAGTTAATTGGTGGAAATTAATCATTTCTTCATACCAGCCGTATATAGGCGAAAGTTTTTGATAGAGTCAACATGAAAAATTCAATGTCATGACCGGGATTTGAACCACGGATCTCCTGGTTTACGTCCAGTCGCTCTTATCCATTGAGTTAGCTTGGCATTGAATTGTTCATGTTTACTCTATCAAAAACTTTCGCCTATATATGACTAGTGTGAAGAAATGATTAATTCCCATCAGTTAACTAAAGTTTTCATGTTTTTATTTTACAAACAAAAATGTTTTTATAAAAAACGTATTAATTTATTAAAAGTATGGAATATTCAGTTTTACCCCATAGCTGAAATTGACACTTAGAAGTTCACCCCACTGGAAATAATATGTCCTACGCTGGTTGGGCCACTTCCCTTAAGAATAGAAATTATTCCATAATGTTATATTCCATACTGTTTGTTCACCCTGTACATATAAACCCAAAACTTGGAAACAAATTATCACAGTAAACAGCCAACATACATAATAAAAACACAGACCCAACAAGTGACTGAAGAAACACTTTACAGTGCGATATATATGCATTGGATGTACAAAGCGCCATTTGGTCACCTCCAAATGCAATGGAATGGGTAATATTCCCGCAGGGTGTTAATGAGATTACGGAGGTGGTAAGAACCGAAGCAGCCCCAAACAAACATTATTTATAAACAGTGGGTGGGACTCCAATGTTATGGGTTCTAGAAGTCTTAGTACAAAAAAACAAGAATAAACACGAGTTTCGAAATGGATATTTTAAGACTGAGTTTATGTCGAAAAGAGGATATAAAGGAACATTCCGAAGAGAATGAAAATGGAGAAACATGCTCTTAGGGACGTCTGCGAAAAAGTTTATTTGGTTTGGTCATATAAACGTGTGAGAAAAGAGGTGTAAGGTAAAAACAGTACCAACAAAGAGAGGTTTACTGGCAAGATACTCACTCGTATAAGGTCATGGAGACGAGAAATATGTGCCAATGTGAAGACTGAGCATAGAGACACCACAATATCAAAGACTTCATAAAAGTCTAATGTGTTCTGTTCACACCGTCTTCTCTACCCACTCTTGTGCAAAACATTACTATACTGCTTATTCTATCCACTTCAACATATACAGAGATCTTTATTCAAAACATAACGGAGCACACGGCGTTTGCCTCTTCCGCGACCATACCGTGGAATGGCTCAGGCGGGTTTGTCTGTGGCCTGCATTCGGGAGGCCCGAGTTCGATTCCCTTGGCAGACATACCTGACCCATGGATTTTTCTGGGGTTTTCCCGGGTTGCTAGGCGAATGCTGGGTAGGTTAATTGTATCCCCCGAATTTCCTGTCACTCCATTTCATCTCCATTATAATTTCACATCATTTTTCATCTAGTGGTCTCTTTCAGGGTAGAAGTGTTGGTGGGAGTTTCGGCGGTGCATGGCAGGATGATATTCTCTGCTGGGACCATTTCGTGACCTCCATCCAGGGGCCTTTGGGGCTCGGCTGCTGGACTCGCCGTTCCGCAGTAGGGGAGCGTTTCCGTTGTTCTGGCATGTCGAGAGAAGTCTGTATACAAGTAAACTCTACCTGCCTCGATAGCGTAGATGGTAGCGTGTCTGCCTGACGTTCAAGAGATCCCGAATTCGATTCTCGGTCAGGTTGAGTTACCCGGATAAGTATTTTCCGGGGGTTTCCCTTATCCTGAAAGACGAATGTCGGGTAGCTCTAAGCTCAATGGACCCTGGGCTCATTTGAGCATCATTTCACCCATTCTCCCACAGGGGCCTAATGCGGTAGGTACGGGAATTGGCGATCCCGGGGTCCCGAACCACCCTGACACCCTCGATGTGGGTTCCTCTTAATGGTGAGGTGTCAGACAAAACACCCACCCACGTGTAGGCCGTGCTTGGAAACCGTGTCGGTGGAAAGGTTTGTCCTGGTGGTTGAGGGATGCCCATATGAGCTCGTTCCAGTGTTCTTCTGAATTCGGGGAGGCTGCGCATTTCCAATACACTACTTTGGTTTCTGCTTCACCTAAACGGGGGTTAGGGACTAACCCGCCCCTAATCAATCGGCCAGGACTAGCTATTGTACCAAACTCCAGGGTGAGTGTAACGGCGAGCCCGCTATATCCCCTGTGTAGCCCTGTCATCCCAGTGGGATGACCCCTTGTTGGGCTCCGTGGTGGGTGAGTAGCACTGGGGGATGAAACTTATTCTATTTATTATGGTAAACAAAAACTTTAATAAAAATATTAACAAAAGTGGAACGGAAATAGCCGAGTCTTGTGGTCCTCACTATTTGGTTAGTTTGAGAATTAAGGAAGGTCGGAAATTTATTACCGTGAACCCGTTCATTATTCAGAAGGGTTTAGATAATATTGCTGGTGCTTTAAAATAATGTACTCGATCTCGCAATTGCACGTTCCTGGTCGAAGCAGTTTTAACGACGTAGGCTGTAAATATTTTGAAAGCTAATATGCTTGCGAGCTATCCGGTGCGCGTTGAATTGTATAGGTCTCTGAACTCCTCGCGTGTTGTTGTAAACACCAGCGCATTGGATGGTATGTCCAATAACGAGATTCAGAAAAACTTGGCGGAACTAGGTGTGACAAACGTATATCGAGTACACCGCAAAGAACGAGGTGAACTAGTGCCCACTCGTACCCTGTTTCTTACCTTTGATTGGGTAGATCTCCCGCAAATGATTAAGGCAGCGTATGAAGCTATTGAAGTGAGGCAGTATATACCCAATCCACTGATGTGTTATAAATGCCAGCGCTTTGGCCACACGAGTGATTCTTGTAATGGAGTTTCTACTTGCGTTCACTGGGGGGAAGTCAAGCATGATAATACATGTACTTCATCTGAACATGTCTTAATTGCAGAGGTAATCATTCACCGAGCTCCAGAAAATGTTCCCGTTTTATGGAGGAAAACGGATCCAAGAGATCCGGATAAGAGAGAGGGTGTCCTTCTTGGAAGCCTGGAAACTTTTGCGTATTCGCCAGCCTTCTTTACCTAGGACAGTTACAGTGCAGTTGCAGCTAAGCCGGTACCATGACGTGAAATTGCAACACAAACTAGTGAAATAATCGGGGCAGTAATGTCCGAAAGAATAATTACACCCAGATCACAGCCAAAGCAGCAGACACCAGCACGAACAGTAAGCACACCTACTAAGTCCAGTCCTATGAAGAACGTTCCAGCCAAGTCACCGCAGAAAGCATCTACCTCAAGAATACGTGAACCAGTAATATATAATGCATCGCCCAGAAAGTTCAAGACCTCATATGAAAGAACTGACTTCCTCAGGGATAGTAAGGAGTCTAGTGCCAAGAAAAACGAGCACAAAAGTGCACGACTATCTCCTCCGAGAAAATCTTCTGAGGAATCATCTGGAGGGGACTCAGATCGGTGGCTCTCATCTTCGCGGATCACAGTTTCCTATCGTTTCGGGGGAATCGAATTGAAGTTAGCAGTAGGAAAATGGTTCTCCTCCATTGAGGATGTGGAGCAGGAAGATCCTGTACGCACTGCCAAAACGACAGTGAGAAAAAGGTAGGATAAACCTGCTGAAAATACCTCCCCAGCCCCTAAGGAAAGGGACAAGTTGATTCGACCACCACTGGACAGGTAGTTTGTTTTTTCATGGCAATTTAATATTGAAAACGGCGTTTTTATCCTCTTTGTTATTTTATTGTTAATTATAGCTTTTTATTGTTTTATTCGCGATTTTAGCTTATTTATTTTATTGTAATTTTGATTTGTTGTTTAATTTTAAGTAATGTATCATCATCATCATCATCATCATCATCATCATCATCATCATCATCATCATCATCATCATCATCATCATCATCATCATCATCATCATCAGCACCTGCCCGCCTCGGTAGCGTAGATGGTAACGTGTCTGTCTCACGTTCAAATATGTAGTGTTTAACGCCCGCTTTTACTACATACTACACCGCAGGCGATAACACTGATGATGCATGGGATGAAGATGGAGCACCGGTGGAATGAGATGGCGGGGGAAACCAGAGATCCCGGAGAAAAACCCGCTCCAGCGCCGTGTTGTCCACCACAAACTTCACTTTGCGGTCGCCTGGGATCGAACCTGGGCCGCCTTGGTGAGAGCCAAGCGGTCTAACCACTGAGTCACGGTGCGGTCTCACGTTCAAGAGATCCTGAGTTCGAATCTCGGTCAGGGTGAGTTATCTGGATAAGGCTTTTTCCGGGGTTTACCCTTATTCTAATAGACAAATGTCGAGTAACTCTAAGCTCCATGCACCCTGGACTCATTTGAGCATTATTTCATCAATCGTCCGGCATGACTTCATGTTGGAGGACGTAAATTGCAAAAAATAAAAAGTAAAAAAAAAGGCCTCACCTAAAAAGGTGAGCAAAGTGATCTAAAATGAATTTATTGACTGATTTCTTTATTTCAGAGTAATAGGAGTGCAGAACAATTCTTACTTCGGTGTCCTTTTTAAATATCTATATCTAACTATTTCTTTTTCTTGTTTAACCATGTTTTATTGTTTCCACTTGTTTTCTGTATTTTAACACATGTACAATATACACATAAACGCCCATGTCCAAAGTGAAACTCGAACTCGCGACCCTCTTGGACCTCTTGGACTTGAAGCAGACACGCTACACCTACGCTACGGAGGTGGCATTCGTCAGAACTGAAGTTAAAAATTAATAGTAAATTGAACTCGCGAATTACGAGTGCTAGGAAAATGAACACACAGAAACTTTTGCCTTATTCAGAATTATTGCAGTAGCATGCACAAGTTGTCGAAAGTTAGAGAACGCCTATTATCAGAAAGCAGAGGTTTCGTTCTTTTCTGTGAGAAGTTGTGTTTTTGTGAGGGTTCTGTCCGTATCTATTGATACAACTGGAGCATACTTGAAATACGCTAATTCACAGGCAGTGAGATCTTCTTCAATGCATGAAATATCAAATGGTTTACGTGATAGCACTTGAGAAATGCAACACTTGAGTTCTTAATCCAGAGTTTATATCCAGAAGTCTTCCCATTTTCTGAAATATTCTTCTTCCAATTTCTGCCCTATTCTTTTCAAATTATATGGAATTATTTTTAGACTTGAGGTAGATCGTTTTGCTTTCTCCTATAAACTGTCATTACCTGTGTTAAGCTATTGAAATTTGCCTTTACTTAGACTAGCTATCCTTCAATTTCAATGCCTAAAAATAATGTTTTTGCCGCATCAGTTGCAGTAGCATCGTCAGGATTCAGTGTTTCGATAACAGGCTTCACCATCTTAAAATTATTCAATAATAAATTGCTATATCTGTCGAGATACCTCATCGGGTGATGACAGGTTCTGGTGGGAGTGGAATACTTGGAGCTAGAGTAATATATGAGAGGAAGCTTTGACAAAAGTGTTCTACGCCTTTGACACTAGACAGTCCACTTAAGAAGAGCGTGCCACTCTATGCACAGGAGGTTCTAAGAAAGTAGATAATGTGTACCACTTTTGGGTAAAAAACTTGCATGACTTTGCTAGCTGTGTAAGTCACATAAATACGTCATCATTACTCGTATCCTCTGGCTATAAAAAAGCTTATGTTATTCAAAGAGTCTACAAGTTATGGGGTGATTAACAGTTTCTAACATTTCACTTGTAAGCAGAACCTGGTTCCACCGATCTCCAAAATACCAATGTTTACCTTAGCCACAAAGCGGTTGTCTACAGTACCGTTTCGTCAATCAATCCGAAAATCTTCTTTTCGTGCACTTTATCCCGTATCTTGTTAATGGTGCTGTGTAACCTGGTGACAGGTAATTCTTCCTCACTTCCTCATTCGATAAGGGCACTAAAGAGGAACATGCATTTATGCGATTGTGGTTAAAATAGCATGTCAAGAAATCTATACCGTAATGTAAAGCGGCAGTCATTACCAAAACTAATGGAATGTAATGTGCCCTAGAGGCATTGCTTGGAATGCCTCCTTTGGATTTGTTTATCCAAGGAGAGACCGGGGTGACTGGAGTTTGGGCTCTTGGTCTTTTAAAAATCCGGTTAAAGGACACAGAGAGATATTGACGGGGCTTCAGAAGTTGCAGACTATCCAAGCGATAGGTTGCGACAGTATGCAGCCTATTTATAATCTTGACTCTGAAGATAGGGTCAGTTTTTCGCCCAGAGAGGAATGGACTCGTGGCCTACGGGTTCCTGAGTATGTCAAGAGATCCATCTGATACAAAGACGGCTCCAAGACGAACTTGGGGACCGGTGCTGGCATATACGAGCCTAAGACGAGGCTATCGTACTCACTGGGAGGTTAATCTACAGTATTCCAGGCCGAAATATATGCTATTTTGGCCTGTGTTTATCACCATCTTAGGGGTGCCTTAGCTACATGGTCGGATTAGTATCTGTTCTGACAGTTTAGTCCAGAGGGTCTACTCCCATCAGTCCTGGACCAAGACCCGGGCCTCTATCAACCAGGGAGTATCCGAGCTGTCCCAAAGGGCGCCCGGCGTCCACCGTTGGGCTTTCCATAGGGCAAGACCTAGAGACTAACAAGCCCCCTCCCCATCTGGTCCTGTGGACTCAAGACGGGATGGAAGAGGGTACGCCACTTACGCAGCCAGGCTGCCCTGAAGGCACTACGTGCTACCACAACTAGGTTGGTACGAGAGTGCCAAGAGACCTTGAATATTCTCTGTTCTCGCCGACCATTACAACGCTGCTGGGTTCCTGAGCATGCTGGAATCAGAGGAAACGAACTAGTTGATGGGTTAGCCAGGGAAAACTCGGCCTACGAGTTTATTTGTCCGGAACCTGTCCTTGGTATTACCCCAAGAAGGGCCAGATGTAACATTTTTGATTGGGTATATGGCCGCGCCATGGCACAGTGGTTAGACCTCTGGCTCTCACCAAGGCGGCCCGGGTTCAATCCCAGGCGACCGCAAAGTGAGATTTGTGGTGGACAACACGGCGCTGGGGCGGTTTTCTACGGGACCTCCGGTTTCCCCCACCATCTCATTCTACCGGTACTCCATCTTCATCTCATGTATCATCAGTGTCACCGCCTGCGGTGCCGTATGCAGTAAAAGCGGGCGTTAAACACTACACATTTAATTTCATTTCATTTTGATTTGGTATCACTTCAACATGATACTTCATGGCGTTATCTTACTACAGCTAGGCATGCTCGATCTAAGATCGAGGGATCTAGCAAGAAGAACAGCAGGATTCTGCTAACCTTTAATCGGGTACAAGTTAGAAGTGTTGTTGGCCTGTTGACAGGGCACAACACCTTAAAGAGCACCTGCATGTAATGAAGCTTAGTGCAGACCCCACATGCAGGAAGTGTGGTGGAGAAGATGAGCCTTCTCTACATATTATATGTGAATGTGAAGCACTTGCTACACTTAGACACTTCAATCTGGGTTCAGACTAACTGAGACCAGATGATACAAGGAGTGCTCATCCAAGACTTACCCCGTCCTTTTTGGAGGCCTCGGGACTTGAATAAGCACTCCAGTTGCAGAATAAGCACAATGGGCCCAACATGCGACCGACGTGCAAGGGACCCAAAGGGCTCAACCCATTTACTTTCATTCATTCAATGGAATGTAATTAACGCTAACGATAACTAACAAGGAAATCATATTTATATTTGATGAAATTCGCCTTGATCTGAAAGGTACAATATGCAGGTTGATTCAAAACTACTTCCACAAACGCCATGCATGGATTCCTCATGTCAAAAGAAGAAAATAATGTTTAGAACGAACATATGTCCTATAATTATCTATTTTCTCCTTTTAATGGAAATTCAGGTTAATAACTCATCAACACAAACATATAAGCTCATCAACTTCCTCTTGATTGTAGACGTGAATACACACGTCGAAGAATGGACTGCTACACCCTTTCAGATACTCTGGGATGGTGTAAAATGGTTTCGCAGTTTCCATGACACGTCTATGAAATGTGTCTACATCCGGCATGATTGCTGCATAAATCAATCCTAATATGACGTCAGGTGAACGTGAGGGCTATGGAACTGGTCTATCTCTTTCTATCCACATGTAATGATACCCATCAGTCAGTGCATCTCAATAAATGAAACTAAAATATGCTAGAGCCCAATCATCCATAAACCACATATTTAGTCTTATTTTCAGGGGCACGTCTTCGTGCAGTAAGTCTGGAAGAGTGTTCTGGAGAGCGTCCCTGTAACAGTACCTCTGAAATGTGATGGGAGAAAGTATGGTCCTATGAGTAAACAAACGATTTTTGGACATATGTACATGTGGCTATTTTTGCTGCTTCAGATATAAGTACGCCATGTTCGAACGGAGCGGGATGGCTCAGGGAGTTTCGTCTATGGCCCGCATTCGGGAGGCCCGGGTTCTATTCCCGTGACCGAACTCCTTGACCCATGGGTATCTTCTGGGGTTGTCCCTGATCGCTAGGTGAATGCTGGGTAGGTTAATTATATTCCCCGAATTTCCTGTACCTCCACTTCATCTCCATTATCATTTCAAGTCGTCTCTCATCTGGTGGTATCTTTCAGGGTAGAAGTGTCTCGGCGGTGCACACTACTTCCTCATCCGGTAGGTCAGCTGCCAGTCTTCGCTCCTCTGCTGGGACCATTTCGTGACCTCCAGCCAGGGACCTTTGGGGCCCGGATCGCCTGCCTGGGACCATTAGGGCTCGGCTGCTGCGTTCATTGCCTTCCCGCTGCAGGCGAGTGGGTTCGTAGCCCTGGCCTGTCGGGGGAATTCTCTATCTAAGTAAACTATAGGGACCCTGCCCTCTGTACTGTCCTGTCTCCTTTGTCCGGCCGCCCTCTGTCTCCTTCGCCTGTAGCTTCCTCCCGGGATACCCTCACTTGGGGCATTGGAACAATGGACACAGCATGGTGACCTACCTACCGAATCCCCTACGTAATGAAATCCCAATCGTAAGCCATTATAGTATTGTAAGAATCTAATCTCTCATCACTCGGGAATAATGATGTCCATTAGTACTAATAACGACTCCGCCTTATTCACTTTGATCCTCTCTGCTAAATATGGCCAATTATAATATTTGGCAATAATCTTGGAACCAGGATTCTTTTCCTAAATTGAACCACAATAAAATTTAATTTGGCAAATATACGAGGGCTGTTCAATAAAGAATGATCATAATTTTTTTACGGTCATAATTTTTCACACTAAACTTTAATCTTATTATATTCTGTTAGCTTAATGTTAAACAAACACGCCGTAGTAGTTTCACTGTTCGTATTCCTGGTTCCCCCCTGTGAGAACCAGCCAATTCAGACATGTTCAGTATCGCCTACCGCTGCAATGGAGGTAACATGCAGTTAAAGTTGATGTTAGAGGAAGATCCGGAGCTTCTTTCAAACGTAATCACTGCTGATGAAACTTGGCTACATCATTTTGATCCTGAGAGCAAACAGCAAAGCTCAGTATGGAAATCTCCTTCATCACCAACCCCCCAAAAGAAAAAGTGGTTGCTTCTGCTGGGAAAGTTATGGTCATCTCATTCTTTGATATTCATGGAATGGTTGATCAGCATGTTGTACCTGCACACACATCAATAACTGGACAGTACTACAGGGATGACCTGAAAACATTGCAAGTCCATATCAGGCGCAAAAGACCACGTTTCCGCGAACCAGGCTGGGTGCTGCACCGCGATAATACGCGGCAGCATATTGCCAATGTTGTTGATGAGTATCTTGCAAAAATCAACTTGAAGTACATCCCTATAGTCCGGATTTATGCCCATGTGCTGAAATTTGGTCAATCGTTTGGCGACGATCCTCGTTGATCTGTTGATGGACCTTTTCAATGTTCTCATTTCGCGATGTTGAAGGGCGTCTAGAACGAGCTTGGTCTTCAACACACATCTCACCACGTTTAAAGCGCCCAAACCACTCGAAAACCTGTGTGCGGCTCATAGTGTCCTCCTGGAAAGCTCCCTGAAGCATTTGGTGTGTCTATATTGCAGTTTTTTCTAAGCAGGAAACAAAATTTCACACAAACTCTTTATTCTTTTTACGTTGCCATAGCGACTTCGCAGAGGTAATCCGCCACACTTGCACGTCAGCTCTACACTGACGCCTTCTACACAGCTGTTTCATGAAGGTCTCTACTAACACCATCTAGCGTGAGAACCGTGCACTACGTCTTCGAGTGGCAGTGCCCTCGGAGTCCGATTTCTTTTGGGTCCTCCCTCGTACTCTAAACCAGAACTCGCTATCTCTAAAAGTATTGATATTATGATGATTTGTAATTAAGAAAACTGGTTAAAAATGATGAAATTTTTTATTGAAAAAAATGAATTTGCTCTTGAATATTTGTACTTGGCGATACAAACTTTTTCATGGAGGGAAACTTATTTCAAGTGGTTCTTTGGCTGCCATAGCTTTTTAATTTCAAAGTATATGAAGCCATTTTATTCACATTTAATGCCAGATATTTTCTCCAATTTTCTAATGTTAGGATTTTTTGCTAAAAACCCATTGCACTTGAAGTTCGTGGCAAATGAATACTCTACAGTCAAACCACATAGATAATGATTTCAGAGATTAGTAGCTCTGATAAAACAACAGATTCTCTCTGTTTTAGGTCAGTTATGGATTTTACAAGAACATTGCCAAGTGGATGGCTTCTTCCTTCAATGAAACTGAACATTGGTCGAAATAAGGTTGATATGGATATAAAATGGTAAATTGTCGGTAATGGAAAAGTAAATTAAGTTATAGGGAGATTTAATAAAAATTTAGACTGTCAAAAACATGTGCTGCACTTGCCGTTCAAGCTGGAGGAGATACAGTGATGAATTGGGAGGTGAATTACCTCTGAAGATGTGTAGAATTATGCATCATTGATGGTTCTGTTAACAGTCACAGATATGTGGAAGAAGTGCTTCCCTCTGTTACAACAATAATGTGAAAATATTTTTTGTTCCAACAAGATAATGCACTCTGTCACATAAGTGCTTCACAAAAAATTGGTTCCAGGATCAGGAACCCTGACCAGCATGTCCACTTGAACTTAATCCAATACAGAATCTTTGGAACTCAATTGAACTCAAATTGCCTAAGAGGAAATCTAAATCCAAACGGGAACTCAAGGTGTATCTGGCTGTTGTATGAAGAGGGGTCACTGTCCAGGAGTGTAGAGACTTATTGACCCCATGCCAGGCCGTAGGAAAGCATGCTATAAGGCCAAAGGATTGCACATAAAATACCAAGTATAACAGCACTACTACAGAATTGGTGTGCGTTTTTTCAATAAGTGACTTCTTAAAAAATCAGAATATTGTATTTGTTCATGTTTTCCTTAAATTGTTGACAGCGTGTATGAGGGAGAGGAGGGCGCTGAATGTGTAGAACCAAAAATAATTAATAAAATTGAAATATGCAAGGGAATTAAATCTTTGCTCTCAAAATAAAGTCGCCATTATGATCATAAATTAAAAATGGTTGGTATACAAAATCAATGTAAATGGCTTATTCACACATTTTGTACCAAATATTGTTATTATTAATACTTTATGTGAGTCAAAACTTGATTTCCTTTTTCAGAAACAAAAGGCTCTGGAGAAGAAATCTATGAAAGATGACAGAACTGGATATGGTTGGCAGGAATACGAACCGGAGGCTGTGGCAACGTTCAAACGTCATCATCAGAAACATAGACAAGCCCGCCGTACTTTCAGCGCTGACAGGTGAATATATTGCTAATTTTTATGTATTTATTTCAAGTTAAATACAGTTGAGTATGACCACTGTTCAGTCCTGACTCGTATCAGTTATATGCATATTTAGTTCCTAGATAGAATTTTCATTCGTGTTTGACGTATTTGCTGACCATATCCAATATACATTTATATTATTTTTGCCTGTGTTTAGCACATCTTAGGGATGTCTTGCTTTCATAGTTGGATTAGCATTTGTTCTGACAGCCAGGCCGTCCTGTAGGTGCTATGTTCAAGCATAAGGTCTAGGTTGGTACGAGAGTGCCAAGAAACCTTGGATATTCTCTGCTCTCGCGTACAAGTACAGCTCTACTGGGCTCCTGGGCACGCTGGAATCAGAGGAAATGAACTAGCAGATAAGTTAGCCAGAGAGGACTCGGTCAACTCGTTTATTGATCCGCAATCTGTCCTCGTTATTACCCCAAGAAGGGCCAGATGGGAGGCTCTTGATTGGGTACCACTTCAACATGTCACTTCATGGCGTAATCTAGGCAGGCTCGATCTATGATCGAGGAAGCTAGCAAGAAGAACAACACGGCCTGAAGGCGCTATGTGCTAGAATAAGGTCTAGGTTGATACGAGAGTACCAAGAAACCTTGGATATTCTCTGCTCTCGCCGACTACTGGGCTCCTGGGCACGCTGGAATCAGAGGAAATGAACTAGCAGATAAGTTAGCCAGAGAGGACTGGGTCAACTGGTTTATTGATCCGCAATCTGTCCTCGGTATTACCCCAAGGACTAGATGTGAGGCTCTTGATTGGGTGTCACTTCAACATGTCACTTCATGGCGTAATCTAGGCAGGCTCGGTCTATGATCGAGGAAACTAGCAAGAAGAACAGCAAGATTCTGCTAATCTTTAATCGGGTACAGCCTAGAAGTGTTCTTGGCCTGTTGACAGGACACACCATCCTAAACTGACACCTGCATGTAATGCAGCTTAGTGAGGACTCAACATGCAGTAAGTGTGGTGTAGAGGGTGAGAATGAGTCTTCTCTACATATTTTGTGTGAATTCGAAGCAACTGCTACACTTAGACACTTCATTCTGGGCTCGGACAAACGGAAACCAGGAGTATTAATACAAGACTTACGCTGTCCTTTTCGAAGGCTATGAATGAGCACTCCAATAAAGGGACACATTGAGCTCATCATGTTACCTATATGCAAGGGACTGAAATGGCCTAGCCTACTTATATAAACATTATATGATTATGGAACGTTGAAATGTTGAGCAAGTTTTGCTGAACTTGTTTATTACTTGGGAACGATAAAGGTTCTAGGAACAGTAAAGACCAAGTTATTTGTATATCACTTACATAATGCATACGTTATCATGTTGCAAGTCCTTCTAAAATATGCAGGATACATCACTGTGCCTTTGATCCAAACGGTTCACTGCAAGTAAACATAGTTTTCTCAAATGCTACCAGGAATTTAACGTTAGTATTTATTGGAATCTTATAACAATAACTACAGAACAGGTATAGTGAATTTAGCTTCTGCAACGCTTTATAATGGCCTTATAAATGATATTACCTCTCTAAGGAAGATCCTAATTCTGTGGTTACAACTGGCAGGTATTGTCGGCAACACCAATCTCTGGAGCCTTGCAGAAGATACAGCAGTGCTGGTGAGTGGCTCCAACACCAAGGGTCTGAGACTGAGGAAGAGGATGATGAGGATGAGGATCCATGCCGCTGCTCTTACAACCAGTTACAACAACCAAGACCGCATTCCTCTCCTTCACATCTACGAGTAAGGGTATGTGAGTTTATATCAATTTATGTAGCTAGTATCCGGGGACGTGTACTCCACGGAAGCGAGGAAAGTATTTCTTCCAGTTTACTTGTGAGTAATGCGGGGGCTGCTCAATAAAGAATGATCACACATTTTTGACAACACAATTTTACTCTTCCTTATAATTCTGATGGTCCTTCTCAAAATAGTCTCCCCTGAATGCGATGCACTTGTCCCAGCGTTTCTGCCAGTCTTCAAAGACATGCTGGAAACTATTTTTGAGAAATCCTTCAAACTCGGCTCCGCAGTCTTCACCACTGCTTCTGATGATAGATAATGCCTCCCACGAAGGCGTTTCTTCAAGTTAGGGAATAGAACAAGGTCACATGGGGCTAAATCCGGACTATAGGGAGGGCGAGGGATACCCTTCACGTTGAGTTTTGCAACATATTCAGCAACAACAATGACAATATGCGGCCGCGCATTATCGTGGTGCACCATCCAGCCTGCTTCGCGGAAATATGGTCTTTTGCGCCTGATAAGGACTTGCAATGTTTTCAGGACATCCCTGTAGTATTGTCCAGTTACTGATGTGTGTGCAGGTACAACACGCTGATAAACCATTCCATGAATATCAAAGAATGAGATGACCATAACTTTCCCAGCAGAAGTAACCATTTTTGCTTTTTTGAGGGGTTGGTGATGAAGCAGATTTCCACACTGAGCTTTGCTGTTTGCTCTCAGGATCAAAATGATGTAGCCAAGTTTCATCAGTAGAGATTACGTTGCAAAGAAACTCCGGATCTTCCTCGAAATGTCCTTTTGTTCGGGAATCAACAGTCTTGGAACCCATCGCGCACAAACACGTCTCATGTGTAATGTTTCTGACACCAACGTATGGGTGGCACTCAATGAAATGTTCTGTATTTCAGAAAGTGATCTTGAGGTAATTCGTCGATCCTCTCTCACAATAGCAGCAGCAGTGTTGTTGTTTTTTTTCCGTAAGAGCAGTAACTGGAATACCGGGTCCACCTTCATTTGAAATTTATTGTCTCCCATCTTTTAGCATTTTAAACTACCTTCGAGCTGTGCTGTAGGGAATAGCAGACTCTCCATAGACCTCCAGTAGCATTGTGTAGGCCTCAACTGAAGATTTGTTGAGACGAAGGCAGAATTTCAAAGCCGCTTATTGTTCCTCGCGTGTTACCTCCACTGCAGTGGTAGGCGATACTGCACATGTCTGAACGTGCCTGGTTCTCACAGGCGAGAACCAGGAGTACCAACAATGAAACTACTACGACGTGTTTGTTTCACATTAAGCTAGGAGAATATGATAAGATTGAATTTTAGTGTGAAAAATTATGACCGTAAAAAGTTATGATAATTATTTATTGAACAGCTCTCGTATATTGATTTCTATAACTTCAGAAGTCACACCTGTGTAAAATTTAACAATAGATTTTTCAAAAATGCACACACATTGATACACAGAAGGCACTTTTGCAAGTAGTTTTCTAGGGAATGTTTCCTGATGGTCCATACTTAGATACACTGTGGATATAAGGTCATGTGACAGAAATGAAGTATTTCTTGTTTATTACTCCTCTGTAGGTGACATAGGCTACTGTTATTTAGCAGTTAGGGAAGAAAATTAAGAATATTTACATTTACTTTATAAATACCTAATAATAGCAGTTTACTATTACATGATGTGGCAGATGTGTGACAACTTTCATTTTTAAATTAAGGTTTGCACATGTATTGATAATTTTGAACAACACTAACTGGAAGTAATTTTGAAATGGCAAACTGCTTGCGGTAGTCAAACATTTGTGAAGGGTGAGTGTTGTGTATGAAATTTTGGATTCATATTTCTCCTCATTTGCTTATTTAAAGAAGAAAGAAATCATCAAGTATGTAGGGAAAGTCCTACATTAGACACCTTGAAAAGAGGAAAAAAATCTCGGCCATGGCATCGAGTTTTGCAGTTTGACTCTGTCACCTTCCTAGTCTTTCATAAAGTGAGAATATAAACTCCAGTGCTTGAAAATCAGCATCAGTTTCGAGTATCTAGAAATATATGTATGTATTTATTCACTGCAATTGGGTACTACCCGGTGGCAGAGTTAAGAATACAGATCAAATTACAATACTAGATTTACCACAATAACACAATAAACCATACAAACATGATATTATTTTAACTTTAGTCACTTAAAACATATCTAATTACTTCTCTATTTACATATTATATACCATTATAATTTAAAAGTTAACTATAAACCATCTAGATTTTTTCTAAATTTCTTCAGTGACAGGGGACAGCCCTGAAAGACTGCTACAGGCAATTCATTCCATTCTTCTATGGTTCTATTAACAAAAGAAAACTTTCCTACGTCGGTTCTGTATCTTCTACTCTTAATTTTATACCTATGATCGTTTCGTCCATAATAATCCGGATTATCTAACCTTACACTAACGTCCACCCATGCCTTTACACCAGCACTAGCTTTGAATAATGCTACCAACCTATGTTTTTTTACGCCTAATTCTTAATTCCTCCCATTTAGTCTCATCTCCTTTTATAAGCCCAAAATACTTGCCTCTTTTTATGAATTTTATTGCCCTCTTCTGTATTTTTTCTAATGGATCGACTTGGTTAGCTCTATACGGGTCCCAGCATGCTACTCCATATTCCATAACCGGCCGCACTAAGGCCTTGTAGGCAATTTCCCTGGACCTAGCGCTCCCCTTTTTCAATAATCTCATTACGAAATGTAATGCCTTCCACGCATTCCTAGATGTGGAATTTACTTGTTCGTCCCATCCAGCATTACTTGCCAGGTACACTCCCAAATATTTGCAGCTGTCCACCTGTGGAATTTGCACCCCTCCCATGTGATAGTTAACAATAATTTTGCCCTTAGTTCTACTAAAAACAATGGACTTACTTTTCTTGGCATTAATTGACATTTTGTTAGCCGCAGCCCAATTACAGTGGTACCGTCCCAGAACTACTGTTTTAAAACATCGCAATCTCGTATCCTCCTCACAAATGTTGAGATAAATCTTGATCTGGGTAATTATTTGTGCAAGTGAAGTACATTATGGTTCAAGTCGGCTAACATATACATAGCGCAGAATAGTGTAAGCGAGATCACCTACAAGGACACGATTTCGGGGTCCCAGATCCAAACCTGTCAGGCTGGAGATAGTGAAGTATAAATGAAAGAAGGAGTTGAGGAAAAGTATGATCTAGGGAGGTTTGTATTGCTATAGATTGGAAGAGAGGAAGTATTGAAATTTAACGCTGAGATGCTACCTGACAGTAACAGGAAGCGACTCAACATTACTACCTAGGGTGCAGTTATGACTGCAGTTGTAGGGAAGGGAAAGGCGAGGGAACTTGGCCTTCATTTTCGTGAAGTAAATTTTTCAAGAACCACCTGAAGGGTAGAACGAACAGATTTGTTTCGAAGGTGTCACCCCGTTGTTGCTGGGATGGTGGTCCGTAGGTACGTCGAGGTACTATTACCTACATTATTGATAACTGGAAGACGTATCTTGGTTGGGTCCGTGGTGGATAAAGATTGCCTGACATCGGAGTCTGGTATCGTCACGTTTGTATAGTCCATTGTCGTACACAACGACGTGCAAAAACAGTTGCTTTGAGTTGATCACAGCGAGACAAGTTCACGTTACTTTTTAAGTGCAGGGTTTTTAAATATAAATATATATTAGAGAAATGTGATGACAAAGACATACAAAATTAAGCAGTTGATGGAAGGACTTGACTCCACATACTTCAGAGAAATTGAGGAAGCCATTATATATAGGTACTATCTTTCAAGAAAGTAAATGTACACTTTCCGCGGGTCAGTACCACTCAGGCGTTCCGTGTCTAGATGGTATGAAAACTAAATCGCCCATGTTCGTAGATGTATAGTGTCGTGGTCGCCATTTTAACCTGTTACTCACTACGAAGATTTCTAAGACTATATTAACCCAGTATAATAAAAGATTGAGTATTTATCACAAAGTAAGTAATAATTATCTTGCAGCTGAGCTATAAACTACATGGCGTTGGAAAATGTACAAGAAAACGGGAAAAAAAACGTGGAATTATGAATTTAACATAACGAATATATATATATATATATATATATATATATATATATATATATATATATATATATATATATATATATATATATATATATGTGCGATATAAGACAAGCTATCCTAACTGCTCTCGTAGCTCAGGGGCGAAAAGTGGGCTGAGATAAGCGAGATTAGGCTTCAAGGTTCGAACCCTAAGACGTGCACATAATTTTTTACTCCAAATTTCTTAGTTTGTTGGACGCAGTAACGAACTAATTTAAAACTGTTCTCTTGTAGCTAAGCTGTTACTAAATGGCATTGCAGAGTACCAAAGAAATTGGAAAACACATGGAATGGTGATTTTAGTAGAACCAACAGGTATATATTGTATATAACCAGTGCTATCACATTTGTTGTCATAGCTCAGTGGTAAAACGCACGCGATGTCAAGTAAACTTATGATTTGCGGTTCGAACCCTCAACATGTAATACTTTTTCCGCCTTGTATTTCTTGCGCATGTGCAAAATATTGCTGGAAGTACTGCACTGCATTTGTATCTTTCACTAAGACTTCATCATGCTTCTCATGGTGAAAACGCTTCACAAATTGCCAGAGAACTGAGTTGCGACCGAAGAGTAGTGAAGCAGTAGTTAGACAGGTATCATGAGGGAGAAGTTGAATGGGGCAAATCACGCAGGCGTTCAGGTAGGCCTCGTGCAATAACCCTTGCTCAAGATGAAGCCCTGGTAGCAGATGTGAGGAACCAGCCTTTAAGACACAGGTCCATCTTTCTAGATAAAGCAGTTGAGTATGGTTGCTCATATGAAACCATACGCCAACGATTAAAAGATGCCGGCAATGCATCACATCGTCCTGCCACTAAGCTCTTTCTTACAGAGACACACAAAGCAAGACGATTACAATGGGCACATTGCAATTGTATTTGTATTTGTAACTACGGTTACACAGAATATCTTTTCAGGTTTAAGTCTTATACTCCACTGGATTATACAATTATATTGCAGCTCTAAGTTTGTTTTTCTCAAGATGAGAATTATTCAGTTTCTTGTTATTTTATATATTAGTTTATTGTTAGAATGGATGGTTGATATACATCGTTTAGGAGATGGCTCCCTTAAAATTATCATTCAACCTTCTGGAAACTTCTGGCATTCTTTTCGAAAACATATTATTAACTTAATCACAAAAGAGAAAGTATAGTTTCATTTGTTACGGTGTCTTACAAAGTAAAAACATTGGAATAAAAGCTATGACTACATACTGGATTTAGAACCATGAATCCTCGGCTAAGTGATAGCATGTGTTTTGCCACTGAGCTACGATAACTGTGTTTGTAGTATGTTAGATACACGTTGAGGCCAAAGGCTCTACTCCCATTAGCCTTGAACCCGTAGGAACATGATCCGGGCCTCCTTCGACCAGGGAGTATCCGAGCTGTCCCAAAGGGCGCTCGGCGTCGTCCGTGGGGCTTTCCATAGGACAAGACCAAGAGACTAACAAGCCCCCCCCCCATCTGGTCCTAAGGACACAAGACGGGACGGAAGTGGATACGCCACTTACGCGCGTCAACACTCAAGGTGAAGACTACCGAAAAACCTCGGTGGGGCCGCCTGGTGATCTAGCACACCTTCTACTAGCTCTGCAGGTTAGTACCCGGGGGAATTAATGACTTCCCTCAACCCCGTCCGAAGACGTACCCGATTCCCACGGGTATCGGGAACACACTGCCCCCTCGAGTCCATCCCAATCCGAACAGCTCCCGAAGGAGGGGCTCAGATGTTCGGCCCGAGGTTCCTCTAGTAACGTCAGAGGTACCACGAGTGCTAGGGGTCCGCAGCGCCCGCACTTTGGCAGCTGAAGGGGACGGATCCCCTCCCCTACGGGAAGTGTGTTATATACAACAAGATGTTGGCTCTATTAAGCCACCATTCTTCCTGGCATTCGTCTTCTTGCTAATTCTCCTATGCCATTAGTAACAGCTCACCCCAAGAGAACAGTTGTAAATTGGTTCGTTACTTAAATTAAAAAGCTGGAATAAAATACATATCAACAAGATGGTACTTGAACCATGAACCCTCGGCATATTTAGCAGAGCACGTGATCTCTATCAATGAGCTACGTAAGCACCTACGGAAGCTTGCCTTATATACAATATAGATATTGGTTCATTTAAAATCATAATTCCACGTGTTTTCCGTTTTCTTGCACATTTTCCAAAGCCATGTACTTAATAGCTCAGCTGCAAGAGAATTATTACTTACTTTGTGTTAAATACTCAATCTTTTGTTATACTGGGTTAATATAGCCTTAGAAACCTTCAAAGTGAGTAACAGGTTAAAATGGCGACCACGACACTATACATCTACGAACATGGGCGATTTAATTTTCATACCATCTAGTCACATAACGCCTGAGTGGTACTGACCCGTGGAAAGTTTACATTTACTTTCTTGAACGATAGTACATTGTGTAACAGGAAAATAGGAGTTATAAAAAAAGATTTATGCGTAGATAATGTTACAACGCAAAAGCCCATACTAAATTATTAGCAGAAAAAGAAAAAGTAAATGAACCACCTGTAAGTGAATTGTAAGACGCGCTTATTCGTAAATAATCCGAGCTCTTCAAAGACATGTGTAAGATGTACATATCTGTCAATATCCTTAAAGAACAATTACATTTAAGGGAATCGCACCCCACAGCTGATAATTACCAAATGAGGATATTGTCTTTATGTAGCGTTTCACTATGTCAAATATTGTAGCAAGGTTTTACAAGTATCAACAGTAGATGTTCAGCAAATGTACTTGTGAAAACTGTTTCCAAATCAGTCAGCAGAAAAATTAAAATTCATAAAAGAAACACTTTTGAATGCATAGCCAAAACAATTACACGTACAGATATGTCAGATTTGGAATTGTCTGAGGCAGTCGACTCCATTGTGAATAAAAATTCTCATTTCGTAAGGTACCATCTACATTCATCACAGAGAAAGTAATTCAAAAGCTAAGATCGATTATATTTTCGCGTACGTTTTGGTCAGGTGAAGAAACTTTATTAATTTTAAATTTTTATTCGGAATTTTAAGAGTATGAAGTTTCTCAATAAAATTGACTTACTATTTCTTGGTTTAAAGATGTTGAACCTCATAGCCGGGCAAAGGAAGACAGCTTGTCAATTTACGAGGCAATAACTGCACTTGTATGTGGAATTCAGCAGTTCTGGATATTGAACCTCACAACGGAGAGTTCGCAACCAGTTTGTGGACGGATACGGTGGGTAGAATGTTCTAGAACTTTGGTAAGATTTGTGCTGATCTAATGTGAAAAGATTCCGGGTTCAGTGATTCGACCCCCCCCCCTCTCTCTAGTTAATTGTGTATACGTACAGCCGCGTTTTTGGTAGGCGTGTGCTAGTCTAGTTTGAATTCTTCTGGAGGGGTCACGCTGTATCCCCGTCGTCATGCTGCCCGTCAGTGGAGGCCTTACTTATTCGCATCTGCACCAGTACGGGACACATCCCCGTAGGTAAGCTCCATATGTTTATGTAATATGTATAATATTACACCCAAACGCTTCTTCAAGCCTTCAGCGGGTTCTGTACTTCAACATTGGTAATTAAAACCTAGTCTGTTATTATGTAAGGAAACTGTTGTTACTTCTACTCTCTACTCAACTGCCCCATCCTTGCTCTACCATCTAATTCCCAGCTACGCAGCCCCAGACGTTATCCCACCCATAGGGTGTGACAATATCTGACCACAGACATTCAGCACTGAAGGCTTTCAGGACTGCCTTAAAAGATCCATTTTCTAGAGAATCTCTGTTGTTTACGATTTGCACTTTTTACATCGTGTGACTTGGTATCAGGGGCGGCTGCTGCTTAGGAGCACAAGAGCACGTGAACCCCAAATATTTCTCTTGCTGAAGCCCTTTTCCTCTTTTCGTTCGTCATTTGTATTTACCGCGCTCATTGTTTAATATGTAGTAAGTAGACGGCGATAGTATGATATGTGGCAACCTTGTAGATAGCACACTTCTCTGTAACATTTAAAGCTCTGCGCATGCGTAGACGACAAATGCTACAGACATGCATTGGTTGGGTACGCCCAGATCAGAGCACAGTTACGATGTGCACGTCAATTCACAATGGCAACGCCAGAGTTCTTGGTCATCTATGGGAAGTGCTACTATCTATAGAGTTTAACTGCAACTATCTCCAAATACAAAGAATGTTTACAACTCCTAGCGCTATCAGCCTTTGCTTTGTTGCTTTATGTTGCTTTGAATACGGCGTGCTATTACAGTCCAGTTTCTAAATAGATTTTTTTGTGTTAAACACTGTGATAAACTTGGAATTTGTAGATAATCAGCAGATGAGACAATTGTGAGTTTCCTGGTACATCAAGTACAACTAGTGCTTTAGCACAAAACAATTACTCTTTGTTGTGTGCAGCGACCTATCGCGACATATTTCGAATCTTTGTGACTGTTGAACTTCTCTCAAGAGGCAGCTACGAATTCGGTGGATTCCATTTTAAGAAATAAAATATATAAATTGACTTGCGAAGAAAAAATGTAATAAAGCGACTAGGACGTCCGCAGCCCAATTTGACAGTTATGCATGTTACAAAAATAAGAAGCGGGACTACGGGCGCAAATTTAACAATGTAAACACAACCTGTAAATGGCTATGCGGTTATAGTATTAGAAATGAACTTTTCAGCTTTCCGTGTCTTATGTTTAGCTCTGAAGTGAGTTAAGTTAACCAGTGGCGTGACAGCCCTAACAGGACCAAGGCTTACCAACCCGACTGCCGGCCTCACGCCCACTTGCACACGGCAGAGGTGGGTGATCATCCAACCGATACGGGAGGGGATGTGGTCAGCCTCTCGGCATCCCCCAGCTGGAATGTTGGTTTTCGTGACCAGGGCCACTTACCTATCGTAAGCTCCTCACTTTCCTGACGATGCTGAGTGGGCACCAGTCCTATACCCCGGACTTAAAACCCACTCCCCATGGGTGGGATCGAACCCGGGCCGCTTTCCGTGGCCGGGGACCAGGACATGCTGCCTAAGCCCACTACGCCACGGCGCAGGACTAGCTCTGAAGTGAATAATTGGACAAGAGTAGCATGTGTCGACGTGGTACATCTTAGTGAAAACATAAAGAAGCAGGGGAATTAACGTTGACGTAAAAATGCATGTATTCAGTTCACCATCTTTGGTCGTGTTAATATTAATGCTCCACTTACAGATTGTCAGTAAAGAGTCACAATTAGTAAGGTGATAGGAATATATACATTCTTTCTAGGATAATAAATTTTATAAAATTTTGTGGGGCTTTTGAGCTAGCACTCATTAGCAGTAGTGGTGGTAGCAGTAGCGGATAGTGCTAGTGTGCATTTTAAGTGTAGGTCTTGTGAACACCCACATTTTTATTCCACGAGCCGCCACTGCTTGGTATAAATGTACTATGATTGACAGAAGGAGGAACTTTTCTTCTGAAACTAAGGATTTGTGTTGTATGTCATTGTAATACTGGAAACCACATAGAACAAGTTGAAAGGTAACTAATAAGTGAAATATGTAAGTGCATGGAAAAGAGTTCTGTATTCAATGTAAGGTTGTTTTATCTATATTAAAATAACTAAACAAAATGTGTTAATACTTTACTTATACACTAATACTTCCGCATCATGATTACTGAAGTATCCACTACTATCATTTACGTGACTGTACCACTCAGATCTACGTTTGTTTTCCTGTGTTTAAGGGTGACCAATCCAAGCTCAGGAAACAAGTCGCTACAGTCTGAGGCACATCGAAAAAAAATCCGCTAAGTTTATAACTGTTACCTTAGGTTACGAAGGATTTCTGGAGTGTATAGCTGATTATGGTGATGATGCTGTTAGAACATTCTGGAAATTCAGGTCAGATGCTTCGACTATATGGAGGCACTGTAGCAACCCTTCTCAATTGTACGTTGATACGATGAGGTGATTACGGACTTGCAGAAGTGTTATTGAGATTCTGGTTATAGTGATTCCCCCGATATTTGCATAAGCTTACGTCTATAGTTCCTTATTTGTGGCTGCGATTGCTGTCTGGCTCTTAGGAAACGAAAAAAATTACGATTAAAGCATGAATTCACTTCCAGTACCGAACTTTCTTGGTCCTATTTATTTCTTTATTTTTATTTTATTTTATTTTTTGCTTAAGTAAAAGACGGTGAATATGGTCGATACATGATCGGTTATATGATGGAATATGTACGCCCGAGATAGTGACTATTTTCTGTTTACTGCATATCGAGTGAGTGTGTAGTGTTTTAGGACCCGTCGACAACAAGGTCATTTGGGCCCGAAGTCAACTCTAAGAACTAAAAGCTACACAAAGTTAAAAATTAAGATAAAATAAAAACACTCAACTATTAAAAGTACATAAAAAACTCATCCCAGTACTAATAATTTAAAATCTCTAAAATTAATAAATATAAAATGCAAGTCAGACTTGTTTATTAAAACCGATTTCAGAAACAAACCGCAGTGCCTTAACCACGGCCACTGGGTCGTCCCCTAAAATGCTGAGCAAGTTAGTCCCCAAGCCCAAAGACTGGCGAACGCGGGCGTACTGCGGGCAATCGAGTAATACATGCCGCACAGTGAGGCGTACTGCACACGGAGCACACACAGGGGCCGGTTCCCGTCTGGCCCAAAGCGAAATCTATCGCGGAACCCATCACATCCGCATCACAACGTTTACAAATAGATTAGGTATCAAGTACCATATTTACTTCAGATATGTTGTTGTTTTCAAATGCTAGGCTTTGGTAATGAAGCCATTATCTCAAAAGGTCCTCCTGCATTCCATTGGAGAATTTTGAAGGTGTTCTATAATTGTCCTGCAGATGTCCCCACCCGGAGATCCGAATGGGGGACTATTTTACCTCCAGAAAATTTATCTAAAGGACTTGTCATGTTTTAAGTAGCCTAAATGTAACCGCTTTTTAAGTGGACACCAATTTTTTGCTTGTAATGGTGGTTACATCATCCACTCATGTTAACCCCCAGTATGTCTGGAGGGCCACACCTGTCTTTGGTTAATGGGTCCATCGGACCTGGCCTGGAGGAGTTTTAAAGTCCTTCGGCTTTTCTCACAAACAAAAATTGTGAAATATTTGTACACCGTGACAGACCAGCGTAAGAGATGAAATAGCATTTTCTCTATTTCTGATGTAGTTATACCGCTAACGCTCAGTCCCCAGAGCCTCATTGGTAAAAGCAGGTTGTACCATGGGCAGGTTGAGGTTGGGATTTGGATAGGAAAGGTTATGGAATGCACATCACTATCCCTTGCACCCCTTTACTTCAGATATTCGCGTTAGTACTTCAGTGTTTCCACCGCGTGTTTTATAACCACCACACTACTTTTTTCTGACCCGTGGTTATGACGTCAAACAAAGGACATAGAAATCACAATAAATAATTTTTTACTTTACATCCATGTACTATTATTTTTCAATTCAATTTCCTGTTTAATACCTACGCTGTTTACTGTCACTTGTACAGATGGGGAGTAGGTCCTCCCATGTGCTTCAGGTTTGCTTCTACTACGAAATTGTAGAAAATAGACTACTTACCGTATTTTATCGCATAAGCCCCCCTCCCATATTTCCCTCCCCTATGATTTTTCATCACTAAAAATTATTTACCTATTCAAAATCGCATAATTCCCTCTCCTGGATCGTTCCTATTGGAGTAGCCTTCAAATAACTTGATAATGGACAACAATGGACGCACTGCTTGCCACAAAAATACTCGTATTGTGCCCGCCTCGGTAACGTAGATGGTAGCATGTCTGCCTCACGTTCAAGAGGTCCCGAATTCGAATCTCGGTCAGGGTGACTTACCTGGATAAGGTTTCTTCCGGGGTTTCCCTTATCCTGAAAGACGAATGTCGCGTAACTCTAAGCTCCATGAACCCCGGACGCATTGGGCATCATTTCTCCTATTTAATTCATCGTCCGATATGACTATATGTTGGAGGACGTAAATTACAACAACAACAATACTCGTATTGCCATTGTGACAACGTTTCGTCAAATTTTAATGTGAAGCTGCAGACGTGTTTCTAACTCAGTTGGTTACAAGTCGTCATTATGTCGAAGTATTCAAACTACATAGCAAAATTTAAATTAAATGTATTATGTTACGCCGATGCAAACGGGGGGCAATGCTGCAGGAAGATATTTCTCCGTTGATCCTACGGTGTTGGTGGAGACGAAAAGCTAAACTCAAGACCGCATAGACAAGCTCCAAATCTTTCCGTGGGCCTAAAGCAGGAAAAATCTTGAAATTGATGGCGGCTGGATCTCATAAGCTGACTCCAAGTGGCAAGATAAGGAAGTCATCAATACTAACGATGTTCGAGTGAATGATCCGATCATGGGAGAGATTTAGTGTCGATATTGTTAAGAACTGCTTTAAACAAACTGGAATTTCATGTGTCATTGATGGTTCCGAGGACAACTTTTTGTAGAATATTGAAAATAAAGATGATGTATTATCTGAGCCAGATAGAGGTTTGCAAATTATTAGACTAAAGCTGATTTTTTCATATATTTTCATTTATGATAATACGAGGGCTGCTTTTTTTTTCAACCTCCGATCGCTCCATGCCGACGCTACGCGGGCAGCAGAAAGCGGGTATGCGCTGTCGGCGACTGCGCAGCTCTCGCACTACACACTCCGCCATTGTTGACATTCAGTCGTCAGTCGGCGTTGTGCTACAGCCACGTAAACATGGCCGCCATTATTGATGCTCCCGCCAAGTGCGAATTGCGAAGTGTAATTCGTTTTCTACAGGCTGAAGGCCATGGTGCTGCAGAAATCCATCGGAGGATGAGTCGTGTGTATGGCGAAAACTTCATGAGTGATGGTGTTGTTCGTGAATGTTGTCGAAAGTTTAAAGATGGTCGTAATGATGTGCATGATGAAGGGGGTCAAGGACGCAAATCATCCGCCATACAGTCCTGACTTAGCACCCAGTGACTTTCACCTTTTTCCTCAACTGAAGACGTGGCTTGGTGGGAAGCGATTTCAAACCAATGAGGACCTTCAAACGAACGTCAAGGACTACTTGAATTCACTGGCGGCAACTTTCTTTGAAGAGGGAATTGAAAAGCTTTTCCACGGATATGACAAATGTCTCAACCTCTTCGGTGATTATGTCGAAAAGTAACCATAAGTGTACTATTCTTTTGGTAATAAAATTATTGTTTTATATGAACTTGTGTTTTATTTATAGCCTATCGGAGGTTGAAAAAAAGGCTCTCGTATTAGGATAACAAAATTTTAGTATAATCGCAAATTAATAATCAGTATACATTTCTCTCACATTTATTAAACAGTATTTATTATCTTATGCATTTTATTTCAAGTACATATGTTTTTTGTACATTTACTTGCCTCTATTGCGCATCTTAAAAATTCTTTTCTTTCGGGCAAAGAAATATTAACAAAAATGGTTGTACTTTAGCCATCAATTAATATTTTGTATGCATTCCTTTCTTCTTAATTAACATTTTAAGTCTCCTAGGCATACTATGGACAAGATCTTTGCATTTTTCTTGGATTTCTTCGTCATGGTGCCACACTTTGATAGGAGTTTTGATAAGTTCAACCTTTGTAGTAATTTTATTTTGTTTTAACCTCCTTTTAAAAGTAGGCCATAAATTTGCAATTGGATTCATATCTGGGCTATTTCCTGGCCAAGGCAAGACACTGATTTCGTCACTCTGAAGAAAGTTTGTGATAGTTTTTTGCCTTATGACATGGGAAATCGTCATGCATAAAAATAAATTCACCAATGTTCATAATACATTCAGTTCATAATACCAATCTGAACTTGTGGTAATAATGTGCTCTGCAGAACATGCAGGTACTGATCTTATTTCATTGTGTTTTCAACTATGTAGAGTCTCCCGGGGCCATTGACAGACATTACAGACCATACCATGACCGATGTAGGGTGTTTGTCTGCTCTACACAATTTGGATGGAATTCTTCATTTGATCTTCACCACACATATAAAGATTTTCCATCAGAAATCTGAAATATAGATTATCTGAGAAACAAACCTTTTCCCAGTCATTAGCAATCAAATGTTGTAAACCCTTAGCCCATTCCAAACGTTTTAGTGCCATTTGAGGAGTAATTTTTGCCTTTTGGCGTGGTCCGCGAGCATTTAATCCTTCTCTTGTAAGAGATCTGCTTAGAGATGATGGAGAAACAGTGACACCTACGTCTTGGAGCTGAACAGCTAACTCCCTATTAGTGCACCACGATTCGACAGCAAAATATTTTTCAGTTCTCTAACTGCTCTGTCATTGATTTTGCGTTTCCGCCCACACTTTCCAATACGCTTTTGTCCGAACACATGTGAATTACATGCCGCTTGCTTAATACGCCTGGCGTAGTTTTGAGATATTTCCAGTTTCTTAGCTATTTCAGACTGTCTACACCGGGTTTCTTCCAAAAGTAGCTGAACACATGCAGCTTTTCTTAGTGAAAGGTCGGTGGATTTACACATAACCTCAAATGTATGATACTGCAAGATAACCAAACTCGTTGCTCAAACTTCTAGCACTTATCACTATTATTATGTAATTCAAGGTTCAAATTGTATCCTTAAAACATGCAGATTTTATAAATTTACAAATAATCAATACATATTTCATAAAACCCCAAAGAAAAGTTAGTGTAAACACTAAGCAAATATGGGCACAGCTGACTAAAACACATTGTTGTCAAATTTATGGAAACAATATTACAAACATTGGCATGAAATATATTCTACATTAACACACAAGAGCTAAAACAATATGTAAAACTGTGTTAGGATTAAAAAGATGTCATTTTTATCTCTCTTCTAAGTAAATATCGAAAAATTTAGATTTACTCTAATAATTTGCAAACTTCTGCAAATGACAATAGTCATGATAGTGACGAAAGTGAGACTGCAGAATAGTCAGAAAAAAAAAACAATGAAACAATACATTGTAGTCCCAATGAAACCGTAGTATGTATTCAGTTCATTTATAAATAACTGTATACCTATGTAACCTTTACATAATACTACATGGTTTCCCTTCCTTTCTGAATTCCTGGAAGAACCACTTGCATAATTGTCTCCCCAGTGTTTTTAAGCAAATTTTGCGAGAAAAAGGGGGAATACGGTAGTTAAGTACATAAACTTCACTTCATTGTGTTATATCAGATCGCAGTACTCCTGCATTTAAAAGTTGTTAGTTTCTTCCAGCAGGGACAAACTTTTCTTCTAAGTGTATTGTGACTTTGTGGGTTCGTAGAATTAAAAGGCCGAGTTGCAGAAATTAAAAATATCCTTTACTTCCGTAGAGATACACTGTTCAATTCTCACGTAACAACATTACATCACTTAATAACACAATCTTCCAAGGTCGATGACAATAACAAACCGTGACAGCTGATTACATTAGCTCTCGTTACAACAACACTCTTGTTACACAACTGTCTTTTCAACAACACCCTCAGCTGTTCTCTGATTACTCTGTTTACAACTCGCGACTCCTCTTGCTTCACAACAACTCTGCGTGTCACAATCGCTTATATATCGCATTCGAACTCGAGAAACTTCTGGAGCAAACGAGAAAAACAACCATCTCCGTCAATCGAGATATCACTAGAATCTTCCAAACATGAAATCCTAGCTGTGCCGACAAGTCCTTTGTGTACACTAGCCGCGCTGCTTATCAAGATCTTTATTACCGTGAAACATTATCCGCCGTCTACTATCTATTTGTGCCGGAACTGTTTATGCCTGTTATCGCGACACTGCTCCCTCCTCAAGGCTGGCCGTCCTGAACAGCACCATCGTAGTGGGTCAGACGATCCAAGTGTATCACCAGCATCTTCCCTCGGGGCACCTTCTAGATGCGGTAGACCACGTCGTTAATCCTCTTCACCACCCAGTACGGTCCCTGCCATGGTTGCTCGAGTTTGGGCATCGTCCATTGTTCCGGGTAGGACGGTACAACAAGACTAGGTCACCCTGTTGGAACCCTTGGCCGTTGGCTTGCCTGTCGTATCGGGTCTTCATGCGGTCGCTCGCCTTCTGGATGTTCTGACGAGCCGTCTCATGCATGTCGTGGAGATGGCCCACCAGCTTTTCCACATACTCGGTTGCTGGTTGCTTTGCGTCCGGGGGGCTTCCAAAAGCCAGATCACATGGGAGGTGTAACTCTCGACCTAACATTAAGCTGGCTGGTGTCATCCCAGTGGTGTCGTGTGCTGACGAGCGGTAGGCCAGCAAGAACAGTGGCACCTTGACGTCCTAGTCTCGCTGATGGCTGGCCACGACCTTCCTCAGGTGCTCTTCTAAGGTCTTGATGTATCTCTCTACCATGCCGTCCGACTGTGGATGTAGGGGTGTGGTGCGGGTCTTGTTCACTCCAAACCTTTCTAGTGCCTCCTTCATCAGCGTTGATTCAAAATTGGTGCCCTGTTCTCTGTGGAGCTCTAACGGCACCCCAAATCGGCAGAACGGTTGCTCCACAAGGCAGTCTGTGATTGTCTTCGCCTCCTGGTTCGGATTGGCATACACTTCCGGCCACTTGGTGAAGTAGTCCACGACCACCATCAGGTATTTGTTGCCTCGGTCGGACACTGGGAATGGTCCAGCTATGTCGACGGCGATCCTTTCGAATGGCGCTCCGACGTTGTACAGTTGCATGCGACCCTGGCTCCTAGTCTGGGGACGCGACTTGCCGCGCACGCGTGACATTGACGGCACCATCTCTCAGCATCTGCTCGGAGCCTGAGCCAGAAGTAACGCTGTCGCAGTTTGTCGATCGTCCGGTTTCCTCCCAGGTGTCCTCCTGAAGTACCAGCGTGCACTTCCTCCAAGACTTCCGGGACTTTACTTCGGGGAAGTACCAACTGCTCCCTCTGCGTCTTCCCATCAGGCGAAACCCATTCCCAGAACAGCACGCCCTCTCTTGTCTTCAGTGAGTCCCATTGGGCCCAGTACGACTTGTAGGTGGCGCTCCTCGGTGCGATATCCTCCCAGGTTGGTCTTGTTCCTGCCTCCACTTCTCTCAAGAGTGGCCACAAGTCTGCGTCCGCCGGCTGCTCCCTTATCAGGCCTGCGCTATCCCAGCCATACGCATTTACTGCCGTGACTACTAGGACTGCTGCGGCACGCTCCTTCTCTTCCATTCTTTTGCATTGGCCGCAATCCTCTGGGCTGGGTCTTTGAGACATGGCGTCTGCGTTACCGTGGCTCTTCGCTCAACGATGTTCAGAGGTGAAGTCGTACTCCTGCAGCCTGTGGACCCAACGTGCTGTCTGGCCTTCCAGGTTCTTAAAGCTCAATAGTCAGGTTATGGCGGAATGGTTAGTCCTCAGGTGGAATGGCTGACCGTACAGTTACTTGTAGAAGTGCTCCAGTGTCTTTACTACCGCCAGTAATTCTCGCCGGGTGACGCAGTACTTCTTTTCTGCCTTGGATAGTGTCTTGCTGTAGTAGGCTATCACCCGCTTATTACTGCCCTGAACTTGCGATAGGACGCCTCCAATGCAATGGTCGCTGGCGTCGGTGTCCACAGTGAAGCGGCTACCTGGTGGTGGGAATGCCAAAATAGGAGCACTTCACAGTGTCTTCTTCAGATGCTAGAAAGCGTGTTCAGCGTCCTCCGTCCACACATAGGATCGCTGTTCCTCTGTCAGGCGGGTAAGGGGTTTGGCGATGTTAGAGAACCCCTTTTTGAAGCGCCGGTAATAACTTCACAGCCCCAGGAAACTGCTTAACTCTCGCTTATCCTTTGGGCGAGACCAATCGCTCACAGCCTGGTTCTTCTCCGGCTCTGTGGCCACTCCGGTTGGTGAGACTATGTGTCGCAAGTAGTTAACTTCCTTGCGGAAGAGCTGGCAATTCTTTGCGTTTAGCTTTAAATTGGTCGCCTGCAGTCTCTGCAACACCTTGCCCACGTTTTTGAGATGGTGTTCAAAAGTCTTGTCGACGATGATGATGTCGTCCAGGTATAGCAGGCAGGTGTCATAGGTCAGCCCTCTCATCACTGATTCCATTAGATGTTGGAAGGTAGCTGGTGCGTTGCAGATGCCAAAGGGCATAACTGTGAACTGCCAAAGCCCTTGGCCTGACAAGAATGCGGTCTTCTCCTTGTCTCTCGGGTCTAGAGCCACTTGCCAGTAACCTGACTTATGGTCCAGGGTCAAGAACCACTGTGCACCAGCTAGCGTGTTCAGGGTATCGTCAATCCGGGGTAAGGGGAAACAGTCATTCCGGGTGACAGCGTTCAGCTTCCTGTAGTCCACACAGAAGCGTAGCTCGCCGTTCTTCTTTGTTACCAGATCTACAGGGGAACATCAAGGGCTGTCAGACCCTTCAATCACTCCCCTGGATTTCATGTCATCTACGATATCCCGTACCGCCGCTTGTTTCGCCAGTGGAACGAGTCTATGCGGTGTCGATGCGGTGAAGCACTTTATCCGTGCGGCCGTAGTCACTGTTGCCTTGGCTGAAGACGCCCTGGTATCGCCTCAGCAGTTGTCGAACTTTCTCCCGCTGTTCTGCGGTCAGGTGTTCGGCTGAGTTGAGCAGCCTCACTGGCACCTCCTCTCGTCACGGCAATAATGTCCTGGCTACACAGAGTCCGTGCACAGGCGTCTTCTGGTCCAGCATCATGTTCTTTGTCCGCTGGCCTTCCAGTCGCTCCGTCACCACCACCTCGTTTCTCGCGGGGGCAGCCACGTCTTCCTTCAGGACGACCCTGCAAATTCCATGGCGCTCTTCGGGCTGCCGGAGTATCACCTCTTCTTCATTGAGCCGCGGGACCTTCCTGTTGACTTCGACCGTCGCCTCGTGGCTCCTGAGGGCATCAAATCCCTGTATCACCTCCTCAGCCACCTTCGCGATGAACACCCATAGACGCACGACACTCCGTCCCAAGGTCAACTTCAGTAGGGCCTCCTTTTCCACAGGCAAGGTTTCGCCCGATGTCGTCACAAACTGGTATGGTAGGCTCGGCTTCCTCGTCGGCAAACCCTTGGCCACGTCAGGTCTGATGATGATCACTGCTGCCCCGGTGTCCACAAGCACGCGGCACGGCTTCCCCCTCACCCAACCGTCCGCGATGAGGCTGTCATCCATACGCCGGCTGACGGCGCGCAGTGTCACTCGAAGTGATGGTGGTGTTAGCGCCTACGTGCTCTTCGCCACGCCGGTCCTTACTCGTTCCTCCGGCTGCCCTTCCTGGTGTCGGTCATCCTCGCGGTTATCGTCGCGGCCAAGTTGCTATTTGCAGCTTCCGTCTTCGTTGTTAATTCGGTCTTCATTTCTTCCATCTTCTCGGTGATGTCGTCGTCCTGCTTCTTGACACCAATTGTGACTTTGTGGCTTCGTAGAATTAAAAGGCCGAGTTGCAGAAATTAAAAATATCCTTTATTTCCGTCGAAATACGCTGTTCAATTCTCAGGTAACAACATTACATCACGTAATAACACAATCTTCCAAGGTCGATGACAATAACAAACCGTGACAACTGATTACACTAGCTCTCGTTACAACAACACTCTTGTTGCACATCTGTCTTTTCAACAACAACACTCTCAGCTGTTCTCTGATTACTCTGTTTACAACTCGCGACTCCTCTTGTTTCACAACAACTCTGCTTACTCACGCTGTTTACAACTGTCCGGCTGGCGTATCACAATCGCTTATATATCGCATTTGAACTCGAGAAACTTCTCGAGCAAACTTGAAGAACAACCACTCTCCGTCAATCGAGATATCACTAGAATCTTCGAAACCTGATATCCTAGCTGTGCCGACAAGTCCTTTTTGTACACTAGCCGCGCTGCTTATCAAGCTCTTTATTACCGTGAAACATTATCCGCCGTCTACTATCTATTTGTGCCGAAACTGTTTATGCCTGTAATCGCGACAGTATGCTGTATAATGCAGGTAACTTCAGAAAACAAAGATTTGCTTAATTTTTAGCAGGAATAAACGGAAATGACGAATGAGGTACAAGAAATACACTTTTGCACTTGTATACTGCACACTTTTACAGTTATTGATTGGTGGCTTATTTGTCATCTCTCAGTACAGCTATTAGTCTTTGTGTAAGTACTTACCATTGGTACTACTGATTGATATGTGATGCCAACGTTAGTCGGGCCAGGAACTAAGCTGGCGCATTTTTTTTCTGTCGCTTTACCGCAACGTTCCCCGCTGAAGTACAGTCATCGTAAAGAAAGACGGTATTCCATGCCAAACTCAAATTTTGGCATATCCATGACCTAGTAGCATAACAGTCAGTGACGTATATTATGGGCTATCAAAGCTATCACCGAAGCCCATATCTAAAGTAAACTAGAAATTAATAAGCAATATTAATAATAATAGCAATACTACCAGTTTCCCCCATAAAGAATTAGTGCGTAGGGTGGAATATCTCTCTTTCCCTATCACTGAACAGAGGGGCAAGCACAGCTTCACTAGCTACTGTTGCAGCCTTCTCTACGGTAAGGGGCAGAGAGGGACACGGGGGAGAAATGCAGGATTCAACACGTAAAGGCTTCGGAACCTTACATCGCTACGCTCATACGATGTTTTCGGAAATATACCTACGGACAGGACTGGCTTTGGAATTCCGCATAGCAGTGTAGTTAAAGGCAAGAAAGAGCGTGTTTTCAATTAATACGGTCCTCAACAGACGTATTAGTATTGTTTATTTCATAGTGTACAATGTACCAAGACAGTTGCTAGCGTTAATTCTTCGAAAAGGGTGAAGAATGTGTAACTAAACAATTAGTGCAAAGACCATTGTTGCAGTTTAAATACGAGGATAAGTTACTGCTAATAAAACAGGAAAGGTCTACACCAGCTCATCCGCACTTGCAGTGTGAACAGAAGGAAAAAAATAAGAACCCTTATCAAAGGTATTTTAGTATAAGTAATTATGATAAGTATGAGGGGCTGTCTGGCTCATTCGAACTAAATAAACTTTATTGCTGGTCATGCTTGTTGTTTGCAACTGAGAACACCTTGAAATACTACGGGTTTCGCAAATTTAGCTTCTTTAATCATAGCTTTGGATAAACATAAAAGATCAACAATGTATATAAAATCTTTCACGGCATTAAAAACTCTCGGCATACAACGGGTAGACAATGCATTGAATTACCAAAAGAAACTTGCTGACAGTTTGCACAATGAAAAGTTAAGGAAATAGAAATGTATTGAAAAGATTGATTGATGCAGTGGTTCTTCTTGCAAAACAGGAATGTTCGTTTATATGCCACGATGAAAGTAAGGAGTCATTAAATAAAGACAATTAGATAGAATTGCTACAATTTCTGGCTAACTATGACACCGGCACTGTCTCAGTATATGAAGACAGCTGACGTTCTCGAAGGTACCTCGGCTGTTTTAACAGCTTATTTCAAGAAAAAAAAAAATGATTTAAATGTACTGTTTATGAAGTTAAAATTTAATCAATAATCCCTTATTGTCCGGATCTGGTAGGCTTAGTGATAGCCCAAGTCACAATCCCATCATACGCCACTGATAGTGGTCTTCGAAACTGACAACTTGTGGCTTTGTTCAACTGTGTGTGTGTGTGTGTGTGTGTGTGTGTGTGTGTGTGTGTGTGTGTCTGTGTGTGTGTGTGTGTGTGTGTGTGTGTGTGTGTGTGTGTGTGTGTGTGTGTGTGTGTTTAGATAAGATATCTTACTGAAGCACAATAATAAGTTATGATTGGATTGAGTGTACAAATAATTAAAAGTCGCATTTCATTCCCTTTTTGAGATAGTACCGCGGCACGAAGGCATCACTCTCGGAGCCACCCCTGACGAAAAGCAATGAGCCTGGTCCGCCAATAACATTGAACTAAGATATTTGGCGCACAATTGACAATGATGTTTACGGTCATGCTTGGTGCAGTGAGGTCGTTGTCATCACAGTAATAGCTGTACAGTATCGCTGTATCTAGGTACGTCAATGGCAGCAGAACTGGTCTTTATTTTGTGCTAGGAATGTACTCCGGTATATATTAATCACCCGCACTGCATCATACTACTCCCCTTTATACAAATTCCGTTACAGCCTTCCGCAGTAAGCTCCACCGAACACAATACAACGTTTCCACTGTTCAGTCCAATGTTCAAAATACTTCCTTAAGCGCCTTTTTAATAGCCTGTTGAGTACAACATCCGAAATTTTACGGTTAAGCTCTCGATCACTCTGAATATAAGGACCCCGAAACTCTTTTTTATTGCAGGAAATAAATGAGTTATACGGCGTGAATAAGGTGGATGTGGCATCATCTCAATGCTAATTCAGTGACTGTTTCTTGAGTCTTAATGGTGCAATGAACCAGTACATTATATTCATGAAGGACTCGTCCAATTTGAGCAAGATGTGTTTTTTTTTGTCATAATTTTCCTCCTTAATGGTCTGTTCAATACTTCACAATAGCAATTCACAGTATTGTCACCCAATTATCGGAAGGCGTGACCAACTGGCGGCTGGGTGAGGGCCGGGAGGCATTCGACCACGCCTACGCATTTGTCTTATAGCGTTAACGAAGGGATGGTTGGAAAAACATCACTGGCCGTCTCTCTCCCCTCCCCCTGCCATCTGGAACCTTCGCGGTGATTCACTGAAACGCGAGACTTCCAGAAACAGCGATATTCCTATAAAAATGGGCTGCAGTTGGCGAGTCAGGTGAGTTCTTGGCGAGCAGCCGTGAGGAGCGCCGAGTGAGTGGACGGACTGGAAGACTGTGTACGTGTATCAGAGGAGTTGTACGTAACTGTGAGCGTGCAATGGACCTGTGACAGACGAACTGGTGAATTGTAATTGTGTGCGCTAAGTAATTCTATGTAATCGGCAAGTGTTTCAACTGTAATTCGGTGGAAATAAAGAACATTTTGAGTTTGTGCAATTGGAATTTTAATTTCACGAACCCACAAAGTCACAGTATCAACCAGTACGTTGCTTACAGACACGTATTTAGAAGTCAATTTCCTGGGGGGGCCCTCCAAAAAATCTACGTTGAATTAATATCTTTGAATAAATAATTAATCAGGGATGTGCTTTTATCATGTTATTAAAAATAAAAACACATATAATATATTATATTCACATGACTTTCTCCACCCAAGCTTCTACAAATTGTTCTTAGAAACGTTTGTTTTTATCTTGTTTCTTTGGATAAATTCTGTAGAAATGCCTTGCACATTGCACACATTTTGTTCTTATAGCTGGAATAAAGTGATATAAGCAGTAATTTAAAAAGCGAACCACTGATTGAGGCATTTGAAGTAGTATTAATTCTCCTTGAATGAAAAAGGGAACAGAAACTTAAAAGTTAAAAATTACATAACTTTAAGTAAGTATCTGGGAAATCTAATCAACAAATTATAACGTATCGGAATTGCTTAACTTTGCAATACATTATTGTAATTGACATTAGTTGTGTATTTTAACGAGTTCTACAGCTGCTGTGCAGTAACTTTCGTTGATCTCTTAAATAAATTTATGTCTGTTTGACAGTGAATAGACACTTTAAGATGAGAAACTGGAATAAACTTTTTCGATTTATTGTAAACTAAACTTTATTTCAAATATTTATTAAAAGTTTGAAATGATAATTCATTTGGGAGGATCCGGACCCCTGGACCCCCCTTAAATACGTCCCTGGTTGCTTATCCACCACGTGACCATTCGCAGTGCCTTGTTTATTGAAAAACAAAAACTGCAGTTAGTAGAACTTTGGCTTTTGGGCCTCTTTTTTGTGTAATTTTACGTCCTCCAACTTTAAGTCATATCGGACGGTGAATGAAATGGGCGAAATGATGCTCAAATAAGCCCAGGGTCCATAGAGCTTAGAGTTACCCGACATTTGTCTTTCAGGATAAGGGAAGATCCCGGGAAAAAACGTTATCCAGGTAACTCACCATAACCGAGATTCAAACTCAGGACCTCTTGAAAGTGAGGCAGACACGCTAACATTTACGCTCCGAGGCGAGTGTATTATGTATACCAGGGGCGTCCAGAAAGAAAGCTATGTTTCAATTTATCTCCGCTGCAGCGCTGCGATTGCAGTTCCACACATGCGTGGTAGACGCTCTGTATCAAGTAGAAGAAACGTGCGCCATTGTGAGATCGCTTTCAGCCACGTACGCTTTGTTGTGCTTGTTTACAATGTGAGTGTTGATTGAAAATCCCGCCACTTGTGAAATAAGATCTGTGATTCGTTTTCTGAATGCTAAGAAAGTGAAACCAATTGCAATTTATCGGCAACTTTGCGATGTCAAAAGGTGTTGTGTTTCTTCACGACAACGCACGACCACACACTGCAAATGCGACGAAAAACATCCTATAGGGATTTTGCTGGGTCGTGTTTGACCACCACCCGTACAGCCCTGACCTATCTCTAGCGACTTTCATCTGTTTTTGCATCTCAAATATTTCCTTGACGGTCAACACTTCAACAATGACGAAGAGCTGAAAGAAAATGTTTGCAACTGGTTGAAGACATTGGCGGCGAACTTCTATGAAGAAGGTACACAAAAACTTTTGCCTCCCTATGACAAATGCCTGCAAAATTTCGGCAGTTATGTGGAAAAGTAGTTTATGAGTTGTAGAATTTTGTGCAATGAATAATTTTTCTGTATCTGCACACAATTTAATTTTATTACCAAACAGAACTTACTTTCTGGGCGTACCTCGTATTTTATCTTTACGAGTAATTAGCAATTGCCTCTCAACGGAAGTAAGTCAGCTTACCTCCCTGCTATGAAGGATTGAATTTTTATAGAAACTGAAATCATATACAACATTTCTACGAAATTCAGAAAATACTCCCATATATTTATTGCTACCCAAAGAAAAATATTCAATGATTAAAACAAAATTAAATACGAATGAAATAAATGTAACTTGGAAAAGAATAACAGGTGTCAGAAATTACTCCCTGAATTTCATAAATAGCTAATTGAAATAGATTACACTGGGCAACAATGAAAATGCTTCGGGCTTAAAAATAGTCAATTTACATGTATTCCCATCTGCTGAATTAAAAAACGACCATAAAATGATAGATTAGCTCTTGTTTTGTAGATAAAGTGACATTTCATTGTTAGAGTGAAGATTTTAAATTTGGGGGAATTTTTTGGGAGTTGGCACACCTGTCAAATATCAAAACACAATCAGAGAGAAATTTTGGAAATTAAGTGATTCAAAAGTTAAGGAAGGCATTTTTGTCGGACCACAAATAAGAGAACTTGTAAAGGATCCTGTATTTGACCATGTTTTGGAGGGGAAAGAAAAGGAAGTTTGGGAAGCCTTTATGGATTTTTAGACAACAAAAGAGATGACAACTACAAGCATTTGGTAACAGTGCTCCTGCAAAAATACCGTAACTTTGGAAGCAACGTGTCCCTTAAGATCCATTTTATCCACCCCCACTTAGACTTTTTCCCTCCTAGTTGTGGAGCTGTTAGTGATGAATATGGGGAGAGACTCCATCAGGGCATTTCTGTTATGGAACAAAGATATCAGGGCCGTTGGAATGAAGTAATGCTTGCGGATTACTGTTGGTCTTTGTATAGGGATTCTGCGGAACTCCATCACAAGAGGCAAGCTAAAAGACGACGAAGTCAATAGGCCACCACATGATTCTCTTGAGACACGACTATCTGCGAAGTATTTTTGAAGCAATTTAAAACTCTTAGCATGTAATTACCAGTTTAAGAAGTCAAATGCACTTTCATTGTTGTTAGCATGCATGTAATTAAAATGTATCCCTTTCTCTCAATCCGTTAATATGTAATACTTCCGCCTTGTGTATGTCATAGAAACTAGAGCTAATAACAGTTTTTCATTGTTATGTTTGTTTTTCCCAACCCAAAATTAGTAGGAATTGCTTCATGAAGTGCTCGAAGCTTTCAAAAATTATTTTTGATGCCCTGTGTTATTAATAGAAACACATTATAATTATTAAATTCGATATTCATTAACGTTATACATCATATAAATTATTTTAAATTTGCTGTAATATTGCAATTATTGCAGATACACCGTTTGTATACGCCTAGTGTGGAGAAATGATTAATTTCCATCAATAAACCAAACTAATAAGAGTTAAATGATGAAGCTTGAGACTCAAGTACTTACAATAGTAAGTCGCCACAAACGGTGTATCTTGGATGCCAGAGCCCCTAGTGGTCTACCGGGGAAATATACGAGTCAATTGGAGAATTTAATATCAGGACGGCACGTTGACCATGGTACCTCAATGGTTAAGAGCGACTGGGCGGAAATAAGGAGATCCGTGGTTCAAATCCCGGTCATGGCGTTGAATTTTTCATGTTGACTCTATCTAACAAGTAATACTAAGTTTAAAATAAAAATTCAACTTTCCACAATTTTCGAACACATCTTCCTTGTTCAGATTTAAAATCTCTATCAGCATCTTAGCCCTAGTAGCCACTCTATAATCTGTTGTGTTAATTTTTCCGTCTTTTAAATGTATCTTTTGGTTTTCTTTCACCAATAACTAATCTTAAACTTTTTAGCATTTTTTCTCTTCAAATCTTAAACAAATATTTCAAAATTTACAAACCTCTTTTGGTTTGGGACCAACCATAAATAACGGCTTCAAATTTGAATGAAAAGAAGCATTTGTAAGCATAGCTTATTGAAGAACTGAATGCGAGCTATCCGTTGTACTTTCATTCATACATTTCCTATTCAAAACTTTTGCCATACTCACCGATGTAGATTTTTTAAACTACTTTTGCTATGAGCACCACTCTGGAAGTTTTGACAACTGAGTTATGACAGTGGAGCATCGACAATGAACTACGATGACACGGCAGCCCACTTAGCTGGAGTGCTCACCCGCCACAGAATATTGGATTCTATAATCGCTGCACTTCTAGAACTCAACTTGAAGTAAACACAGTTTTACTTTCTCTAGTATGTAGTTATATTGTGTACCGTTCAAAACTCTGATATGAGACTGCACGGGAAATACATGATAGAACTTTCTGAATAAAAAAAGTTTGTAGAAAAAGGTCTTTGCGTAGGTATGAGCTTGTCTATCTCTGAACACACAACTTAAAAACGGAAGGTAGGTTGAATGTCAAGAATAATTTAAACAGTGTGACTATAGAAGATTATTTAGTTGATATAGAAATTGAATCAGTCATTTTAGAAAGGACCATATTCCAAATTGTTCATTTTTCAAGAATCAATAAAAATGGTTTATCTTGTTTGTGTAATAATTTGAACTATTTATAATATCACCAAACATAAGCAGATAGTAAGAGAAATCATAGATAATATATTAAACTTAGCCTACATACATCTCCTAGTGAACTGGTCAATGAATTTGAATACCTATGGAGTGAGGTTGAATAACAATGGAAAGTGGGGAGCACACAGGGGAAAAATGGTAGCAAAAGGAATGGCGGCAATGAATGGAATAGGAATTTGCAAATATAAGCTAGAAATGACAACCAAGTGGTTAGAAAAATGTATTGTCACCCAATTATCGGAAAGCCCGACCAACGACAGCTGAGAAGGGACCAGAGGCATCCGAGCCACACCCACCCATCAATCTCAGTCACTAACTGAGGGGATGATTAGGGAAGTGTCACTTGTCACTGGCCGCCTCTTCCCCCCTCCCCTGCCGTCTGGAACCTTCGCGGTGATTCACTGAAACTAGAGGCTTCGAGAAAACGGCGATATTCCTATAAAAAGGGCTGCAGTGAGTGAATTGAGTTAGTTCTTGGCGAGCAGCGAAGCAGCGCCGTGCTAGTGTACGGACGAGAAGACTGTGTACGTGCATCGGAAGAGTGTGTGTAACTGTGAGCGGCAGTGGAACTGTAACAGACGAACTGGTGAAACGTAATTGTGTGCATTACGTAACACTGTGTAATTGGCAAGTGTTCCACTGTAAGTCGGTGGAAATAAAGAACATTTTTGAGTGGTGCAATCGGACTTTTAATTTCACGAACCCACAAAGTCACAGTATGAAGCACTAGTGGAATCCAAAATGTTGTATGCAGTGGACATCTGGGGGAGGGAGCCACAGAGGTAAACAAAACGGTGAACCAAAACTACAGAAGGTTTTGTAAAGAGCTACTACGCTTACCAAGATCAGCAACTAGGGAAGTAAAATGAAATGTGTAGTGTTTAACGCCCGCTTTAACTACATACGGCACCGCAGGCGGTGACACTGATGATACATGAGATGAAAATGGAGCACCAGTGGAATGAGATGGAGGGAGAAACTGGAGGTCCCGAGAAAACCCGTCCCAGCGCCGTGTTGTCCACCACAAATCTCACTTTGTGGTCGCATGGGATCGAACCCGGGCCGCCTTGGTGAGAGCCAAGCGGTCTAATCACTGAGCCACGGTGCGGCCACTAGGAAAGTAGCTTTAGACAAGAAGAAATGGAATAATAATGGAAATAATAATAACATATTGGTATAGGTGTTTGGCCAAAGAAAAGGGGAAAATTATGAAATTATGCATGAAACAGCAAAAACGATTAGTGAACTCAAATAGTTGGTGGGCAGAGATAGGAGGAATTATGGAATGTGAGATATATGGAGATTAGAGGAAAGGAATACAAGCGATGTGGGTAAATTAGTAAAATGCAGAATAGAAGATATAGAAAGGTAGGAAATATGGGGAAGTCTAGAAAATATGAAATCATTACAATTTTATAAACAAATAAAAATAAATTGGGGACGAGAAGCATATGTAGATTACTGCAATAGACAAGAGAGAGAAGGGTTAGCTTGGATGAGAACAGGAGCAATATTTCTAAGAAGGATAAGAGGTAGCGAAAAGGGAATTTGTGAATTGTGTGGGGTAAAGAAAGCATAGAACACTACGTAACAGAATGCAAGGAGGTTGCAATATGGAGAAAAAAGGTTTGGGAGGAAAAATGGGAGAAAGTAGAGAAGAGGATAGTAGCTATAAAAATGTTAACGGGCAGGGAGGAAAAGAAGGTAGGAAGTATTGGTGAGTTCTTGCAGAAAGTAAAAGAAAAATGGGCCAGAAATTTAAGCATATAAGAGAGGAAGATAAGGGGGAAGAAAGGGACTAATTAAGTAACAAGGAGGCATGGAGCTTAAGAGCTACCTGGCAGAGCAAAAGACCAGGGTGTCATGTAAGCCAAGATGGCAACAAGGTAAAGACAAATAAATGTAGTTTAAAGTTGTAAATTGTAAAATTTTGGAATATGCACAGTAAAAATCTAAATTACGATGCTATTTGCGGATGACCAAGGAATTATAAGTAAAATTGAAGACGAGCTGCAAAGAGCAGTATATATTTTACAGAAGTTATGTAAGAATTATAATTTCAAAATTTCCACAAATAAAACAAAAACAATGGCGTTTCGAGGTAAAAACACTATTAGAACCAAAATAGTAATTGATGATATTATCTTAGAGCAAGTTACGGGTTTTAAATATTTGGGAACATATGTCAGTTATAAATATGAAAATGATTTTAAAAATAAATTACCAGTGGTTCAACAAATATGCGGCATAATAAATAGAAGTCTAGAAACTAAAACCAGAAAAGAAACACGGATGAAATTTTATAAAGTAATGGCTGTGCCTGCTTTTCTTTTTGGTTCTGAAACATGGACATTAACAAAAGCAGACAAAAACAAGATACAGGCTGCCGAAATGAGATTTTTAAGAGCAGTAAAGGGATGTACTCTTTTAGATAAAATTCCAAATGGAAACATAAGAGAAGATTTAGAAATAAGTTCTTTAGAAGAAAAAATAATAAATTATAGAAATGAATGGAGAGAGCATATTGAGAGAATGCCGAGAGATAGGATCTCAAGAAGAGTTATAAACTATAAACCTAGAGGAAAGAGATCCGGGAAGACCACAAAAACGATGGTCAGACATGTTTAAGCCGGAATGGGCAGTATTGCCTAGCCCTTGGAGTGAAGAAGAAGAAGAAAACAAAAAATCTAAATTTACAAAATTTACGAAAATAGGTTTTACATTTTGGAATAAAGCCCTTTCTTCAAGATAAAAAATAAGAAAGGTAAATGTAGTTTGAGTTGCCACCATTGCATATAGTTTATTACTATTTTCTATTAATTTACATAGAAAACAGAAATCTGTGCTGATAGGGAAATTTCATCCCATCATCCCTTTTTAAATTATGTTCTTTAGACAAGCTGGAAATATAAAATAAAATATTATTGCCGTTTTCTTTTACACTAACAGTCCAAAAGAGTATTTCTTCTTAGAAAGATTTAAATCCTTCAGGGATAAAAGCATTTATATGGCCTTGGTCATGATATGCCCTTGTTAATAGGAGCTGAACTTTGAGTTGCAGGAAGTCACAAATCATAAGTATGCCTTATAATTCCTCCTCTGTCAACAGATTCTGTAATTTGATGATTTGTAGAACAGTGCTCAAAATACATGAAAGCTGTTAGCTGAAAGGACATTTTAACTTCTGATGTAACAGCTCTACCTCTTGACTCGAGAGACAGTCCTCCTTTCATATAGTATTTTGGCCACCATTTGGAAAAGTGGAAGATACTTTCTTTTGTGTCCAAAGGGGCACGTATACGCATGCGCAAGCAGACGATCAGCCGGTTCTCGAGTTGCAGCCAACATGAGAAAGATATGTAAAACTTGTAGCCAACCTTTGCAAAAGTCCGTGTGCAAGGGAACATGGTTTGAGCAAGCGAAGTTAGCGCCCGGTCAAATTTTGTTACTCATGCACTGCTTTGTACATAAACAATCGTACGACACGATGATAATGGAGTGCTCTGTAGGAAATACATGTATGAGCTCACGGACTGTATCGGACTGGTTCGGCTACTGCCGTGAAGTGTGCATGATGTCAAATAACATCAAGTATACTGCAAGGAGGGAAATTGGCGGTCCGGTCACGTCGTTCAAATCGACGAATGCAAAATAGGACGACGCAAGTTTCATCGTGGGTGTAGCGGGCTAAGACAAAATGCCTTGGCCCCTGGTCACGGAAAGTGGCGCGGTTCGATGCCACCCATGCAGTTGCGGAATTTAAGTCCGGGGTATACGGCAAGCGCCCATTCAGCCTCGTGAGGAAAGTGAGGAGCTTACGCTAGGTAAGCGGCCCTGGTCACGAAAACCAATGTTCCGGCTGGGGGATGCCAAGATGCTGAGCACATCACCTCCCCGTATCGGTTAGATGATCACCTACCTCTACTTTGCGTAGGTGGGCGTGAGGCCAGCAATTGGGTTAGTAGGCCTTGGCCTGTCGCGCCAGGGTCCTATTCAGAAACTGGAATGAAGGTAGATGTCATGTCAACAATAAACAAAGGAGCAAGGCAAGGGTGTCCACTTTCACCGTCAGTTTTTAATATTTATATTGACGATGCCATATCTGATTGGCAGACAAAATTAGATTCGCATTTTATAATTAGAAATAGATATTTTTGTGGCGCTGGGCATAAACGTGTCGGTACAAATCGATAATAGACGGCGGATAATGTTTCAGGAGCTTGCATAAACAATTAACGATAGTGCCGATAAAGAAGAGATGGATTGTTTATCACAGAGGTGAGGGACTTGCCAGCACCTATATAGTTACATTCTAGAACATTCGTGTTTTATCTGGTGACATTTTAGAGTAAAGTCGAGAACAATCTAGAATGATCGATTAGGTGTATAAGAAGAAGCCATGGCTAGTGATGAGTCAGGTAGTTGTGAAACAGCTGTTGTGAGTAAGCAGTAGTTGTGAAATGAGAGATAGCCAGCTTTGTTGTAACGAGAGATAAAGTTGCAATCTGCTGTCACTGTTTGTTATTGTCCTCGACCTTGGAAGATTGTGTGATGCAATGTTCTTACGTGAGAATTGAATAGTGTATTTCGACAAAAATAAAAGAGATTTTTAATTTCTGCAACTCTCGGCCTTCTAAGTCTACGAACCCACAAAGTTACAATATTTAGATACTTTTTAATTTGCATATTATAACATAATATTATTATATAACACTGTTCTCCCCGTAGGGGAGGGGATCCGTCCCCTTCAGCTGTCGTGGTGCGGGCGCTGTGGACCCTTAGCACTCGTGGTATAGTGGCCGCGTTTAAACCATCCCCAACCGGCTCTCTTTGTAGGGGAAAACTATTCCTCCCCCTAACCACAATGTCATAAACATCTTAGAAAACACCAACCGGGGTCAGAGGTGAAGAATGCTAGGCACGTGTTTACAACTGAGAATATCCAAGGTTGCCGTTGTTTAACATAACGTTTAGAGGCAAAATATAAATAAAGCAATGATTAATGTTTCCTATAAGTAATAGATAATGTTACAACGCTTTGTAACATGACTGAAAAGAGATATGTCACCTATGTTATGCTATTAGTACTTATATTACGTACAAGAACTAAGTGCGTATTATTAGCATAATATCTAAAGAACGTTTAGTAAAATATCATTACAATTTTCAAAGGGTTAAATTGCATCAATGTTTATGAATTTGCGAGGGATATTTACATGCGAATTAAAGAAGCACTTTGGATATTCTGGTAGTTAATAATAATTTATAAGCAAAGACTGCACGTTAGAGCTTTGTTTATTGCAGTCGTGAGCCGATTTATTCTAAAACATTTTCCTTTATTCTATGGCAGCTACAGTTGGTGAATTTTTGTTGATTTAACAAAGCAATAAACACTTCAAAAGTAAAAAAAAAGTAAAAAAGACGAACCAATGTATTAAAGAAAAACTAGTAAGGAAACTCTATTAACTCTTTTTAAATTTTCGAAGCTTTTAACAAGGATGTCTGCCAATTTTACAAGTTTGAATAACGTTAAGCAGTATATTTTTTGGGGGAGGGGGGCTCTTCTGCTAAACACAATTTAAATAAGTAATCACGTACACTCCGCATAATAATTAAATATGTCATAAACGCTTTACAACTCGAGAAAGTTTAGAAATACTGTTAGATATATATTACAAGTATGAATGGAAATCCATGTTAGGTTCGATACCCACGGTCTCCACATCTTAATTAAATTACGCAAGTGCTAAACGCCAATAACTATTAAACACTAATAAATGTATAAAACTACACTAAGTAAAACACTATGTAACTTCTATACATATAAACTTAATTAACATACATAGGAAGCATGTTTGCACAGTTTAAGCTAATTTCTGAGGACACAAGAGAAATATTGCAACAGTGCTTTAACTTGCTGAACGCATTAAGAAGGACGACCCATATGTTTAAGGGTGGAAGACCCTTATAATTGCTTACATGTGAGGAGGCGTGGTCAGAAGGGAAAGCTTTGATGCCGCCTGGGATGCAATGAACGAGGCTACAATACCTCTGACGTTACTAGAGGAACCTCGGGCCGAACATCTGAGTCCCTCCTTCGGGAGTTGAGGGAAGCCATTAATTCTCCCGGGTACTAGCCTGCAGAGCTAGTAGAAGGTGTGCTAGATCACCAGGCGGCCCCACCGAGGTCATATCGGTAGTCTTCACCTTTGGTGTTGGCGCGCGTAAATGGCGTATCCACTTCCATCCCGTCTTGTGTCCTTGGACCAGATGGGGGGGGGGCCTTGTTTTAACCCAGGTCTTGCCCTATGGAAAGCCCCACGGAGGACGCCGAGCGCCCTTTGGGACAGCTCGGATAACTCCCTGGTTGAAAGAGGCCCGGGTCTTGTTCCTACGGGTTCAAGACTAATGGGAGTAGAACCTCTGGACTCAAACTGTCCGTCCATATAGTTTAACAATATCTATAACCAAAACCAAAGTCTTAGCCTGCAAGGGATCCAAAATGTTATTAGAAGGAAAACCCGTTGAACGAATTATCTTCGTTGCAATATATCTTATTTAAAAAATAGTGAGGCTAGTGTGAAGAAATGATTAATTTCCATCAATTAACTAAAATAATAAGAGTTAAATGATGAAGCCTTGGACTCAAATACTTACGATAGTAAGTCGCCACAAACGGTGTATCTCAAATTCGAGAGCCCCTAGTGGTCTGCCGGGAAAATATACGAGTCAACTGAAGAATTTAATGTCGTGACGGCAGGTTAGCCATTGTAGCTTTAAGAGCGACTGGATGGAAACCAGGAGATCCGTAGTTGAAATCCCGATCATGGCATTGAATTTTTCATGTTGACTCTATCAAAAACTTTAAGCTATATACGGCTAGTTTGAAGAAATGATTAATTTCCATCAATTAACCAAAAAGATCAACAAATTTATGTGGCACCACAGAGAAGCTTAACAAATACGAGAAGGAAGACTAAATTAAAATTTTATAAAGTAATGGCAGTTCCTATATTATTATATGGTAATGAGTTTTGGACTTTAACAAAAAAGGAAGAACAGCGGATTGAAACAACGGAAATGAAGTTTTTAGGAAATGTAGCAGGGTGTAATCTTCTAGATAAGAAAACAATTGAATATTCTCTTCTAGAAAAGAATTGAATATTTTTAAGCTAATAGATAGAATAAAACAATATAGAAATAACTGGAAGCAACACGTCGACATAATGAATGATAGCCACATTCCAAAATTAGCTTATTAGGTAGAAGAAATATAGATAGACCAAGAAAGAGATGGATACAACACATTTAATTTAGGATCTATGAAACCGGAACGAGCCTTGATGGCTTAAGGGGGGACGTACGAGAAAATGTTCAAAAAATGTAATTTTGTATTGTTTTGTAAAATAGTATATAGTATTAGCTATCAAACACCAAAATATTATGACTGCACGTGGTCTGTATGTACCTTTAAAAATTTAAATGCCCTAGTGTTGCATAGTAGCATAGTAGCAACACATAGTCTTCCTTCAGCTGTCTTGGAGTCTATAAAGCCCACCTACCAATTCTTAGCACACACAGACTTGCTAAAAAAATGTCTCTATGGAGAGACACAAAACCCAAATGAAAGCCTCAACAGTTTGATATGGAAATGGTGTCCCAAAACATCATTTGTGTCTTCCATAGTGGTGCAAATTGCTACATTTGATGCTGTAATAGAGTTTAATGATGGGAATGTTGGCAGAAAGAAAGTTATGCATCAGTTAGGGTATCAACCTGGTGTGTTTATGGAGTACCGACAACATTCGCATCGCTGGTGCAGAAAGAGCTATGAAATTAATGCAGAAAGAAGCAAGACAGAAGAGGAATTTAAAAAGAAAGGCTGAAGAAGACCAAATGAGGTTACAGACTATGGATATGTGAAGTTCTGACGTAAAATTAAATAGCAAACTGAATAATACTTATTGTATTTTAAATTGCCTTTCCCCATAACTTGCATTTTCTACAACTTCAACCCATTTTTCTCTCAAACTACTTCATCTACAGAGATGACATTTAGCACACAGCTTTCCTATGCCACAATGAACATTCTGTTGGTTCTAGAATTTAAGATTAAGCTCCAGATGGAATGTGATGATACAACACATATGAAATTATTTTAATTTTTAAAGGATGCATATGATTAACATTTTTTTTAATTCTATATAGCTTCAAAAAGAAATCTAAATCCAACAAATTCTTTTTAGTGTGTTTTAAAATAACATACCAAATTTCAGAAAGATAGCATATGTGAATTTTGAAAAAAAAAAAATGCGCTTAGGTTTGTAAATATCTCTGCATATAGAAAAAATATGCCGCATTAGTTATAAACAATGGAAAATTATGAAATAAATTGTGCATATTAACTGTATTATATTAAATGAGTATAACAAGTTTCACTTCCCTAACTTAAAAACTTTGGATGATATTGCTATTTATGTAAGACCCTGAAATTTTGCATAAACCCCACCTTAAGCCATGAAAAGTTGATGATAATGATGATGATGATGATAATAATAAGATAGGTAACTTGATATTTTGTTTCTCTGCATCGAGCGGCGGTTTGGTTAGGTTTGCTAAAACAAGTATTTTACAAAGAAAAGGTTTAAGGAAGTACTTAGGAATGATGACGTATGTATTGTGACTTTGTGGGTTCGTAAAATCAAAAGGCCGAGTTGCAGAAATTAAAAATTTCCTTTATTTTCGTAGAAATACTCTTATAGATTACAGCAGCATTACGTTACGTCAACATCAGTCTACCAAGGTCGATCACAGTAACAAACAATGACAGCAGATTACATCATTAGCTCTCGTTTCAATAACACTTCCAACTGCCTGTCGTTCATAACACTGTTTGACAACTCACTGTTTTACAACTAACACTCAGCTGTCTCTCGTCCACAACACTGTTTCACAACTCACTGTTTCACAACTCACTGTTTCACAACTCACTGCTTTACAACTTTCTCTCAGCTGTCTCTCGTTCACAACACTGTTTCACAACTCACTGTTTCACAACTCACTGCTTTACAACTTTCTCTCAGCTGTCTCTCGTTCACAACACTGTTTCACAACTCACTGTTTCACAACTCACTGTTTTACAACTTTCTCTCAGCTGTCTCTCGTCCACAACACTGTTTCACAACTCACTGTTTCACAACTCACTGTTTTACAACTTTCTCTCAGCTGTCTCTCGTCCACAACACTGTTTCACAACTCACTGCTTTACAACTTTCTCTCAGCTGTCTCTCGTCCACAACACTGTTTCACAACTCACTGCTTTACAACTTTCTCTCAGCTGTCTCTCGTTCACAACACTGTTTCACAACTCACTGTTTCACAACTCACTGTTTTACAACTTTCTCTCAGCTGTCTCTCGTCCACAACACTGTTTCACAACTCACTGTTTCACAACTCACTGCTTTACAACTTTCTCTCAGCTGTCTCTCGTTCACAACACTGTTTCACAACTCACTGTTTCACAACTCACTGTTTACAACTTTCTCTCAGCTGTCTCTCGTTCACAACACTGTTTCACAACTCACTGTTTCACAACTCACTGTTTTACAACTTTCTCTCAGCTGTCTCTCGTCCACAACACTGTTTCACAACTCACTGTTTCACAACTCACTGCTTTACAACTTTCTCTCAGCTGTCTCTCGTTCACAACACTGTTTCACAACTCACTGTTTCACAACTCACTGCTTTACAACTTTCTCTCAGCTGTCTCTCGTTCACAACACTGTTTCACATTTCACTGTTTTACAACTAACTCTCAGCTGTTCTCTCTTTCACAACAATGTTTCACATTTCACTGTTTTACAACTAACTCTCAGCTGTTCTCTCTTTCTCAACATTGTTTCCCAACTCACTGTTTTAGAACTAACTCTCAGCTGTCTCTCGTTCACAACACTGCTTCACAACTCAATGTTTTACAACTAACTCTCAGTTGTTCTCTCGTTCACAACACTGTTTCACAACTCACTGCTTTACAATTAACTCTCAGCTGTTCTCTCGTGCACAACACTGTTTCACAACTCACTGCTTTACAACTAACTCTCAGCTGTCTCTCGTTCACAACACTGCTTCACAACTCACTGTTTTACAACTAACTCTCAGCTGTTCTTTCGTTCAAAACACTGTTTTACACCTCACTGTTTTACAACTAACTCTCAGCTGTTCTCTCGTCCAAAACACTGTTTTACACCTCACTGTTTTACAACTAACTCTCAGCTGTTCTCTCGTTCACAACACTGTTTCACAACTCACTGTTTTACAATTAACTCTCAGCTGTCTCTCGTTCACAACACTGTTTTACAACTCACTGTCTTACAACTAAATCTCAGCTGTTCTGTCGTTCACAACACTGTTTCACAACTCACTGTTTTACAACTAACTCTCAGCTGTTCTCTCGTTCATAACACTGTTTCACAACTCACTGTTTTACAACTAACTCTGAGCTATTATCTCGTTCATAACACTGGTTCACAACTCACTGTTTTACAACTAACTCTGAGCTGTTTTCTCGTTCACCACACTGTTTCACAACTCACTGTTTTACAACTAATTCTCAGCTGTTCTCTCGTTCACAACACTGTTTCACAGCTCGCTGTTTTACAACTAACTCTCAGCTGTTCTCTCGTTCACAACACTGTTTCACAAGTCACTGTTTTACAACTAACTCTGAGCTGTTTTCTCGTTCACAACACTGTTTCACAACTCACTGTTTTACAACAAACTCTCAGCTGTTCTCTCGTTCACAACACTGTTTCACAACTCACTGCTTTACATCTAACTCTCAGCTGTTCTTTCGTTCACAACACTGTTTCGCAACTCACTGTTTTACAACTAAATCTCAGCTGTTCTCTCGTTCACAACATTGTTTCACAACTCACTGTTTTACAACTAACTCTCAGCTGTTCTCTCGTTCACAACACTGTTTCACAACTCACTGCTTTACAACTAACTCTCAGCTGTTCTCTCGTGCACAACACTGTTTCACAACTCACTGCTTTACAACTAACTCTCAGCTGTTCTCTCGTTCACAACACTGTTTTACAACTCACTGCTTTACAACTAACTCTCAGCTGTTCTCTCATTCACAACACAGTTTCACAGCTCACTGTTTTACAACTACACGCTTTGCGAGCCGTCACGTCCTAATTCATAATTCTAGATTGTTCTAAATAAACCAGAACCCGAACAATCTCTATCAGTGCAGAAATTTCCGTAAGAATGAAGAAGCCAAATATTCTATCACATTTATGAAACGTAACTTAATCTATGCCGGCAAGTCCTTTACCTCAGTTATCTTGCTTGCCCGCGCTTGTTTACAATAGCCGCGCTATCATTAACTGCTTAGCAAGACTCATTATTACCATGAAACTTTATCCGCCGACTGTTTTCTTATTTGTGCCGAAACGTTTGTGCCTGTTGCCGTGACAGTATACTACTTGATCCAATGGAAACAGCTGATAGCTAGATAGTAAAGAATAAACTCACAGAGGCAGCATTTACTTCAAAACGTAGAAAAACCTGTAAGTTTGAATGAGGAGAGCCAGGCTGAAAAATTCAAACCATAGCCGGGATTTGAACCACGGATCTCCCGCTCTCTGTGCGCTTGGTCTAACCAACTGAGCTACTATGGCCAACATGCCGACAGTCTCGCTCTACTCATTCAAACTTGAGCCTACACACGGCTAGTGTGGAAGAAATGATTCTTTCCATCAATTTACCTGAACAACATAGTGGTTTAACTATGAAGCCTGGGAGTTAAGTACTTACAGCGTAGTAAGTCGCCACAAAAGGTGCGAGTCTCATAGCATATGAGAACCCCTAGTGGAATACCGGGAAACATACGAGTCTGTTGGAGAATTTAATGTCACGTCGACATGTTGGCCATAGTAGCTCAGTTGGTTAGAGCAACCCCATGGAGAAAAAAAAAAATATTTGAAAAAATAAAAATAAAAATCTGCATACTATACCTCGGCACCTAATTTCTTAATCCGGGGAAATACTCAGACTTTTATTCATTTATTAAAACATCAAAAGCATATACAGAACATACACAATTTACAGATTATAAATAAAACAATAATAAAAATAAAAAATACAAACATTTTAAAATATATTCTCATCAAACAAAAATCCACACCACATTGCTTAAAATAAACATACATAAAATAAATTAAATTTTAAAAATATAATTAAAAATTTAATTTTTTACTAATCCATCCCTTTCCAAATTTTATAAATTTAATTAAAACATTTTTGCAAAAATGTCAAACGTACTTAAAAATATATTAAATAAAAATATAATATTACTGGTTTCCAGTAACACATAACTGGTATTCCAACTATTAACCTACATAACTATATGTTAAAATTCCCCATAGTAAAATTTTGCCGCCAGTAGCTGGCGGCCAACATTGGTACTGGTATCCAGCACTACTATTTAATCAAACATTTATATCGTAACCACACAAAACTATCAACTACAGATTGATTAATTACCAACCATAAAAATTAAAAATGAACAATTCTTAATTTACCTAATTTTCAAAAATTAATAAGTAACTTTTACAATTAATTATAATTTAAAAAACAAAATTATTGTTCACAGAATTATATAACATTTCAAAATTATTATTGACAATCATGAATTAAAAACTTATAATTTAATACACATCTATATCTTTATATAGAGGGCTGTTCAATAAAGAATGATCACTTTGTTTTTCTTTGACAAAGTACCCATACTCATCCTCACAATTTTGATGGTTCTTCTCAAAATAGTCTCCCCTGAATGTGATGCACTTAACCCAGCGTTTCTGCCAGTCTTCAAAGACATGCTGGAAACCATTTTTGACACATCCTTCAAAATCGCATCCGCAGCCTTCACCACTGCTTCTGATGATGGATAATGCCTCCCACGAAGGCGTTTCTTCAAGTTAGGGAATAGAACAAAGTCACATGGGGCTAAATCCGGACTATAGGGACGGTGAGGGATGCACTTCTCGTTGATTTTTGCAAGATATTCAGCAACAACATTGGCAATATGCGGCCTCGCATTATTATGGTGCAGCATCCAGCTTGCTTCACGGAAATGTGGTCTTTGGCGCCTGATATGGACTTGCAATGTTTTCAGGACTTCCCTGTAGTACTGTCCAGTTACTGATGTGTGTGCAGGTGCAACATGCTGATAAACCATTCCATGAATATCAAAGAATGAGATAATCATATCTTTCCCAGAAGAAGCAACCACTTTTGCTATTTTGGGGATTGATGATGAAGGAGATTTCCACAATGAGCTTTGCTGTTTGCTCTGAGGATCAAAATGATGTAGCCAAGTTTCATCAGCAGGGACTACGTTTGAAGGAAACTCCGGATCTTCCTCTAACATCAACTTTAATTGCATGAAGACCTGCATGCGAATGTCCTTTTGTTCGGGAATCAACGTCTTGGAACCCATCGTACACAAACACGTCTCATGTGTAATGTTTCTGTTACCAACGTGTGGGTGGCACCCAATGAAGTGTTCAGTATTTCAGAAAGTTATCTTAAGGTAATTCGTCGATCATCTCTCACAATGACAGCAGCAGTGTTGATGTTTTCTTCCGTAAGAATAGTAACTGGAGCACCGGGTCCACCTTCCTTTGAAATTGATTGTCTCCCCTCTTTAAACATTTTAAACCACCTTCGAGCTGTGCTGTAGGGAAGAACAGACTCTCCATGGGCCTCATGTAACATTGTATAGGCCGCAGCTGAAGATTTGTTGAGACGAAAGCAGAATTTCAAAGCCGCATATTGTTCCTCACGTGTTAGCTCCATTGTAGTGGTAGGCGATACTGATAATGTGTGAACTTGCCTGGTTCTTACAGGCGGGAGCCAGGGATACCAACAATGAAACTACTACGGCGTGTTTGTTTCACATTAAGCTAACAGAACATAATAAGATTGAATTTTAGTGTGAAAAATTATGACCGTAGAAAATTATGACCGTTTTTATTAAAAAGCCCTGGTATATATAACTTTACTTTAACCGCACGGGGAGCGAGATATCCGTGGTTCAAATCTCGGCTAGTGCGGAAGATATGATTACTTCCACCAATTAACTTGTAAGTTGTCAGCAAAAATATGTAAGACATGCTCTTAAATTGTTTGAGCAGTCGTGTTTAGGAATAGTTCGCAGATGTAAGGTTGGCGCGTGTTTAAATCAGTGCCATTGCCTTGTTCTGCTAGCTACGACGGCTGCGTGATTTACTTCACAGTCTGCGTTAAATAGTGATAAATCTGAGAATTTAATAAGCATAACGTAGCAACGGCTGCTGGCAAAAGCTCCTTTTCTCTCTGTCTAATTACGTAAGCCGTATTTCCTTCAACAGCTCAACTTCAAACAACACGTCTACGCGTTGTACTTGATAATTTGTTATTATAATATATCTACACACATTTTATTCCTTATTTTGTTAAAAAGGAATATCAAATTTCACTCATTCGATTTATGTTATTCTTTCACCACTCAGAAACGGCATTCTTTCTGAAGGATATGGGCTATTGGCACTAAATTAAATATAAAGAGAGAAATGTCTCACCGTAAATCAATGATTTATAGAAGGAAGGACCGAACGCGATAATCAATGATTTATAGAAGGAAGGACCGAACGCGATGGCTCACGTTCCGGAGGTCCAGGTTCGATACCCGTCAACGACCAACCAGACCCTTGGGTTTTTACGAGGTGAATATTGGGTACGTTAATTACATCTCCGAATCTCTTGTCTATTCATTTCATCTCCATTATCATTTCAGATCATCTCTCATCTGGTGATCTCTTTATTTTTTTTTTTATTTTATATTTTAATTTATGTCCGAAATTAAGTGATGCAATGAGTAAAGAATCGTAATGGATTTCAAAGGAATAGTGTATCTTTGTTAGAGTCTGTTTAGTTAACTCGTGTGCACGTCGGCCTCTGCCTTTGACGAACCCTTATAATCGTTTTGCAAGACAGACCCTCCTCCCAGATTTTTCTGCAAGGTTGCCACCTTTCTCGATACGTCATGAGTATCGTACGAGGTTTCGTCTAAATAAATTATCTTATGTCCATTACTGGAAAACTTCCTTAGTTTTGACACACACACACACGCGCGCGCGCGCACACACACACACACACACACACACATACACACACACACACACACACATATCGTACTGCGAAACTTCCTTAGTTTTGACAAAGCTACAATTCTACTGGATTCCATAATAACCCCTATCTTATTCAAAGTGCGGTGTTTGAAACCCAGCTCCTTTAGGAGACCGCGCAAAGTGAAGCGCCCATAAGGAAAATCACAAATTTCTTGCAAATGTACAACCAATTCGTCTAAGGTGGGAGCTCTCCCTTTTGCATAGAATCTATAAATTTCTGGACGAATTAAATCGTATGTGAAATTATCTACTTTAGAGAAACGTTGCCTTTTGTTTTCACACTTGATCGGCGTCTTTGGTATTCCTTTCATCACAATATTTCTTCCTGTATTTCTGTGAATACCCAGAATTTATCATCAGTTTCATTGCACGACTCCTTACCAATATTATGTTTAAGCAAATATTTATATGTGTTCAAATCAAGCGCTTGAATTTGCTTAGAAACAGTTCCCCTTATAACTTTGTTTTTTGAGGTTTTTCCAGTAATATAACTCGGCCCAGTTATTCACACTGTCTTCACTTCGATTATTTTTACGTGACTGAAAGTTATCTACTACTTCATTTGCATTTACCACTGCATTTCCCTCCCACGGTCTCCACATCGTGACACACAACGAATTTCTGCACGTAATGAAACAGATCAATTGGAAGTTGGAACTTTGGCAACTGAGACTCCACGTGGAGTAGACATGCGACTGTCACTTCGAGAAAATCAGGGTTGCTATTGGTCCTCAACTACAGTGTTCCATTTCTGAAGTGTGGAGATAGATTTATGACGGCCATTAGTGGGCGGGAGGGTAGTTTCCTTTGAGGGGCTAACTGCACTCGCGTTTACTAGACAGACTCTACAACACCTGCAGGTGCACTGGGTTGAGTCGTTTTAATAAAAGAAACGGAAAGAAAGAAAGAAAGTTCTTAGCAGGAATTCTCAGCGGGTAACACTTGACCCCGTTTGAAAAGGCATTGTTCCGACCCTTAATAATTGCATGACCGAGACTAATAAACACTATGGACAAAATAGTCACAAAAAGAATTTTGATGTGTATAAAGAGGCTTCAAGAGGTGAACGTCAGACGCAGCTGTTGTGAGAAAGACAGAACGGGGTTGGCGGTCGAGTAAGAGACATCTGGTTGGGTCTTCGGTGAAAGCAGACCAGATCCGGAGAGAAAAGATATGTGTCGGTTCCTGCGTAAATAATCAACTAAGTGTTATCGAGTAATAAGCATTCTACATACGGTAACTCTAAACAGTGATATATTGCTAACCCTTGGTCGGCAACTTCGTGTTTGATGTGAAGATTAAAGGAAGCAGTCATTAAACCAGTTTGAAACTTGCATTCCAGTGTCATTAGAACCATCCTTACTCCCACGCATACCTTTTGACGCAACTCTTTGCTCTACCCTTAGAATACGCCAACTGCTTCAAAACTTACTACGTAAAAAATAAGGTGCATCAATATTGGCAATCCTTGGTCGGCCACCAAGCTACATATCGGACGACGGATGAAATGGGTGAAATGATGCTCAAATGAATCCGGGGTCCATGGAGCTTAGAGTTACTCAAAATTCGTCTATGAGGATTAGGGGAAACCCCGGAAACCGAGGCGTACGGTCTCTTTCAGGGTAGAAGTGTCGGCGACAGTCTCGGCGGTGCATGGCAGAATGATATGAGTGAACCACTTCCTTCTCCGGTAGTCGGTTACCGATCTCCGAACCGGCTGCTGTGACCACCTCCGAATCACAGTAGGGGGGAATGACCGTTGTTCTGGCCAACCAGGGTAAGTTTCCACCTAAGTAAAACATAGGGCTCCTGTCTTCTATACTGTCGTGACTCCCTGGGACGACCGCCATCTGTATCCTCTCACCTCATCCACTTAGAGGCTTAGGTACAATAGATCAAGAGTGGTGGCAGTGCCGAATCCCCTCCGTATCAATCCTACTCCTAATCCTACATAGAAGGTGCTGCAAACCCGCATACCAGTGTTAAATTGATTGGGTTCTATTGGAGCTATGAGTTCTCTTATCCTCAGGTGAATGGTTGTAGGAAATGGATTTTGATGATTGTTGGCTACTCAGTTGTATTAATAACACTTGATTTGTTGCAAAATTATTTAATTTAATTCTTACTAGTTTGCTTATCGACTTGTTTCGGTGACCACCTGTTAGTAAAATTCCTAACATAAATTTAATTTTACTTGAAACCCTGGATTACTTGTTTAAAGTTACTTCCGCGCGGTTTCTATTTCTTCTTTATACGGCGACTACTTTGCTCTGATAAACTTCTAATGCTGCTTCCACTTACGCTGGTTGCGCTATTCTTAACTTCCCTACATTTCAGACTTATAAATCTTCGCTTCTCCTTCTTAACGCGCATTAACACGTCCTTCATGTCGTAGTATCACCTTTTAAGTAAGCCTTTTTTTTTTTTTTTTACTTCACGATTCAGTTCGAACCTTATTCTGATCCCCTCTCTAACTTTATCACATGACCAAACTAGCTCACCCTTCTCAAATGTCACATTATTATTGGTTTCTCATTTATTTCGAATTTTCGCATTGGTTTGCAAAACTCATTTAACTCATTGACGTTTAGCCCACCCTGAGTTGGGAACGCCTACCCTGAGTTGTTTGTAACAGTATACATCGTTATCAAATCAGCGAAGTAAATCCCATTAGCGTTCATGCTCAACAGCATTTTGGATACAAATCAGTCTTAATAACAAGTTAACAATAGGAAACAAAGAAATTCAACAGGTAAATGAAACAAACTTCTTAGGATTAGTAATAGACAAGAGATTGAAATGGAATGAGCATGTTCAAAAAGTAATAAAAAGTTAATTCAGGTATATATAGCTTTAAACAAACAATACAAATAATAGATCAAAAATAAAATGTATTAAACAAACATACTATGCATTCATTCACTCTCACTTGAGCTATGAGATTGTATTATGGGTCACAGTACAAAAAACTTCAGCTTTAAGACTATTTAGATTGCAAAAAAGAGCAATACGTTTGATGGCAGGAATACAGAAAAGATACAGATGTAGAAATGCATTTAAAAAACTAAATATGTTAACATTACCTTCATTATATATATGAATGTATCAAACTTACATTAAAAGGTTATGATCAAAACATCCACAAACATAACACCAGAACAAAAGATAATTGTTTTAGAAACAGACTTACTGGTATCCTAAATAATAAATGCATAGAAAATAGCATCAAAGATTTGTATAACCACCTACTGGCTGAAACCAAACAGATAAAAAACGGGAAAACAAAACTAAAGGCTGTCAAAACGTATTTATTACAGAAAGTATATTACTCCGTGGAAGAATATAAATAGATTAGGTAGAATATGCTATTTACACTTCTCAACTTTGTAAACATGTTTGAAAATAGTATTGTATTAATTTTATGTATATACAAAAATTGGAAGCCTTGTCCCAACACATTCCTGGCTGAAAGTATTCTATAGTTTTCAGACATTGAACCTTTACTAGCACAAAGAGAGTAACGGTCCTCCCTTCCTGTCTCTCCGAAGTGTGCAGATTTTTACAAGAATACTTTCTCTCTCTTGCCTGGATGTTAGTATGTATGTTATATTAAATTACATTCTTCCCTTCTTATTCTTTAAGTCAACCGCTATTTTAATCATTACTCTATCCATTCCAATTTCATATTAATATAACAAGATTTTTATATTAGTTTAGCAAAGCATTTCCATTAATAATGTCTTCTTCTTAATTATCTGATTTCAATTAATTCGCCGCCTCCTAATCGCTGCCTGATATTGTGGTTAAAAAGGAATATATATATTTATTTATTTATTCCGCTGAAAATTCACCGCTGTCCCGAGGTCAAAGGGAAGAAACTAAAAGAGCCTGTGACCTTAGAACCTAATTCTCCACTATTTGTATTTTAGTGAACTAAGACCATTATAAAATGCTAATTTGTGGACGGTATTTAACTACTGTGGTTGTAATGTTATTTTCTTCTTCTTCTTCTTCTTCTTCTTCTTCTTCTTCTTCTTCTTCTTCTTCTTCTTCTTCTTCTTCTTCTTCTTCTTCTTCTTCTTCTTCTTCTTCTTCTTCTTCTTCTTCTTCTTCTTCTTCTTCTTCTTCTTCTTCTTCTTCTTCTTCTTCTTCTTCTTCTTCTTCTTCTTCTTCTTCTTCTTCTTCTTCTTCTTCTTCTTCTTCTTCTTCTTCTTCTTCTTCTTCTTCTTCTTCTTCTTCTTCTTCTTCTTCTTCTTCTTCTTCTTCTTCTTCTTCTTCTTCTTCTTCTTCTTCTTCTTCTTCTTCTTCTTCTTCTTCTTCTTCTTCTTCTTCTTCTTCTTCTTCTTCTTCTTCTTCTTCTTCTTCTTCTTCTTCTTCTTCTTCTTCTTCTTCTTCTTCTTCTTCTTCTTCTTCTTCTTCTTCTTCTTCTTCTTCTTCTTCTTCTTCTTCTTCTTCTTCTTCTTCTTCTTCTTATGACGCCACAGTCCAGGATGAACCTTGGACTTTCCAACGAGCTTCCTCCATCCATCACGGTCACATGCTGCTCTCCTCCAGTTTCTACAACCCAGCTTCCGCAAATCCTCTTCCACTCCATCCAACCATCTTGTTCGGGTTCAACCACGCCCTATTTACCTTCCAGGGTTTCCAAAGAGGAGCTTTATTTCAGTCGAGATCTCACCACAACAAGTTACAGTGGAGCCAAGATATCTGAAACTATCAATAGTTTACTTTACGTGCCATAAATCCACAACACTGGACCACCGGCTTTACTTCCCTTCCAATGGAAGTAATACTATGGAATTTTAAACCTCGAAAAAACACATCACCCTCCGCCAGGTTTGAAGCCACGAGCTCAGGAATCAGAGGCTAGTACCACGGAGGACACCAAAGTATACTAGTTTCAGTGAGATATTTGTTTAGTATTGTTCTTCTGATTTAATTAATTTAATGGTGTTACATAAAACACCCCTCCTGTCAAAAGATGGTTTACATCATATTAAGGATACTATTTTGCTTTTAGTACGCCATTATAAATAACTCCACACTGCAGTTTTATAAAATTCAAGTAAAGCTGATCTAAAAAGGAAGGATAATCTTGCATGCCCTTGTAGAGTAGATGGTAGTGTCTGCCTCACGTTCAAGATGTGTCGAGCTCCAAGTACGAGGGTTGTTCAATAAAGAATGGCCACAATTTTTTTGACAACGTACCTCATAATTTTTTGACAACGTACCTCATAATTTTTTGATAGTCCTCAAAATAGTCTCCCCTGAATGTGATGCACTTGTCCCAGCGTTTCTGCCAGTCTTCAAAGACATGCTGCAAAACCACTTTTTGAGAGATACTTCAAAATCGCCTCCGCAGTCTCCACCACTGCTTCTGATGATGGATAATGCACGAAGACGTTTCTTCAAGTTAGGGAATAGATAAATGTCACATGGGGCTAAATCCGGACTGTAGGGAAGGTGAGGGACGCACTTCAAGTTGAATTTTGCAAAATATTCAGCAACAACATTGGCAATATGTGGCTGCGCATTATCGTGGTGCAGCATCCAGCCTGCTTCACGGAAATGTGGCACCCAAAGAAATGTTCAGTATTTCAGAAAGTGATCTAAAGCTAATTCGTTGATCCTCTCTCAGAATGGCAGCAGCAGTGGTGATGTTTTCTTCCGTAAGAACAGTAACTGGAGCACCGGGTCCGCCTTCCTTTGAAATTGATTGTGATGAAGGAGATTTCCTCACTGAGCTTTGCTGTTTGCTCTCAGGATCAAAACGATGTAGCCAAGTTTCATCAGCAGTGATTATGTTTGAAAGAAACTCCGGATCTTCCTCTAACATCAACTTTAACTGCATGAAGACCTGCATGCGAATGTCCTTTTGTTGGGGAATTAGTATTGGAACCCATCGCGCACAAACACGTCTCATGTGTAATGTTTCTCTCACCAACGTGTGGGTGGCACACAATGAAATGTCCAGTATTTCAGAAAGTGATCTTAAGATAATTCGTCGATCCTGTCTCACAATGGCAGCAGCAGTGTTGATGTTTTCTTCCGCAAGAGCACCGGGTCCACCTTGCTTTGAAATTGATTGTCTCCCCTCTTTAAACATCTTAAGCCACCTTCGAGTTGTGCTGTAGGGAAGAACAGACTCTCCATAGGCCTCCTGTAACATGGTATAGGCCTCAACTGAAGATTTGTTGAGACGAAAGCAGAATTGAAAGCAGCATATTGTTCCTCGCGTGTTACCTCCATTGCAGCGGTAGGCGATATTGAACATGTCTGAACTTCTTGGTTCTCACAGGCGGGAACCAGGAGTAGCAACAATGAAACTATTACGGCGTGTTTGTTTCACATTAAGCTAACAGAATATAATAAGATTGAATTTTAGTGTGAAAAATTATGACCGTAAAAAAATTATGATCAGTCTTTATTGAACAGCCCTCGTATTTTCCGGAGTTTTCCCTTATCCTGAAAGACGAATGTTGGTTAATTCTAAGCTCCATGGACCCAGGGCTCATTTGAGCATCATTTCATTCATCATCCCGATATGACTTAACGTTGGAGGACGTAAATTAAAAATAAAGGATGACGTTTTGAATGTTGGCATTTTTCTGGTTTATGAATATGAGTAAAAAAAAGTTTAGTAAAAGCTAGATAGAGAGAAAGAGACAGAAATAGTTCTATTGTTCTCTCGCTGTGCCACGAAAGCCTGAAGTTATCAGCAAAATATAAGCGTTTCTAGAAGCAATAGCAGAGGTATTAAAGCTACTGTGTGAGAATTGCGAGTCAGTTGTTAATAAAGTTGCGAGTTGAGCTGTTAATTGTGTGTGTAGCTATTTGAAGTGTACCGCAAGTGCATTCTTTTGTTTGTTTATGTGTGGTGAAGCAACGAGAGACCTTCAAGTATACGTGTTGTATATGTCGCGTCATTTTTAGAGCCTGCAAGGGGTGTACAAAGTGTATACTGAAATAAAGAGCATTTTGAATTTCTGCAAACAAGAATTTTAATTCTACGAACCTACAAAGTCAAATTATTATTATTATTATTATTATTATTATTATTATTATTATTATTATTATTATTATTATTATTATTATTATTATTATTATTATTATTATTATTATTATTATTATTATTATTATTATTATTATCATTATTATTATTATTATTATTATTATTATTATTATTATTATTATTATTATTATTGTTGTTGTTGTTGTTGTTGTTGTTGTTGTTGTTGTTGTTGTTGTTGTTGTTGTTGTTGTTGTTGTTGTTGTTGTTGTTGTTGTTATTATTATTATTATTATTATTATTATTATTATTATTATTATTATTATTATTATTATTATTATTATTATTATTATTATTATTATTATTATTATTATTATTATTATTATTATTATTATTATTATTATTATTATTATTATTATTATTATTATTATTATTATTATTATTATTATTATTATTATTATTATTATTATTATTATTATTATTATTATTATTATTATTATTATTATTATTATTATTATTATTATTATTATTATTATTATTATTATTATTATTATTATTATTATTATTATTATTATTATTATTATTATTATTATTATTATTATTATTATTATTATTATTATTATTATTATTATTATTATTATTATTATTATTATTATTATTATTATTATTATTATTATTATTATTATTATTATTAAATCATACAGGTGAGGTTACTCAATTTCCTTTCTTAAGCTCTAGCAAGCAGTAAGCTGGATTACCGCTGAGAGGTAATTAGAGGGAAATTACCTTGCTTACACAATAAGAGATTATATCGACAGCGTGTCTACATTATCAACCAGCAGTAAAACGAGACTATATCCACAGTGAATCTAAATATCAGCAAATATTCCCTACCATCTGTTAGTGCTCCAGAAAACAAATTCTACTATTCAAAACAATAGTAGAAGCAAGGGGATTGGCCATTGGATATGCTGATGACACTACAATCATAGTGAAGTGAAAAACGGAAAGTGAAGTACAAAATAAATCCAATCATATACTTGAAAAAGTTAGTAGTGAGTTAAGAAAACTAGGCATGGTAATAAATACAAGTAAAACAGAATAGATGCAAATCACATTGAACAAAGAAACCCAATCAAATATGAAATTAACATTAGATAGTACAAAAATACAAGAAGTAACAAAAACAAACTTCCTTGGACTAATAATAGATAACAAATTAAATTGGAAACACATTTAAAAAATAGTAAAGAAAATAAATATGGGACTATATATTTTAAAACAGGCAGCACAAAAAATGGATACAGAAACTCTGATACAACTTTACTATGCAGTCATACACTCTCATTTATGCTATGGGGCGGTATTATGGGCAAATTCGCAGAAAAAAGAAATGATAAGAATATTAAAGACTCCAGAATTAGAAAAGACAGATTCGTGTAGAAATGTTTATAAAACAATTTTGCCCGATTTCACCAACAAATGTTAAGACTTAACACGAGTTTAGCAATAGTTAAAACAAAAATTGCATTTCACCAACAAGTGTTAGCGTAACACATGTGGTAAATCTCATGTTAAACTAACAAGCCGAATTTCTAATGTTAAGTCCTTAACAATTGTAAATAGTCAAGAATGGCGAGCATAAACTCAGCTGTTGATGTCGATTTGCTATATTTAAGATCGTCTAAATGGCATTGATAATAGAGTACCACCTACGGGGAGAAATGCTTTTGAGGAACTATCCGAAGAAAACTGTTTTACGGAGGTATAGACTGTCGAAGCAAGTTGTTATGACGGTTACTGCGGAAGTACAAGAGAGGTTAGAACATGCATCGAAAGGAATATGGCGATCTCTCCCTTGCGATTTTATAATTCACTGAATTATGTGGATAATACATTGTCCACCTCCCGTCTTGAAACGTTCAAGTCACTTACCCTTCTTCGCTCCTCGTTTTAAATTTACGTAATACTGAGTTAGAACATGCATCGAAAGGAATATGCCGACCTCTCCTTTGCTTCAAGTATTAATAACTTTGCGGTCTTATAATTCACTGAATTATGTGGATAATACATTGTCCACCTCTCGTCTTGAAACGTTCAAATCACTTGCCCTTCTTCGCTCCTCGTTTTAAATTTACGTAATACTGACAAGTTGTTTGGTGCTTGTAGTAGTGACACATGCATTTGAATTAAATTCGTTTCCAATATTTTCCCCGCGACATCTTTCTCTTTTACATTCACTGCATCCGTCCTCTTATTTTCCACGATATCCTTACACTTCGTCACCATTTCAATTAACAATTCTTTCTCCATCGATGAGAAATTTGTCTCACGGCTTATGTTTATGATTTTGTTCATCCGCCATTTGTGCAGACGAAAATGAAAACAAAAGCGCATCGCAGTACGTACAGAAAATAATACGACTCATCCATAGCCTTCTATAGCTGTGATATTTACAAGTTTCTTGGCGATAACACAGGTTTGTTAACATTTTCAGAAAACAGGTTGGTGAAATGCAAGAAATTTAACATTAGTTTTAGTGCTGTGACAATTGTTACGTTACATTTGTTATCGTCGATTTTAACTTCTCTTGGTGAAATCGGGCATTAATGTATTAACATTTACAGCTTTGTATATATATATATATATATACACTATATATATATAGTGCATTAAATACGTAAGAAAAAATTGTAGGAACCAAAATAAAAACATGTACATACATACACATAACACAAGAACAAAACAAAATTACTTCTTAAACAGATTAAGAGGAACATTAAGTAATAAAAATATAGAAAATAAATCTAAAGAATTGTACAATCATTTACCGTATCAAATAAAACAGATAACAGAAGAAAAAATTTAAATTTAAAGCAACTAAAAAGTGTACGCTATAGATGAGTATAAAAGGTTAAATAAAGCCTAAGTAGTATATGTACCCTCTGCTTATTTTATTATTTTTATATTGTTGTGTACACATTATATTTGTTGAACCTGTTGACGTATCCTATGTATTTTGGATTATATGGATGAAATAAAATGAAATGAAATTAACGTATTACTAACAATTAAAGTGGAAGCAATAGTTCCCTTGCTGCCATGGTTATGAGTTCTCCCTTGTGGAGGATGAAGGATTATTCAGCTTTTTCTATACTGGTTAATAATATCTCACATACTGGGACTTTGTGAGTTCATAGAATTGAAAGGCTTGTCTGTTGAAATTTAAAATTCTCTTTATTTCATAAAAAGATGTTTTTACACCCCTTACAGGCTCTAAAAATGAGGTGCTGTAAAAACAGCGGTCTCTCGTTGCTTAACCACACGTAAACAAACGAACGAAATCACTTGCGATACATTTCAAAGGTCCACACAACTCACTCAACAAAAACTGCCTGTCGCTCGCTCGTCGTGCTGGCTGGCTGTATTTAGCCTGAAGGTTTTTGCTGCGTGCCCACCCATTTTGGGTATAACCGCAGGTAAGTTTTATTCGGGATGTTGTAGGGTGACTTATAGGCTTTTAGGTTGGAATTAATTTTGTAAGGCTACAGAAATTGAACCTTGGGAATGAAAGGACAGGATGCAATGCCTAGCACCCTGGTGTTTTGTTTCTGAATTAAGGTTGGTAAAATTTTGATAATGAAATGAAATGTGTAGTGTTTAACGTCCGCTTTTACTACATACGGTACCGCAGGCGGTGGCACTGATGATGCATGAGATGAAGATGGAACACGGGTGGAATGAGATGGCGGGGGAAACCGGAGGTCCAGGAAAAACCCGCCCCAACGCCATGTTGTCCACCACATAGCTCACTTTGCGGTCACCTGCGAACGAACCCGAGCCACCTTGGTGAGAGCCAAGCGGTCTAACCACTGAGCCACGGCGTGGCCGAAAATTTTGATGCCAAACAGCTTAGGAGAATGTTTGGAACTCAGCTTTAGCTGCTGTTAGGATTAACTCCTGGGTTATCTTGGTTACCCGCAAGCCATGCGCGGTACCCAATGTAGACTAGAACGACGTCTAGTGGGGTCATAATCTCCCAATGATCTGACAAGGGCACTTCTATGGCTGGGAAATTGGCGTATCATTTTGACGTCCGGCGCCTAACCTCGTCCTCCACGTATGGAAGACCTGAAGCTTCCTGAAGCAACCTGGTGGGAAAGTAGTGGCCCACAGAGTAGATAGACCGTAGCCCTCTATTCTGTGCACGTTGAAGCCATGCCAATCTGCGGCCATGCCCCAGATTTCACAGGCAAACTGCCTGTCCGACTAGCCGCGGCGCACTCATAGTTCTAGAAATTAGTGGAACGCTCGGTAAAAATCAAGACGCCATCACAAAAGAGGAAACTTCCAGCAATCTATCTGTCTCTTTCGGCAAGCGTCTAACACTCGCCAACGCACAAGCTATGGCGCTATCTGTCTCTTTTACACGCGCCGGCCGCGGCCCGCCGCATAACAATGCCTCGCGACACTATTAAACGAATAGGTTGTGAATGGTACCATTCATTTTCAACAAATACAATTATTATTTCTATATAACTCACTCTGTATAATGAATGAAACTAGAGAAAAACATTTTCCTCTGAGAGTTGTCATTAATTTGACAAATGAAGACCCATGTTTTGTGTGCGATGATCTAAACTTGTGGAACACACTGTAGATGTTCATCCGAAACGCTACTGCACGTCTACAGATTTTCCTGAAGACACTTCTAATGATTCCTCTAATACAGTAATTTATTTTTGTTTCGTATTATGCAGTAAATGTTTCACAACAGATTTTAAAGTTGTAAAATGGATTAGTTTGTTCTGTACTATTTGGCTTCACCACATTTTAAATTTCTTCGTAAATGTTATTAGGCAATCTGTTAAATGTAAAAATATTGTGACTTTGTGGGTTCGTGAAATTAAAAGTCTAATTGCACAAACTCAAAATGTTCTTTATTTCCACCGAATTACAGTTGGAACACTTATCGATTACATAGAATTACGTAGCGCACACAATTACAATCCACCAGTTCGTCTGTCACAGGTCCACTCCGCACTCGCAATTACGTACAACTCCTCTGATACACGTACGCAGCCTTCCCATTCGCTAGCACTGCGCTCTTCACGGCTGCTTGCCAAGAACTGAACTGACTTGGCCACTGCAGCCCTTATGTAGGAAGATCGCTGTTTCTGGAAGTTTCGCGGCTCGGAACACCATCCCGATTGTTCCAGACATCAGGGGGAGGGGAAAGAGACGGTACAGCGGCTAGTGATGCTTTTCCAAACATCCCCTCAGTGAACGCTACAAGATAAATGTGTAGGCGTCGCCTTAATGCCTCTTGTCGCCCACCCAGCTGTCAGTCGGTCGTGCCTTCCGATAATTGGGTGACAATATACTGTGACTTTGTGGGTTCGTGAAATGAAAAGTCCAATTGCACCACTCAAAAATGTTCTTTATTTCCACCGACTTACAGTTGAACACTTGCCAATTACACAGAATTACGTAATGCACACAATTGCGATTCACCAGTTCGTCCGTTACAATTCCACTTTGCTCTCGCAATTACATACAATCCTCCGATGCACGTACACAATCTTCTCGTCCGTACACTAGCACTGCACTCTTACGCTCCTTGCCAAGAACTGACTGACTGACTGACTTTCCTCCAGCCCGACGTGCTGCTTATATAGAGTCAGCTGGCCAATCTAGAAGGTTCTGGATTAGATGAAATATCCCGTAAGTTCGAGAACTCAGGTGGAACGGAAAGAGACGGCGCAGTGATGTTTTTCCAGCCAACCCTCGTTACCGCTATAAGACAAATGAGGGGGCGTGGTGAACGCCTACACTCTCCTGCTGCTGCCGGTCGGTTCTATAGGGAGTTCCAACGTTCGGGTGACAAAAGTTACATCGCTTAGGAAAGCCAAATCACAAATAAACATTTTCTAGTTAAAGCAGTGATTTATATGAAATGCATCTTTTCTGAAGCTTGCCATTTGCAATATATTTTTGTTATTGTTCAGGACTTCCAAATATTTATACTTATCTTAAATAGGATGTTGGTACTTCACTTTTATCTGTTGACCGTGTTACACAGAACATAATTTCAAAGCAATCAGTTGCTGTGTTATGGCAGTTAGCATGCTACCTTCCAAACCCAAAAGTTCGGGATTTAATTCCTGGCTGGAGGTTGATATATTTTCTTTAATCAAAAAGGAAACGAGGATGTGAATTTAATATAAATATGACGATGTTGACTTCCACTTAAAGCCTTCATTAGCCCCTATTCGCTTATAGCCACAACGATGTAGATAATACATGCATCAGACCAGCCCATGCCGACTATCATGAAGCAGATAAAAGAATACGCGTTTTTAAAGGATAGAGAAAGTCATGTAGGTGCAGTACGTATCTGTTTATGTTAATTATTATTTCATGCTTCACTTACTTGCTTACTATTTCTACAATTATAGTTTCATTTAGTACTATTATCGTTTTCTTACGTTATATCATAGGGTAAGTCTCAGGATTCTATATCTACAACTTGTTTTGGAAATTTTGTTTGTGCAAGATCAATACGAGAGTGGTCTGAAAAAATTCCGAACTCAACATGAAGATGGCAGCACTCGTAAATAAACGCTAATAAATTTCGTTATTCATCTGTTGACAATTACTTATAAAAGTTTTCAGCCATTTTGGACGCTCAGTTGTTATGCAACAGTCGTTTGAGTGATTTGGTGTGACTGTTTTTATGAAAATGGACAAAATCGATTATCGAGCTATCACTAAATATTTGTTTTCGAAAGGCAATACGCCTACGCAAATCAAAGATAAGTTGGACTCTGTGTATGAGGACTCTGCACCACCATTTACAACAGTGAAATTTGGGGTAGCTGAATTTTAACGTGGCCGTAAGAGCTTGGCAGACGATGAACGTCCGCGACGTCCAGAAACTGCAACTACCAACGCAAACATTGCCAAAGTTCACCAAATGGTGCTAGCTGACCACCGAATTAAAATGTGAGAGATAGCAGAGGCTATGAGCATGGCAAAAGAACGTGATTGTGACATATTAAATTAACATATAGACATGAGAAAGCTGTCCACGTGTTGGGTGCCGCGTTTGCTCACGTTAGACCAAAAACGTGTTCGAATGAACATTTCCAACACTCTCTGTTGTCACAGTTTAGGCGCAATAAATCCGAGTTTTGGCGGCGATTAATTACTGTAAATGAAATAGATGAAACTTGGATACACAATTATACGCCCGAAACAAAAATACAGTCCAAACAGTGGACTCCAAAGGGGGGAACCCGCTTAAAAACAGCACACACTGTTTTTTTCGGCTGTTAAAGAGACGGCGACTGTTTTTGGAATAGTCATGAAATTATTTTAATCGATTATCTTCATAAAGGCAAAACCATTACAGAAGTATACTAAGTATCATTACTTGATAAGCTGAAGGCATAACTTACGGAAAAACGGCCACATTTGCAGAAAAAGAAAACCCTGCTTCACTAAGACAGCGCACCGTCTCACACCTTAGCGGTTGCAAGTTGGAACTGCTTGACCATCCGCCTTACTCATCAGATCTCGCCCCAAGCGACTTCTTTTTGTTCCCTCATCTGAAAACTGCGCTCGGAGAACAGAGAATTTCGTCAAATGAAGAGGCAATCACCTTCGTGAACAATTATTTAGCAGAGAAAAACGCCGAGTACTATTTGGACGGGTTACAGAGATGGGAGCTTCGCTGGGAGGAGTGTGTAAAGTTACAAGGAGACTATGTTGAAAAGTAAAATTAAAAAAAGTCTGGAAAAATGTCTTGTATCTTTACTAGGTCGTGAACTTTCCAGACCACCTATGTACAGTTTCCAAATAAAATTCGTTTCCTTTAACGTAGCAGTAAAAGGGCGTTCTACAATTAAAATAAAGAAAGCAAGAAGAAAAGAAGCGGAAAAGGCGAACAGGAAGAGAGGAATGGCATACAAGATTTAAAGATTGGTGGGAGCTAAAACCCAGTACATTAAATTATATTGTTGTTACTGAACTGGGGGAGATTGTGATAAATGTTGTTAATAAGAGCAACGATCCATTTTTGTTTCCTAAAATAAAATAATTTATTGCTTCTTTACGGTTAGTTTAAACCTTTATAAATAGCTGAGAACAACAAAGAGGATTTCTCGAAGTACGAGGGCTGTTCAATAAGGAATGATCATAATGTTTTACGGTCATGATTTTTCGAACTAAAATTCAATCTTATTATATTCTGTTAGCTTAATGTGAAACAAATACCCCGTAGTAGTTTCATTGTTGGTACTCCTGGTTCCCGCCTGTGAGAACCAGGCATGTTCAGACATGTTCAGTATCGCCTACCGCGATACATGGAGTTAAAGTTGGTGTTAGAGGAAGATCCGGAGTTTCTTACAAAATTAATCACTGCTGATGAAACTTGGCTACATCATTTTGATCCTGAGAGCAAACAGCAATGCTCAGTGTGGAAATCTCCTTCATCACCAACCCCGCAAAAGAGAAAAGTAGTTGCTTCTGCTGGGAAAGTTATGGTCATCTCATTCTTTGATATTCATGGAATGGTTTATCAGCATGTTGTACCTGCACACACATCAGTAACTGGACAATACTACAGGGATGCCCTGAAAACATTGCAGGTCCAGATCAGGCGCAAAAGACCACATTTCCATGAAGCAGGCTGGATGCTGCACCACGACAATTTGCGGCCGCATATTGCCAATGTTGCTGACTATATTGCAAAAATCAACGTGAAGTGCATTCCTTACCCTCCCTGTAGTCCAGATTTAGCCTCACGTGACTGTTTTCTATTCCATAACTTGAAGAAACGCCTTCGTGGGAGGCATTATCCATCATTAGAAGCAGTGGTGAAGGCTGCGGAGGCGATTTTGAAGTATCTTTCAAAAAATGGTTTCCAGCATGTCTTTGAAGAATGGCAGAAACGCTGGGACAAGTGCATTGCATTCAGGGGAGACTATTTTGAGACGGACAATCAAAATTAAGAAGATGAGTAAAGGTACGCTGTCAAAAAATATTGTGATATTTCTTTATTGGACAGCCATCGTATCTTAAACTATAGATACAGTGATTATTTAAATTGCAATTATAACATTCAACCAAAAGTTGAATATAAATTGAGTTGCCAAACTATGGGGGTCCGCGAACAAGTTGTTAGATAATAAGGGGGTGCTTGAGACAGAATAGTTTGAGCTAGTATATATAAACACCAGCCAGGAAGCGAACGTGTGGCCTATCAGATATCAAAGAGGAACTGAATCGTCTAAATTACGGGGCCAACTGATTACTCTCTCTTTCTTTGCCAGTATAAGTGAAGCTCTCGACTGGAGGGCAATAAAACCGTTCCTGTAAGTAAATGCCTTAGAGATATTTAGGTTCCAATCACAAACCAGCCAACAAGCCCAATATTCTTCGCAATATAGGGTTTTTGTGTTCCATCGGACTCTGGCGATTTTAATTTCGTGACTTAAAGGCGTTTTTAAACGCTTTTGTGATATTTTCATTCACGCATGTCGAAGGGCAAAGAAGATATTAAACCGATGAATCATTGGAGCCATTTTTGATAAAATGAGTAACCGAACACTTTCAGTGTAATCAGTGGTGGGGTAGGATGTCTTTGCTCAAAATCTTCTTGCACATTTTAAATACTAAGCTTTTTATTGGACTAATGGACTAATTCTTTTGTTTAAATTATACTGCTTATAGTTTATATATATTGGGGATTTATAGATTTCAAAAGCTCTATTTCCAAAGAAATAAAACCACCTCAGTGTAGAATTTTTTTAATGATCACTAAAACTTTCTTCGCTTAACTATAGGTAAGAGGTAAACAAAGTAAAAAGAAATTGTGTGTGCTTAAGACCACACGACAGAAATATTCTTCTTCTTCTTCTTCTTCTTCTTCTTCTTCTTCTTCTTCTTCTTCTTCTTCTTCTTCTTCTTCTTCGTCTTCTTCTTCTTCTTCTTCTTCTTCTTCACTTCATGGCATAGGCAATCAAGTGCCTGTTCCGCCTTTGAAGTCCTCCAGCCATCGTTTCCTGGGTCTGCCCACCGATCTCCTACCTTTAGGATGATACTGTAATATTTGTTTTGTAAGTCTATTATCTGGCATTCCTTCAACATGTTCCTTCCATTTTTGTTTGAGATCTTTTAACCTATCATTCATTCTAAAAATGTCCATCAATTCTCTTATATTTTCATTTCTTATTAAGTCCCTCTTCGTGCATCCTTTCACACTTCTCAAGAATTTCATTTCTGAAGTCTGTATTTTACTCTGCTGCTTTTTAGTTAACGTCCAAGTCTCACTTCCGTATGTCAGTATAGGTACAGCCATAACTTTGTAGAACTAATTTTGTTTCTTTACGTATTTTGTTTCTAAATGTTCTATTTATTGTTCCACACACTCTTTGAAATTTGCATATTTTACTGTAAACATCATATTCCTTGTCATAATTAGCATCAGTTCCCAAGTAGTTAAAATGGCTTACCTGTTCAACGCAATGATTATTTATAACTATTTTTGTTCTAATTGGCTCTTTCCCAATGAATGCCATTACCTTTGATTTTATAAAAGAAATTTTCATATTATATTGCTTACAAAGTTCACTAAGTTTAAAAATAGATTTTTGCAGGGCGGACTCGCTATTTTGTATAATAACTAAGTCGTCAGCAAACAAAAAAATATTTAAAAAGTTTTTATTTGAAATTTTAAAACGTACATTCACTAGCTGCTTCCATTTTCTCATTAGCTCTTCAATATAAATTCTAAAAAGTGTAGGTGATAAAGTACACCTTTGTCTGACACCCTGATTAGTAAGAATTTTTTTAGAAATTTTACCGTTGTTCCTCACACTTATTTTTGTTTGGAAGTAGAAGAATTGTATCATTTTTACTAATTGTTGTGGGTATCCTCGTTCTTCCAATATTTGCCACATTTTACATCGGTTTACCCTATCGAAGGCTTTTTCAAAGTCAACAAACGCCATATGCGTTTCATTATTAAACTCCCTATGTTTTTCAATTAGTTGTTTAACAATAAAAATGTTATCTACACAGGGTCTGCCTCTTCTAAATCCACTTTGTTCTTTCGAGAGAAGATATTCAGCTATATTCTGCAACCTTTTGTTTATTATCTAGTAAATATTTTATAGGCCATATCCAGTAAACATATTCCTCTGTAAGAAAACTTAAAAACTGTTCACTATAAATTAGTCTTAACAATTATTTTAACCCAGATATTCCTGAAATGAGTTTCATCCTACATTTTCCTTCAATTCCTACGTATTGTGTTATTTTAAGTTAGTTTTAATCATTTTGACAGGTGTTACTGCCCAACATTCAGTTGTCTATGAATATTCAAGTGTCCCATATGTGGGATGTTAGGAACAAGGGCAGGTAAGGATAAGGACTGTGTTTCAAGGGAAGGCGCTGTGTACTGTATACTAGAATCAAGAGTAACATTTCAGTATACAAGTAATATATTATACTGCTATTAAAAATATAGAATTAATGTTAGTGGAAATCAAGTTGTACACAAATTTATTTATTTATTTATTTTATTGTTATCTGAAAAGGTTCCCAGAGCCATAGCTCATGCTAGGGAACAGTACAAAAATATATAAAATGATGGCAATCAGCCCTTAACAATACTTATATTACATTTTCATAGAAGGAATGAATTACCGTACAAGAATAACATATATGAGACATACAAAGATACAGACATTCACTATAACTCAGGAAATAATAGTAACAAAGAACTTAACAGAAAAATAGAAGCTACATATTCTATGGGACATTAATCCATATTAATTTTTATACAGTTCAGCTTTCAAACCAGCTATAAATGTGTAACACTTTATCAGCTATCAATATATGCCTTCAGTAAATTTTCAGCAACTTTCCTTTTAAAACCTTTTATGTTCCTGCAGCCTTTCAGTTCCAGTGGCAGCGCATTATATAAGTTGATAACGTGCGAGGTTAAGCTGTTCAGGCCATAAGTAGAAGTGTTCACTGTTGGTTTTGTTAAGTTTCCTTTATTTCTTGTATTATATATATGTGAGGAGCTTTCAAGTGTTAGATTGGACTTTAGAAGATTATTTTTTATTTTGTGGAGATATATTATCAAGGACAACTCTATGTTTAGTTGTAATGGTAAAATGTTAGTTACATGGTAGAGTGTTTTTGTGTTTGTTCTAAAGGGTAGATTGTAGATTATTTTCAAGGCACGATTTTGAAGTACTTCGAGGTCATGAATTAAATATTTAACACAAAACAAAGAAAATTTTAAAAATATTTTCAATAATGCTGTTATGCTTTGGTGCAGACCCACTTCACATTTATTGCATATGGTTTTGAGTATTCATGTGGCATAGTTGACGTGTTCTGTTCTTCTGCGGTGGAACAAAATGATAAGTTCGATCATATGTGGAGTCCACATTCTCATGCTTTGGAGGTTTACCAGCAGCTTGTTTTGGAAGTCCATGTCTGCAGAGTATTGTTGTGGCAATTCTTCTACAAAACTCTAAATGGTCCAGTTTTCCACACATTTTTCTTGGATTTAGGCTCAGAAGTTCCTTCAGTTTCTGCAGAGTGGCTAGTCTTATGTATTTCTGCCTCAGACCGAAGCACACTTCCGGACAGATTGTTGATGTTCTTGTTGTCTTCTTCGCCAGAATGTTCATCGATAACACCTCCACAAGCATTTTCAGGAGGTTGCAGCAGGATGTGAAGTTCATTGAATGTATCCAAATTATCTTTCTCAAAAATGGCAAGCATTTCAGCTACACTTAACCCCCGAAATAAAAATATAACTAATGTTTATATATAATTCTTATATATTAACATATTGAATTATGTATTAATTATAAATTATCATATTTATAATATACTGTCGCGAACCTGTATCTACGATCGCGTGGCTTGTATACACAAAAGAAACCGATAGGAGGGCAGTGTAAAAACCAAGAGCCCGTGGACAAAGATAACAGGCAGATAAGGGTCTGCCGAAACAAACAAACTGAGATAAATGCAAATTTCTGGACTGATAGAGATTGTTCGCGTTCTGGTGTATTTGCGAATCATCTAGAAATTACCTGTGAAGTATTTAAAGAGGCGAGGATTGGCCAAGAGGGGTGGTAGTTGTGAAACAGTTGTAAAACCAGACAGCTCGAAATGTTATTGTAACGAGAGCTAATGATGTAATCTGCTGTCACTGTTTGTTATTGTGATCGACCTTGGTAGACTGATGGTGTACGTAACGTAATGCTGCTGTAATCTATAAGGATTACGAAAATAAAGGAGATTTTTAATTTCTGCAACTCGGCCTTTTAATTCTACGAACCCACCAAAGTCACAATATTAAATGTTGAATGTCCGACTTCTGCAAATAGTAACGTCCCTTTCCCTTGCTATGCCTACTACGTATGTAAAATATATTGGTTAATTTTGATGAGTAGATGATATGAGATGAATAATTGTCAAGAATAGGTAAATGTTATTTTAGTTTAAATTAATAATATAGATTATTTTTATTTTGTTGAAGTATGTTCTGAATATGATAATAAGTTGATGTGAATATACATATGTATATAGAATGTGTAGAGAAATTATATGATATGAATTTTGTTAGGTAATTTTTAAAATTGTATTGATGAGATGATTGAAATAAGTTATTTAATTTGATGTTATAAAGCTTTGATTTAAAAGAGTTTTGAAGTTATTTTGAAGTTTTAATTGTAAATTATTTTGTGATATTTAATACCGGATGCCGGTATATTTTTCTTCTTGTGTAGTTGTAGGTATTTAGCTGGCTGCCAGTTAAATTATTTACTGGATTCCAGTCAATTTGTAGTTAATTTGAAATTGGTAGTCTTTCTATGATTTTTTTATTTAAATTGTTTTATTTTTTGTTTATATTATCTGAAAAATGATTATGTTGTTTGTAGTTTTTTGTTTCATAAATGTAAAATTTGGAAATTATGTCCCGGTTTTAGTAATTAGGTACCGGGACAGAGAATTTTCAGATTTTATTTATTTATGTATTTATTTTATTTATGCCTACTACATAAAAGTTTCCATATGTGCCTAGCGTCCCATATGTGGGACACTAAACTTACCATAACCCCATTTTTAACATCTTATATGACAGGGAGTTCAGCATTAGTCATAGTGATTTAGACAATATTTCTTTCTAGAACTAAATATATACTAATACAATAATATAATAACAATTCTTTGTGTGTGCCCGCCTCGGTAGCGTAGACGGTGAAATATCTGCCTCACGTTCAAGAGCTCCCGAGTTCGAATCTCGGTCAGGGTGAGTTACCTGGATAAGGTTTTTTCCGGGGTTTCCCTTATCCTGAAATACGAATGTCGGGTAACTCTAAGCTCCATGAACCCCGGACGCATATAGCATCATTTCACCCATTCCATTCATCGTCCGATATGACTAAAATGTTGGAGGACTTAAAAAAATCTGTAAAACCTTACTTTTGGTAACACATTGCAAAACTATGCAAAATTTCCGGAGTTTGGCTTTAGTTCCAGCTGCTTTGTTGACTCTCACAAATACCAACACAAAATGAAGACTTTGAAACAACATTCCTTAACATGTTTCCACAGCTGCCATCTAGCTGAATTGTTTACAACTGCTTCAGCAGAGGAAAATATGAGCCGTCTCATATCTGGGACGTCAGACGCATCTCGGTTAAAAAATTTAATGTGACACTCATTTTTGCGAAATGAGGCCAATTCCTTACACTAAGTGTGCTCGCAAATGAAAATACTCTGAAACTGAATGACGACGGACTTGCGACCGTGTGAACAGGGTTATACATAAAGTATGTATAAAGGGAGTAAAATCAAATCACATAATATACTGTTTTACATGTATTTTATTTTTATATTAAAATACATGCTATTTCACAGTCACTTTGTTACTTATACACATATTTTTATAACATCGATGTTTTTGTCCGATGTTTTGTCTTTAAATTGCTATTTTACAAACTAAATAATACGAGGTACATCCAGAAATTACGTTCCGTTTGGTAATAAAATCAAATTGTGTACAGATACAGAAAAATTATTTATTGCACAAAATTCTAAAACTCTTAAACTACTTTTCCACATAACTGCCGAAATTTTGCAGGCATTTGTCATAGCGAGGAACAAGTTTTTGTATACCTTCTTCATAGAAGTTTGCCGCCTTGGTCTTTAACCAGTTGGAAACAATTTCTTTCATCCCTTCGTCATTGTTGAAGTGTTTACCGCCAGGGAAAAATTTGAGATGCAAAAACAGATGAAAGTCACTAGAAGCGAGGTCAGGGCTGTAGGGCGAGTGGTCAAACACTTCCCAGCCAAATCCCTATAGGATGTTTTTCGTCGCATTTGCAGTGTGTGGTCGTGCGTTGTCGTAAAGAAACACAACACCTTTTGACAGCATTCCTCGGCGCTTATTCTGTATTGCGCGGCCCAATCCTAGTATTCAGAAAACGAATTACAGTCTGATGTCACAAGCGGCGAGATTTGCAAACAGCACCGACATTGTAAACAAGCACAACAAAGCGTACGTGGCTGACAGCGATCTCACAATGGCGCACGTTTGTTCTCCTTGATACAGAGCGTCTACCACGAATGTGCGGAACTGCGATTGCAGCGCTGCAGCGGCGATATATTTGGGAATTTGTTTTGGATTGTTCCAGAAAAAGTGATTTGTACAAAATCGAATGTAAAACTGTGTAGGCCACAGAATGACACAACTTAAATAATAGTGTTCCTATTGCTTATTATAATAATATGATTACGTAATGTTGTGACGTGGACCAATCGGATAAAATTAATTAAGATTTTCTAGAAACTTCTTGCGCAGAGATTCGAGAATATTGTAACTTTGTGGGTTCGTAGAATTAAAAGGCTGAGTTGCAGAAATTAAAAATCTCTTTTATTTCGTCGAAATACACTATTCAATTCTCACGTAAGAACATTAAATCACATATACACAGTCTTACAAGGTCGATGACAATAACAAACAGTGACAGCAGATTACATCTTTAGCTCTCGTTACAACAACACAGCTGGCTGTCTCTCATTTCACAACTGCAACTGTCCTGCTAGCGTGTCACAATCCCTTATATCTCCATTCATGATTACCAGACTGTTCTGTCAATCACTAGAAGTTACTGGAAAACAAGGTATCTAGTTACATAATTCGAACAATCTATCACCTTCCAGAAACGTATCTTAATCTACCCGGCGAGGCCTTTGCCTCAGTTATCTTGCTTGCCGGCACTATCTGTTTACACAAGTTCGTTATCTACGTGAAACTTATCCATCTATTATCTACTTGCGCCGAAACTTCAATGCCCGTTACTGCGACAATATGTAGATATTTGGCGTCATTCTGCACAAGATCATCGCAGTGTCAGGACGTGTTTTCTGTGGTGTCAATCTGCAAGTCTGCAGAAACTTAAAGTGTAGCGATGCAGTATTAATCATTTTATGAAAGGACATAATCTATAAATCTTAACATTGTGATAAGATATATTAATGGTCTTTGCGGAATAAATTCCAAGACTTTTAAAGAAGAGAAAAGTTGTTATTTTCTACCATAACAGCATAAAAATAGTTCTTACTCCGATACTACGGCCAGCGATAAGACTAATTGCTCCAGAGCGCCGAGGCATACATCAACAAGAATTCAAGATCGTCTCCAAAAGTGAGAGTAATTTATCATCAATCCTTCGCGCATTTTGCGCAAATTATACTGTTCCACCATTAGAAGATAAACGTACTATTACTGTCGATTATATACAAGTGTCTTTTTACCGCAACTGTTTGAAAAGGTTCGTGTAAAACATCCAAAGGAAAAATGAAAATAACTGATTATCTGGTTCTGTATAGTTGAACTCCATGCAACCTTCACTGTACAGTCCTGACCTAGTAGGTTCTGATTTCTCTTTGTTTCCAAAGCTTAAAGATGAAACCGGCAAATCACTTTTTTTGTCATTAAATGAAGCAATGGAACTTTATAAATGTTTTATTTTCGAAATGCTTCATGAAAAGTAGCACCATTGTTTTAACTGGTTTCAGCGAGTAAAGACATATTAGATTTTAAAGAGAACTTTGAAAAATAATAAAATCGTGTGGGATTAGGATTACTACGAAGAGAATTTGGAGGGGACTTAAGAACACGGGGGTATCTACTTGGGTAGATCCTCACAGAGTGAAGACCGCCCCCCCTCTAATGACCAGGGAGTTACCGAGCTGTACCAAAAGGGCGCCCGGCGCACTCCGTGAGGCTTTCCGTAGGGCAAGAACTAGAGACTAACAAGCCACCCCCCTCCATCTGGTCCTGTGGATACAAGACGGGATGGAAGTGGATACGCCACTTACGCGCGCCAACTCCAAACTGGGAAGGCTACCGATATGGGGCCGCCTGGTGATCTAGCACAACTTCTACTAGCTATGCTGGCTAGTACGCGGGAATATTAATGGCTTCCCTCAACCCGTTCGGAGACGTACCCAATCTTCCACGGGTATCGCGAACCACTGCTCCCTCGAGACCAATCCAATCCGAACAATTTCCAAAGGAAGGGACTGAAATGTTCGGCCCGAGGTACCTCTAGTAAGGTCAGAGGTAAAGTTTGTTTAGTTAACGCGTTTTCACGTTGGCCTCTGCCTTTGACGAACCCTTATAATCGTTTTACAACACAGACCCTCCTTCTCCCAGATCTTTCTGCAAGGTTGCCACCTTTCTCGATACGCCATGGGTATCGTACGAGGTTTCGTCTAAATAAATTATCTTATATCCATTACTGTAAAACTTCCTTAGTTTTGACATATATATCGCCAAGCTACAATTCTACCGGTTTCCATAATTACCCTTATCTTATTCGAAGTGCGGTATTTGAAACCCAGCTCCTTTAGGAGACCGCGCAAAGTGCAGTGCCCATAAGGAAAATCACAAATTTCTTGCAAATGTGCAACCAATTCGTCTAAGGTGGGCGCTCTCCCTTTTGCATAGAATCTATAAATTTCTCGACGAATTAAATCGCATGTGAAATTATCTACTTTAGAGAAACGTTTCCTTTTGTTTTCACACTTGATCGGCGTCTTTGGTAATCCTTTCATTACAATATTTCTTACTGTATGTCTGTGAATACCCAGAGTTTATCGTCAGGTTCATTGCATGACCCCTTTCCAAGATTATTTTTCAGCAAATGTTTATATGTGTTCAAAACAAGCGCTTGAATTTGCTTAGAAACAGTTCCCATTATAACTTTTTTTTAGGCTTTTCCAGTGATATAACTCGGCCCAGTTATTCACACTGTCTTCACTTTGATTATTTTTACGTGACTGAAAATTATCTACTACATCATTTGCATTTACCACTGCATTTCCCTCCCACGGTCTCCACATCGTGACACACAACGAATTCCTGCACGTAATGAAACATATCAATTGAAAGTTGGAACTTTGGCAACTGAGACTCCACGTGGAGTAGACATGCGACTGTCACTTCGAGAAAATCAGGGTTGCTACTGGTCCTCAACGACAGTGTTCCATTTCTGAAGTGTGGAGATAGATTTATGACGGTCATTAGTGGGTGGTCGGGTCAGTTTCCTTTGACTCCGAACTACACACTAGACAGACTTTACCACGTGTGCTGGGGGTCCGCAGCGCCCGCACCATGGCAGCTGAAGGGGACAGATCCCATCCCCTAAGGGAATTCGGAGGGGACTGCGACCAGTCTTGATCTATTGTACCTATGCCTCCAAGTGGGGCATCCCCGGGATGAAGGATGAGGTGAGAGGAGAAAGAGGGTGGAGGTACCAAAGAGCCACAACAGTGCAGAGGGCAGGGTCCTCTTAGATAAAAACCTCCCTTAGGTAGGCCAGGGCAACAGACGCCCCCCTACTGTAGTACGGAAGCGTCTCAGCAGCGGTTCGGAGATCGGCAACCGAGCTACTGGAGGAGGAAGTACACTGGTCGCCAATCTAGAAAGTGATTGACATTTCGTACGGAGAGAGAGGCGACGTTGCCGCTTATTGCTACCACGTGGAGAGCGCGATAGGATTACGCGTGCGAAGGTGATTCAGTTGCGACTGCAATGGGTATTTATTATTGTTATTATTATTAATTATTTATAATACTATAGACAAAGACACTAGTACAGTCATGGATCTGCATGCAAATGCTAGAACATGCAAGAACACATCATCGTAACAAAAGAGGCATACCTGTGACATTTTGATGCTTATTGAAGTGTGAAAATGCCACTTACATAACTTTTCGCGGGAGTTTCTAATTTATACCCCAATGTCTTTCTTCTTTATAATACTTTTCTCTCCCAATCTTAACCTTAATGCCCTTACTGATACCTACAGCACGTGAAGTGCTATCAAACACTTAGAGAATGGAGTACTAGACTCCCCTTTCAATTTGTCCTCATCGAAGTATTCTCTCACAGAACATGTTATTTCCCGTGTATGTCCTTTAATTGGAATACCTTTACCAAATACAGTTTTATTTGGTTCCCGAGCACATTCAGGTTTTCGCTTGTCACTATACTTAGACATAATTAAACATTCATTAAACACAATTGCAAATGATCACAACACGCGCACAGATACACGGACTCACACACACGTAAACCAAGGCAAATTGCCACAAATAAAATGCAAAGTAACTTGCCAGTACATGATCTCTAACTGTGAGGGCATTCTGTTTATGCAGCGTTATCAGCAAGAGAAACAAACCCCGAGGTATTATGATTACTGCAGTGTTTGCGTAACTCGCTCTCCTGCAAGTCATGCTAACCACGTATTAAAATATAGGCAACCAAGCTTCTAACGTTGTCATGCAAACGTCTCGACTTAATTGGTCATTTTAATCGTTACTATAACAACCGTTATGACGTACTCATCCCCTCCCATTTATTTACACGTTATTCCATGTGGTTACTAACTATCAATCACATTCTAGTTTGGCGACCAGTATAGCTTTCCTCAAAACATATCATCCTGCCATGCACCGCCGAGACTCCCGCCGACACTTCTACCCTGAAAGAGACCACCAGATGAGAGATGATGTGAAATGGTAATGGAGATGAAATGGAGGGACACGTATTTCGAGGGATCTAATTAACCTACGCAGTATTCACCTAGCGACCCGGAAAACCCCCGGAAAAACCCATGTGTCGGGTAGGTCGGCCATGGGAATGGATACCGGGCCTCCCGAACGCGGGCTACGGACAAAGTGCCTCAGACATCCCGCTTGGTTAAACGTATCTTTACTGTCCTTTAGTACACACATTATAGGGTAACGATAAGCTCTGTGGACCCTGGGCTCATTGAGCATCATTTCACCCATTCCATTCAGCGTTCGATATGAATTAACGTTGGAGGATGTAAGTTATAAAAAATGTTCTTTTTCCACAACGTTTTGGAAAAGTTAAAGCAAAACACCCAAAGGTAAAATAGGTTTACATCATAACAACGCAGCATCACATATAGCAAAAATAGCAACTGAGTGTCTGGATGCCCTAAAGGTCAGAACCCTTCAGCACACAGCTCTGACCTAGCACCCATAATGTCCTTCCCCCCCCCCCAAAAAGGAAACCTTAAAGATAAAATTTCATTAAATAAAACAATGGAACATAAAAATCTGATACCTAAAGTGTCTCACGAAAAGCAGCATCATTGTTCTGAATGGTTTCAGAGAGTACAAGAATTTATTGATATTAAAGAGGAGAACTTTGAAGAAAATAAAATAATTTCACTAATACTTTTTTGTTTTCTAAACATTTTCAGTGCTGCCTGCGTGTGGTAATTGAGGACATGTGAATATCTATTTCCTTTAACAACACAGCTTGACGAAAGCCATTCAACCCAAAACTTGTTTTTACTATGTTAAGATATATAAGTAATTATTTACTTCCAAAATATTCTCAGTGTCAAAAATACTTTCAGGAAGAAGAGAGGAATGAAAACCAGGAAGCAGTGAGTCCACCACCACCACGCTGCATTTCAAAATCGGAAGTGACGTTTTATCCTCACACCAGCTCCACAGCCAGTTCCACTTCCGCCACATCCGGTGAGTTGTATATCACTCGTTTTTGTCTACCACTCTAGTTTTTACACCGCCAGCTACACGCCATATTTTTGCGTTTGTTCCGCTTCAGCTTTATGAATAACTCACTCGTAATTTCTTTCCTTCTCTGTATGTTGCATTAAATGATTGTTGAAGTAATTATCATGTTTGACAGTTTTCAAAGTCCGTCAGAAGCTCTTTGTTCTCAGAGATAAGACTACAATTCACCAGCTCTCTCTCTTTTGTTCATTTCATAAAGGTTTGTTTCCGCCTGCCTTTACCTCACATTTCCTTTTCATAATTGGTTGGTTACTGTATCTAATATCTAAACGTTTCGCTGTGCATTTAAACTGAATAATTTATACTAAACTTATACTACAAAGTCCTTCTATACCAAATTTTTGTCAAAAATATTCAAGTTTATAATCGACTAGGAAGCTATCGTGCTGTAATTTTGTATGGTTTGCTGTGCATCTACACTGCAACTAACTACAGCTAGGTCTGCACTTTTCAACATTATGGGGGTTTGAATTCGATTCTAGCTCTGCTCCTCAGAATAGTTGCTTTAAACAATTTAATGTATGCACTCATGTAACTTTTTCTGCTCACTCTTTGCACAAATCATTCTTAAAAATGCATATTTTTTCTATTTCATGATAATCGAGATAAAAAATTATAGAAAGTATTAAATATTGTATGTAGAATGCAGGGGCGGCTTCTCAATTGGGTGGCATGTTTGCGCTACAACCAAAATGCTGGGTCTCCCTTTAATGCAAAGGCATGTTCCATTTGGAGTTCAGTTCGACCTTGTCTAGTGCAGTGGCCCTCAGCACGCTGTATTGTTTGCAGGTGCCAAGTAGTTCACTCTCCGTTGCAAACCACTGGTATACAATGGGGAGGTATAGGGAGGATGGACTTATGGTGTGCCGAGGCAAGTAGGGGGGAAGGGCGGGGCTTATGGCTGCATAAGGTTGGTTAACCTAGAAGCCGGAGAGTAGTGAATGCCAAGCCTTCTTCTTCTGTTTTCAGTGCCACCTATTATTTTCATATTAAATGTTCGCATCAGTCAACTATTGCCACAGATTACTATTACCTACCAGAGCATAGCCACATGTTTTGTGCTGTGTTTTGTTAGCTGTGTCGTGCTTTGATTAGTGAATAAGAGTGATTTATTTAAACACAAGTACATTGTGTTATATAAGGAGAAACAATGAATTCCATAAAGTGTCTATTAGCACATCCTTTTTAAAAATGAGTTTAGAAGAAAAAACCGAAAATAGGCGACTCGGAAGTCCCACGCCAAATATAAAAATCACATAGGTAGTCAAAACAAAAACGAGATATTTGAACAGGAACTTTAACAACAATGTATATGAGAAATATAATTTGATGTGTGGTCGTAATATTAAAAATAGCCTGTTTTGCTTTCCTTGCGTTCTCTTTGGCGGTGAAGATCCGTGGACAAAACTTGGCATGAATGCTTTGCAGCATCTTCATGATCGCGCTAAAAACACGTAACTTAAAAACTGCACATGAAAAACACAGTTTTGCTACGGTTGGCAATGTAAATATAGCAAAGCAGATGGACAGTGCATATCGGAGAACAATTGAAGAACACAACCAGAAAGTGGTTAAAAATAGGTATGTTTTAAAGTTTATTGTTAACTGCATTAGGTTTTGTGGAGCCTTTGAGTTAGCTCTACGAGGACACGATGATTCAGCTGCGTCAAGCAATCCTGGTATTTTTCGAGGACTGATAAACTTCGTGCAGAGCTAGACTGTGTTCTGAAAAACCTATCTGGAAAATGCTACAGTGTTTAAGGGGACCTCCAAGACAATCCAGAAAGAAATCTTGCAATGTACACTTGAAGTCTGCCATGAAGAGATATCAAGTCCATTTTTAGCTGCATAAATAGAAGAGTGTTATGCTCTAGTGTGTTTCTGACATACGCATGTTGTGTTATACGCTGTGAATTACCGTTAACTTGTGTATACAGCAGTCTATAGTGGCAGGCTTAAACAACCGTTTGTTACTTTAAAAAAATTAAATTGCATGGATAAATTTGTGAACCACCGATTTTCATTCTACCAGCAGCCCGAGTCTATTGGAGAACTTAATGTCATGTCAGCATGTTGGCCATTGTAGCTCAGTGGTTTAGAGCAACTAGACGGAGGCCGTTGTTCAAATCCCGGCTATAGCATTGAATTTTTCAGTCTGGCTCTACTCATCCAAATCCATACGAAGTTTATATTCTGTGGTTTGCGAATCAAACTACTGCACTGTCCTCTAAACAAAGATAGACGGTATACAGAATTCAACTTTGCATCTTTAATGCAAAGAATATATTTTCTGCAGCGGTGCGTGTTGGTCGGAGTAATTTTGTGTCCTGGGCGTTTGAAAGGCGGTTAAAACCAACTTTGATAGACTATCTGTGTATTATTATAATTATATTCATTATAATTACTATTATTATTAATAGATGTGGTAGTAACAGTAATAGTAAAAGTATATGTTTATTACTTGGTGTCATCCTAGTCGTAGTACCTGCCTGGACCGAAAACTGACCCTTGTTGAGTGCATTATACATTTCCTCTCAATTAACCCCTTTTACTACCCTAGCTTAATCAACTGGTCTGCCCTCCTGTTACACAAAACGAGGGACGTGAAAACAGATATAGTGTGTGTTACTTTACAGCTTGGGTGTGACGTAGCGTAAGAAAACATACCTACTCCTTCTGTAAGGAATGGCAATGGGATTAATTTTGTATTTAATAAAGGCTCAAAATAATAACGAGGTGTCTTAATTATTCCCTTTATTGCACGTTCTATCATCAGATGTTACTTCAATGTGAAGCATGTCCAGAAAATGGAAAGAGCATAACATTTTCAGATACTGTTTACTTCATAAATTGCATTTAACTTATCAGTTTGTCTTTATTGTGGATAATGATCTATAGCTTTCGTAGTCGTCTTTTTATGGCTCTTACATCTTTTGTTTAACACATATCATCCAAAATGAACAACACTTCTAGAAACACTCCTAGGAAATTCAAGAATATATATTTCATATGTCATGAAAATATATTAAACTAAAAATATTTTAACCAAAATCATTAAAGCCATTTCTGAGAAAGGCAAAGTTTTCGAAAAATTTTCCAGGTAAAAAGTGCTCACAGGTGAGGATCGCTTTTACGATCTTCGTGTCGCATCCTTTGAAGATGTTGAATTGAAATAACAACTTTGGCATTTTAAGTTAAACTGTTAACAGTAATACATACACAAGGTCATGAACATTTAAAACGCTTTTTGAAGGTAGAAGGGATTTCACTACACTTCAAAACGTATATTTAGAGTAAAATCCTAGTATCGAATTTTGGGTGGAATGCAATAACAGCCATGATCCTTATTTTGATTTATATAGCTCTTGAAAATTTTAAACCTCATTTTTAATCTCTATACTTGTTGGTTACCACGGTAGAAATTTGTGGACTTCGACTACGGGACTACGAAAACTTAAAGTGCAGCACAGAATCTAAAAATCCTTGTACACATATTTATCAAATTCTTATGCGCAAATGATTACAGTTTGACCAGTTTAGATACTTGCATTTTAGACAAATGTGTTATATTACGTTCCTTTGACCCAATTAAAATTCTGTACTGACGCCATCCCCTGACTGGTCATTTAATTTACTGAAAACAAGTTTTGTTGACTGATGCGCGTATTGGTAGTGTTTTGTTTTTGTTGATATTTGTGCTATATCCAGTTATACATTTTGTGGTTATAACATTTTTTTATAAATATCCCGATGATGGTACGATGTACGCTCCCGAAACGTCTAGTTCTAATCGTCTTTTCACCTGGCTTGTTTCCCCAGAAGATCTCCAATAAATTTGTCGCCAGGAAAGCTTCAGGTTTTATTTTGTGATGCATTACTTTCTCCCACCATTCTTCAAGTAACTATTGTTAAAAAGGCTTATTCATCTATTGCATGTTAGCTCTTATGCCTGATTTCTGCAACAGATGTTACAATCCACGTTAACAAATGTAACGTAACAATTGTTACAGAGTTAACAAAAATGTTAAATTTCTTGCACTTCACCAACTTATTTTATGAAGATGTTAACAAACATGTATTAAAGCCGAGAGACATGTAAATATTACAGATATATAAGGCTGTGGATGATTCTCATTATTTTCTGAACGTACTCCGATGTGTTTTTGTTTTCATTTTCGTTTCCACACAACTAAAAAATTGGCGGGTGAACAAAATCAGAAGAGAGGCCACGGTACGACTTTCTCATCAATCCAGAAAGAACTGTTAGTTAAATTAGTAACTAAATATACAGATAATGTGGAAAATAAGACGACAGATGCGATAAATGTGAAAGGGAAACATGTGAGGTGGGAAAGGATTGGAATTGAGCTTAATTCGAATGCAAATTTCATAGCCAGAAGCACGAAGCAGCTTCGCAAGTATTATGTAAATTTAAAACGAGGAGCGAAGAAGAACAAGTGACTTGAGCGTTACAAGACGGCAGGTGGACAATGTATTATCCACATAATTCAGTGAATTATAAAATCGCAAGGTTATTGATACTTGAAGCAAAGGCGAGATCGTCATGTTCCTTTCGATGCATGTTCTAACTCAGTATTACGTAAATTTAAAACGAGGTGCGAAGAAGGGCAAGTGACTTGAACGTTTTAAGACGAGAGGTGGACAGTGTATTATCCACATAATTCAGTCAATTATAAAATCACAAAGTTATTAATACTTGATGCAAAGGCGAGATCGCCATATTCCTTTCGATGCATATTCTAACCTCTCTTGTACTTCCGCAGTAACCTTCATAGCAACTTGTTCTAACAGTCTATACCTCTGTAGAAAATCTTCTTCTGATAGCTTCTCAAAATAATTTCTCCTCATAGGCCATACTCTATTACGAATGCCATTTAGACGGTCTTAAATATAGCAAATCGACAACAACAGCTGAGTTCATGCCCGCCATCTTGACCATTTTACAATTGGTAATGACGTAGCAACAGAAATACTGCTTGTTAGTTTAACAAAAGATTAACACGTGTGTTAAGCTAACACTTGATGAAATGCAACTTTTGTTATAAATATTACTAAACAGACTAACAACCAGGTTAAGTATTAACATCTGTTGCTGAAATCAGTATTATAGTCTACGTGATGTACTAATCCTTTCATCCAGGAAACTTTTATTTATGACATTGGAAGCAGCTGGTAGTGAGTTGCTAAAATCGCTTTAATTGTCTGTTATGTCCAGTTTTGGGCTTCATGCTATCGATTATTCGGACATTTAGGGTTTAAAGATATACACTAACATCGATTTATTTCCCATTATAACACGATGTATTCTGACAGGCCGTGGGTACTCCAGAAGGCTTCACAGATACTCAGAGATGTATTTTAAAGGTATTTGCTGTATAAGAGGATACTGAAAGTGTGATTTTCTTAAGATTTAATCTAATTTTGTAGAAACTGTTTTAAAGAAACGCATTATTTGACTTGAAATTTCATTGTGGTATCAGTTATAACTTCCGAGCTGTTAAAGTTTAAGATTGGTTTATTATCTGATGCCAAATGGTACACCTGATGCAATTTAGAAAGTAATAGTACGTTTGATTGTACCATTTACAGAATTATAACCCAGAATTCGGTTATTTATTTTGCCGATACATTGTATACTAAACTGTATCGCATGCGAGCGCATATCTCTCCGGGCTTTAGTTATAACTAAGGTACACAAAAGTATCATTTCACTCTACGAGGGGCGTTCAAGTTATAACACCTATTTTGTTTCAGGACTGAGACGAGATAAGAACTGTGAATGCGTGGCAGAAATGGCAGCACTGTACATTGCATAGAACTCTAGGACTGTTTTTGATACTTAAAATGGCGACGTTTTCATTGCAAGCGTGTAATCATTGGTTTTCTCCATTTCCGTGGTGTGACACCTATTGAAATTCATCGCCAGTTGAGTGAGGCATGTGGTGATGGCACCGTGGATGTGTCTAATGTTTGCTCCTGGGTGGGACACTTCAATGAAGGCAGAACACAGATTGTGTGCACAGATCCCACGGATGCCAATTTTGAAGGCGATGTCTGCAATGCACAATCGGCGATCCTCCAAAACAACGTTATCCACTTGCTGGATCATGTCGTCAGACCGGCTGGTGTGAGGCCGTGACTGTCTTGGTTTGCCGTCACACGATGTTTTGCCTTAATTTAACTGTCGCACACAGGAACGCACATTAGGCACATCCATGGTACCATCACCACATGCCTCACTCAACTGGCGATGAATTTCAATAGGTGTCACACCACGAAAATGGAGAAAACGAATTATTACACGCTGTTCTTGCAATGAAAACGTCTCCATTTTAAGTCCTAACTCTCGTCACTGCCACTAGAGTTCTATGCACTATACAGTGCTGCCATTTCTGTCACGCTTTTGCAAAGAGTTCGCATGTATTTAAAAAAAAGCAGAAGTTCTTATCCATTCCCAGTCCTGAAAAGAAAATAGGAGGTGTTTGATACCGAAATCAAGGGATGCAATGAATAAAGAATCGTAATGGATTTCAAAGGAATGTATATTTGTTGAAACGCGTGCACGTGCAGTTGAGTTGAATAGTTTTAACAAAAGAGACGGAAGAAAGCGGATTGTTAGCAGGAATTCTAAATGTGTAACACTTGACTCCGTTTGAAAAGGCATTGCTCGGACCCTTAGTAATAGCACGACCGAAACTAATAATCACAATGAACAAAATAGTCACAAAATGAGTTTTGGTGTGAATAAAGAAGACTCCGAGAGGTGAAAGTCACACGCAGCTGTGGTGAGCACAAACAGTCCGTGGCTGGCAGCCCATTAAGACGGTCATCTGCTTCTGTCTAGGGCAAAGGCAGACCAGGAGCGATGAGAGAAGATATCTGTCGGTTCATACGTGAATAACGAATTTTTATCGAGTAATAAGCATTTTACATACGGTAACTCTAAACAGTGATATATTGGTAACCCTTGGTCGGCAACTTTCGAGTTTGATGTTATGATATAAAGAATCAGTCATTAAACCAGTCTGTAACTTGCATTCCAGTGTCATTAGAACCATCCTTACTCCCACACATATCCACGCATACCCTGAGAGTACCCTCTTTGCTCCACCCTGAGAATAGGCCACACTGCTTCAAAATTTACAATGTAAAAATAAGGTGCTTCAGTATTGTTAACCCTTGATCGGCAAGTTGCATCACTTTATAAGTTGAACGTACCTCGTATGCTAATGATTATCCCGCACAAGTGTACCACGTTTAAGACTTGAAGCACTGTAGTTTATGAGTAGGAACATGTGTTGCGAAAAATGTAGTTCTGAGATAATTTCGCATGAAATATAAGTTCAGACATACAACTAAAGTGCATTACACGGAAGCAGTCAAAGGAGTCAATATTTTGTCTTTGGAGGGATTTTTAGTTATTAACTTTTATAGCTATCAAAAGATAAAAAGAAAAACTAGAAAGTTCAAATGGTAGAGTTAAAAAGTTATTTTCGTTGGAACGAAAGCTGGTGAATAAAAATGTCGTGAAGGATGGAATTTTCTGTCCCTCAAGTCACTTCTTATTTCATTTTACCATCACTCTGGCTGCCTATTTCAGGACTGTTAAGTGCAGCATTAGTCCAAGACTCGTAGGTCCTACGACCCTGGTCTCCTTCAAACCGGGAGCGATGGATACTCCGGGGCTCTTTCCATAGGGCAATACCTTATTTCTTAAAAAGCCCCCCCCCCCCCCGTTGACAACAACGTCAAGACGGGATAGAAGTGGATACGCCACTTACTCGCGTCAACCCCGCAGGGAAGATACCGAAAAACCTCGGTGGAGCCGCCTGGTGATCTAGCACACCTTCTACTAGCTCTGTAATCTGGTACCCGGGACTTATAAGGTAACCCTCTACGCCCTCCGTGTGGCCGTAGCTTGGCCTGAGGTACCCAATTCCCCGTGGGTGTCAGGAACACACTGCCCCCTCGAGTCCAACCCAATCCGAACAACTCCCTATCGGGAGGGGTCCCGTAGGGGAGGGGATTCGTCCAAGGTGCCTCGTATGCTAAGGGCCCGCAGCGCTCACACCACGGCAGCTGAAGGGGACGGATACCCTCCTATTTCAGGACTGCAGGTCCCGGAGAGAATTTTGGCGTGCATGGCAAGCAGTTTTATATCTGTAAATACTCGTTCTTCCGGCTTCCAGACCGTTCTAGAGAATGCCTAAGTTCTTAGGTGTCAGGGGAAGCAGAGCTCTGTGAGCCACCACCAAAGAGTTTCAATGTGCCATCTACTGTCTTCCTTGCACAGGTCCAGCCGTCCTTAATATTCTCTCACCTCAACCCTCCCTTCTACTGGACACTCCTTTTGAGACATAAACAAAAAACATGTTCCACAGGTCGAGGTCAGCCCTCTCTACGAATCTTGTGGTGGTGTCATAGAGAAATATACAGTTTCAAAACAATGAACATTATTCTTCTGGAAATGAATTGTTCTTTCGCACTGGCCGTGTGTAGACTAAAGTATAGAAAGATAGAGTCAGACTGAAAAATTCAATGTCGTACCTGGGATTTGAACCACGGATCTTCTGGTCTCCGTCCAGCCGCTCTAACCATTGAGCTACTATGGTCAACGTGCCGATATGACATTAAATTCTCCAACTGACACGTGTTTTTCCCGGTAAGCCACTTAGGGGTTCTCATAAACACATGAGACAACTACCTTAATGGCGACCTAAGTACTTTAAGGCCCGGGCTTTACAGTTAACCACTATTAGGTCAATTAATGGAGTCAGTTGGAGAATTTAATGTCATGTCCATAGTAGCTCAGTGGTTAGAGCGGCTGGACGGAAACCAGAAGATCCGTGGTTCAAATCCTGAGTATGGCATTGAATGTTTCAGTCTTTCTCTATCTTTCCATTATTCTTCTGTTTCTTGGGAGTTCATGATCTCATATTATTGATATGTTCACAAAAATTAATGTGGATCCAGGCTTCATGGATATAGCAGTGTCTTTTTGCCTCTTAATTTACGTTCTCCAACGTTAAGTCATATAGGACAATGAATGAAATGGTTGAAATTAGCTCCAAATGAGCCCAGAGCCCATAGATCTTAGAGTTATCCGACATTCATTTTTCATGATAAGGAAAAACCGCGAATAACCGAATCCAGTTAACTTATCCTGACAGAGGTTCGAATACAGGTCCTCTTGAAAGTGAGACAGACACTGTATCACCTACACTACAGAGACGGACATCAGTCTATTTCTACATAGATGTGGTTCTTATCATACACTCCATAGAAAACCGGCCCGCCTCGGTAGCGTGGTGGTAGCGTGTCTGCCTCACGTTCAAGAGGTCCCGAGTGCGAATCTCGGGCAGGGTAGGTTATCTGAATAAGGTTTTTCCGGAGTTTTCCATTATCTTGTGAGACAAATGTCGGGTAACTCTAAAATCCATGGACCCCGGGCTCATTTGAGCATCATTTCACCCATTCCATTGATCGCCCGATATTACTTAAAGTTGGAGGACGTAAATTAAAACAACAGCAACAACAAAAGCTCCATAGAAAACCAATATTTATAACTGCAAATACAACAAACTGAATTTTAACGGAAATGCAGAGAAAACTTGGTGTGATGTGTAATTCTTTTAGTTTGCGAGCTTTACTAGAGATGAGCTCCCATTGGTATGACACAAGAGTTGCTTGGTTCTCAGTGTAGCTGTTTGCATTGTTTTGGGTAATTAATGTGGCATCCTTCAAACAACTCCCAAGGAATCGACGGCTGTTTACAGGACATCAATGTTGCAACGGAAACTTCACAGTGATATCCAAATTACCGGTCTTTAGCTTCCTCCTAAAGTTGAGCAGTACACTCCGGGTTTGTCCTGAAATAGCCACGGTGTAAGTAATAAAGCAAGCTACGTAGAATTTGTGGTCAAGAGATCGTTAAAACCATCTTAAAGCCATGACATTTTTGTTTTATAATGGAAAACAGTTTTGAATAATAAGTGGTGTAACAGCTGTTTTGGTTTGGGCCCTGACAATTGAAAAATGTTTGAATATGTTTAAATATGTGGTTTAGGAAGCAATATGGAACATTAGAATAAGCAAGAAAAATTGTTAAAGTTCAGTAGGTCATGAGATGACACTACATGTAAATGAAATTATGTTAAGTTTTTAGTGGTAGAAGAAAAGTCAATAATCTTGGAGAAAGATGCAGGGACGGCTGCTGTTTAGGAGTACAAGAGCACGTGAACCCGCAATATTTGTCTTGTAGAAGCCCTTTTCCTCTTTTCATTTGTAATTTGTATTTACCGCGCTCACTCCTTTAGAATGACGACGATAGCATGAGTATGTGGCAACGCTGCAGATAGTCGTGTGTGAAGAGAATCATGTGGTGGCCTATTGACTTTGTCGTCTTTTAGCTTGCCTCTTGTGATGGAGTTCCACAGAATCCCCATACAAAGACCAACAGTAATTCTCAAGCATTACTTCATTCCAACGTCCCTGATATGTTTGTTCCATAACAGAAATGTCCTGATGGAATCTGTCCCCATGTTCTTCACTAACAGCTCCACAACTAGGAGGGAAAAAGTCTAGGTGTGAGTAGAGAAAATGGATCTTAAGGGACATGTTGCACCCAAGGTTACGGTATCTTTGCAGGAGCACTGTCACCATATGCTTGTAGTTGTCATCTACGGTATTTTGACAGCTGTGCCAACTCCCAAAAAAAATCCCGCAAATTTAAAATCTTCACGCTAAAAGTGAAATGTCGCTTTATCTTCAAAACAAGAGCTAATCTATCATTTTTATGGTGCTTTTTTAATTCAGCAGATGGAAAAGCATGTAAATTCACTATTTTTAAGCCCGAAACATTTTCATTGTTGCCCAGTGTAATTTGTGCAAATGTTATAACAAGAAAATGACAATTAGATAATTTGTGTAAACATGAAGGAGATAGAGCAGTAAGCGTTTGTGAGGATTCAATGTCGAGGTTTCACCGGAAATATATGTTTAGAAAAAAGCTCTATGTATATATGTGAACATCATAACTCAAAAACGAAGACTTCGTTAGAAAGTAACTTCTAATTCAGATATTCTTTCCACTAATTCAGAAGTCCTTTCTCTAACTGTAGTATCATTGGGTTCTAACACCTATGGTATATTATAGTCTTGTGGTCCATTCATAGAGATCTTTGGAATGACAATGAATTCGTTAACTAATTCACCGACTAATATAATACTGCAGATAATTTCTAAAACACTGAATGCAGAAATTGATGACATTTTCTTGTATTCAAATTCTCCTTGGAACTGCTGTCCATGCATTAGACAAATTTTCTGCGGTTGTCTACATTCGTGGTGTTTACTGAAGACATATTGCCGGATTTGCTGTTCCATCTCTGCGATTTGTTCCGATTCTCTTTTGTTGTGGGCCACTCGATGCTACAAACAGACGTTCAATTGTTCGTGGTTTTATCCATGTTATTGCAGCCACACTGCAGTAGGTATATGCCGAGGTACTCTATAGGTTCAGGTAAAAGATAAAGAGAAGGTACAAATACATTACATTCACGTCCCTTTTCTTCTCACTGTATTTGATACTTCTCACTTTCTCTAATTATTAGGGAGCGGATTTATGGGCACTAAAAATTGGCAAAACAGGCACCTAAATGGGTACTAAACATTTGCTAAGTAAACACTTATAAATTTACAATTTTGGTAAATTGGCTCTTAAAACGCAATATAAATACACTATAACAAAATGACCATCATCGCAACATATCCTGCAACAAATTCGCTAAACACATACTATTTTCAGGTTCACTAGACGAAATAGTTCTACATTTATTCCAAATTTCATAAATGGCTCCACAGCAAGGGCGACAATGAATGGGATCAGAATATGCAAATATAAGCTAGAAATGACAACCAAATGGTTAGAAAGAATGTACGAAGCACTAGTTGAATCCAGAATGTATGCAGTGGAGATCTGTGTGTGTGTGTGTGGGGGGGGGGGGAGGCACAGAGGTAAACATAACGGTGGACCAAAACGACAGAAGGTTTTGTAAAGAGCTACTACACTTACCAAGATCAGCAAGTAGGGAAGTAGCTTTAGTAGAATTAGGAAAGACAAGAAGAAATGGAATAATGATGGAAAGAATAATAAAATTTTGGTATAGTTGTTTGGCTAAAGAAGAAGGGGAAATTATGAAATTATGCATGAGACAGCAAAAAGATCATAGAACACAAAAAGTTGGTGGACAGAGATAGGAGGAATTATGGAAAATATAGGAATGGGAGATATATGGAGATTAGAGGAAAGGAATACATGCGATGTGGGTAAATTAGTAAAATGCAGAATAGAAGATATAGAAAGACAGGAAATGTGGGGAAGTCAAGAAAATGTGAAATCATTACAATTTTACAAATACAAAGAAATTGGGGACGAGAAGCATATGTAGATTACTGCAATAGACAAGAGAGAGAAGGGTTAGCTTGGATGAGAACAGGAATAATATTTCTAAGAGAGATAAGAGGTAGGGAAAAGGGAATTTGTGAATTGTGTGGGGGAAAAGAAAGCATAGAACACTATCTTACAGAATGCGAGGAGGTTGCAATGTGGAGTGAGTGAGTGAGTGTGTGCTGTTTTAGGGCCCGTCGACAACTAGGTCATTTGGGCCCTTGCAATGTGGAGAAGAAAGGTTTGGGAGGAAAAATGGGAGAAAGTAGAGAAGAGGATAGTAGCTATAAAAATGTTAACAGGAAAGGAGGAAAAGAAGGTAAGAAGTATTGCTGAGTTCCTACAGAAAGTAAAAGAAACATGGGCCAGAAATGTAAATAATATAAGAAATGAAGATGTGAGGGAAGAAAGGGGCTAAATAAGTAACAAGGAGGCATGGAGGTTATGAGCAACCTGACAGAGAAGAGCAGGGTGTAAGCCAAGGTAACAACAAGGTAAAGACAAATAAATGTAGCCAAAAGTTACAATAAATGTATACAACTAATGAAGATTAACTTTGTTTTACCTTGAAGTCTCACTTGTGTATTTACATAAAATTAATTTTAGCTTTACCGCACCGATGTCCGATTTCACCAACAGATGTTAAAATCGACGTTAACAAATGTAACATAACAATTGTCACAGCGCTAAAACTAATGTTAAATTTCTTGCACTTCACCAACCTGTTTTCTTAAAATGTTAACAAATCTGGTTAACGCCAAGAAACTTGTAAATATCTCAGCTATAGAAGGCTATGGATGAGTCGTATTATTTTCTGAACGTACTGCGATGCACTTTTGTTTTCACTTTCGTCTGCAGAAATGGCGGATGAACAAAATCATAAATAAAGCCGTGAGACAAATTTCTCATCGACGGAGAAAGAATTGTTAATTGAAATGGTCACGAAGTGTAAGGATATCGTAGAAAATAAGAGGACGGATGCAGTGAATGTAAAAGAGAAAAATGTCGCGGGGAAAATATTGGAAACGAATTTAATTCAAATACATGTGTCACTACTACAAGCACCAAACAACTTGTCAGTATTACGTAAATTTAAAACGAGGTGCGAAGAACAAGTGCCTTAAATGTTTCAAGACGGGAGGTGAACAATGTATTATCCACACAATTCAGTGAATTATAAAATCGCAAAGTTATCAATACTTGATGCAAAGGCGGGATGGGCATATTCCTTTCGATGCATGTTCTTACTCAGTATTACGTAAATTTAAAACGAGGAGCGAAGAAGGACAAGTAACGAGTGACTTGAACGTTTCAAGACGGGAGGTGGACAGTGTATTATCCACATAATTCAGTGAATTGTAAAATCGCAAGGTTATTAATAATTGAAGCAAAGGTGAGATCGGCATATTCCTTTCGATGCATGTTCTAACCTCTCATGTACTTCTGCTGCAACCTTCACAGCAACATCTTTCGACAGTCTATACCTCCGTAAAACAATTTTCTTCGGATAGCTCCTCAAAATCATTTCTCCTCATAGGCCGTACTCTATTACGAATGCCATTTAGATGGTCTTAAATATAGCAAATCGACAACAGCTGAGTTCATGCTCGTCATCTTGACTATTTACAATTGTTAAGGACTTAAAATCAGAAATTTGGCTTGTTAGTTTAACAAGAGATTTAACACGAGTGTTACGCTAACACTTGTTGGTGAAATGCAATTTTTGTTTTAACTATTGCTAAACTCGTGTTAAGTCTTAACATCTGTTGGTGAAATTTGTCATGAGTGTGTTAAAATGGGCCATTACGATGCTTGTTTTGATTTTGTAATGTTCTACTTTACACAATCAAAGTAGATAAACTGCTTCCTATGTGAAGGCAGTTTGGTTTGCAGGAATTTTGTGGAAAATTATCATGTCACCTCTTTGAAAGATGCTGAACTTATACACCAAGTTTGGTACTTAACTGACTTTACGTTTTTGAGGTTATGCTATTCACAAGCACACAGACACAAGGTCTTTTTTTTTCTTTGGCTTCATGTAGTCTCAAAATTTATATTTCCAGTTTTATCTCGATATTGAAGGTCTGGATGGAGCACGACACTTCCTCTACTTGCTGTATGCAGGAGATAAAGTAAAAAGTGTGAAGCACAAAGCTGGCAGAGTGAACGTCACTTCCAGAGAGAGTACATTCGTCACTGCCTCCATGCGACACAGATAGTGCTAACTAATAGCTTACAACTCTCACCAGGTGTCGTGCCTGCATTTAATTATTACTCCAACAAACTCCATGGGAGGGCAACTTATTTATTCAGTTCAATTATTATTTAAGCTCTCCCCTCCTCTGGCTGCTCTCGTTGTGGGGGGAAGTCACTTCTACAAGTTCACGCCGCGGTAATTAAAGCAACCAGCCGTACACTAGAAACAACAACATGTAGCTTCACAAAACAATAACTCCAGCACTTGATAAACAACTTCTTTACTAATATTATAAATAAAGAAAATATGTTTATGTTGGTAACGGAGTGATGCTTGATACTCAATGTCGATAACGAGTTTTGAACACGTTAATGCAGTAGCTTATTCACTAAATTACTTCCTTATTGGTAATTTTCTGAGGATAAAATCCTGTGACCAGTTTTGTATTATATTGGATTGGATTATGCTGTGGAGGGGATTCGGTACTGCGACCAGTTTTTATATTTTGTATCTATGTCTCATCCCCGGAAGGAAGGATGAGGCGAGAAGAGAGAGAGATGGCATCCGATCCAAGAAGTCACGACCATTGACAGGGCAGGGACTCTACCACTGACCAGTTCAAAACTCCCCGGCAGGCCGGCATCCCACCCACCGTGGTCCTGAAACGGTCCACCGGAGGAGCAAATGTTTGCTGGGAGCACACATCCTGCCGACACTTCTGCCGACACTTTCTGTTTTGAAAGAGACCACCAGATGGACAGGAAATTCGGGGGATGTAACTAACCTACCTAATACTTGTTTCACATAAGCTTGCCCAGTATCTCTTAACAGTCACGTGACCTAATCCCCTCTCATTGGCTGCTGTTGTGGTATAGACTGTTGTGCGGTAAAAATTAGTTCATTATTTAACATGGTGATATATATTTATATGTTGGAAGAGAATTGTCTAATTTATATTTTGTAACTGTTTTAATTAAATATATTAAGCAACAGAGTTGATTTATTTGAAATGCATGTTAATTCTTAAACGAAGTAAAGAGGAGGTTCCTTTGCTCTCAAGCACATGGCAGGATAGCACGTGATGGTAGTGATGACATATTTGTTTATATGACTTTTATCACTAACCTTGTTTTGAACTGGATTAGTCATATATCGTCATTCGAAGGTGTGTTGTGCCGCGTGCGAGAGACAAATTACTTTATTGGTCGTTTATTGCACGTGTACTTATAAGTATAATGGCAGAGTCTACCGCCAGTTTTTCACTGAAGTATCGCAAGGGAAAACCTTTACAAAGCGGTGAAAAAGGAATTGTGGTGCATGTGTTTAATGCACTCACATAGAAGAATCCGTCTTTGTCATTGACAGAAGTCGAACAGCTGTGCTCTGAACTTACAGGTGTGAGTGTTAGACCCGTAGGAACATCGCGCCGTGAAACCCCAGGGGCCTACTGCGGTAGGTACGGGAATTGGCGTGTATATATACTACGTATAGTAAACGTGTATTGAGGTTGCAGTCTACGACTCTCCCCATTTAATCTTTTTTGAGATCATTTCAACTTAGTAGATCTGTGTGTCGCTTTTGCTTCAGTCTTCTTCATGCTTGTGACATATGCTGAGAAATCTACCTCTGAATTCCATTTTCATGCTCACCAAAGGAAGCGAAGAGGCATGTGCTGCAGGATCGAAGAGTGTCTTCTATTGTTGGAGTAAGCAGATCTCTGTGTAATGTAGAATTGCGAATGTACCAAGGTGCATTCTCTATTAGATGCAAAACTCGATTTCATATATTCTGTATTCTGTTGATTTGCGTTTTGGATTCTGAGCTCCAAATTGAACAGCCATATAATCAAATAGATCTGATTGGCGAAAAATAGACAAGTATTTTTTAAGATAAAACAATGGAGAGGTATCTAATAGAAATTCCATTAAGTTTCTTGATAAGATGTGTGAGTACCAGGTTACTTTTGAATTGAGGCTTAAACCAAGATATATAACTGTATCACACTGTCCCCTCAGGGGCCTACTAGAGTAGGTACGGGAATTGGCGAATCCAGGGTCCCAAGCCAAATCTCTCGATTGAGTGCCTCTGAGTGGTGAGAAAGCTAATGCCAAACGCCCAAACAAGGTGTTTGACGCTAAACTAAGTAAATTAAATTATACAACATTCAAAGTAAAGTCAAAGCAAAGCCAAAGCAAAGCCAGAGTGGAGCCAGAGCGGAGCCAGAGCGGAGCCAGAGCGGAGCCAGAGCGGAGCCAGAGCGGAGCCAGAGCGGAGCCAGAGCGGAGCCAGAGCGGAGCCAGAGCCAAGTCAGAGCGGGACCGGAGTGGAAACCGGAGCCTACCCAGAGTTAAGTTAGAAAATGAAGTTAGTGTGAGGCCAGAGCTAAGCCAGAGCGGGACTGGAGTGGGGCCGGAACCTAGTCAGAGCCAAGTCAGAGCCAAGTTAGAGTGAATTTAGAGTGAAGTTAGAGTAAGATAGTATCGAAGCCGGAGAGAAGCCAGAGTGGAACTAGAGTGGAGCCAGAGCAAAGCCAAAGCGGAGCTAGAGCAAAGCCAAAGTAGGCCAAAGCGGAGTCAGAGCAAAGTCAAAGCAAAGCCAAAGCAAAGTTAAAGCAAGGCCAAAGTAAAGCCAAAGCAGAGCTGAAGCGCAGCCCGAGTAGAGGCAGCTAGAGCAGAGCCAGAGCAAAACCAGAGCAAAGCCAGAACAAAGCCAAAGCAAAGTCAAAGTAAAGTTATAGAAAAATAAAATACAACTTTTGAAAGGGCGCTGATGACCATGGTGTTGAGCGCCCTTATTTATAAATTATCATCATGTGCCACACTGCGGCACTATCTCGGCACTATTTCGGCATTTGCAGTATTTCTTTTATAAGTGAAGTACACTAATTTGGATTTCTTTGGATTCATCTTTACTTTCCACTTTTTGCACCATTCTTTAACTTTATCCGAGAAAGATTGTAGTTCACCAGCAGCTGCTATATCAGGTGCTTTGCTAAGGATAGGTACATCATCTACGAATTGTGATATAAGCAGGTTGTCCTGTGTAGGAAAATCCGAGCTAAAGATTAAGTAGAGGAATGGAGCCAATATACCACCTTGAGGAACTCCTGCTTATACTTCCTGAACTGAAGATATCACATCGTTGCATCTTACCCAGAATGTTCTTCCAAAAAGATAGGATTTAATTGCTAAAAATATGGTGTCACTAACAAAAGATTTTTTTGTACACACTCTATCTACACTCACACTTTATCGAATGCTTTATCTGTATTGAAGTGCAGGCCAAAGCAGAGAGAATTCTCTTCATAGCTATTAAGTATCGTGTCTACAGCTCGATGTAGCTGTGGAGTAAAAGAGGGGTTAGGTCTAAATCCAAACTGCGGGTGCAGAGGACCAATTAGGTGAGGCAGGAATAAGCTTTGAATATTTTGGAAAATATTGTTGTTAGACTTATAAGTTGATATTAAAGTGTGTCTGACTTAAATTTTCTTGGTTTCGGCAACATTACAACTGAAGCATGTTTCCTGGATCTTGGAAAATATGCAACTCTAATTATTGCGTTGAATATTTGCGTTAGTAGCACCGATGGTTTTCTTGGAAAAACTTCAATCAGTGGCAGAGTGGTCACATCATACCCAGGTGATTTCTTCTCTGGAATTCTGTTTATAGGATTTAGAACTCGAGCTGGAATGAAACAGAATATTTCAGGCGACAGTTGCAGTTGTTTGTACGTAGTGGTGGTGTACCTCCGATTTCTTTAATCAGAATTCTAGTTTTTTGTCTTTTTTTCTACAATGAGCCGTCATGGGAGTTTAGTGAGAGGACAAGATTGTGTGTGGGCCTGATGTTATATTTTTAAGTGCAGTTTGAAGATATTTCATTGCCCTGTTGTATGCTGTCTTATATAGTGCATATTTTGGAAAAGTTTCCCAACGTGTGTTTCTAATTATTTATTTACTTTAGGTTTCTAAACTATTATACTTTTCTCAACTGTAAAATTCCTGATTCTTTTTTTTTTTTTTTCATATTTTGCGTTCCTGTCTCCATACAAAGAGTAGGAATGTCAAAGTAATCTTTAAACAAATGACTCTCACTTTGCGCTTTGCCTACTGGATCTTACAATGAAACGTGTAAACGTGATTTGAAAGTTTTTCTGAAAAGAGTAAATATGTAACAAATAATTGAGCAACTTAGAAGACTATGATTTTCGTTGAGACAGCTATGGATCATATAATATGTTGTCATTCTAAATATAATGTGTACAAGATAGGACAAAGGCCAGCAATATTTCCAAACACTGAAATAGGTGCGTAGATAGAGAGATGGGATTAATCAATTTGCTCCCCGCAGCTGTGTTCAACACTAGAAGGACCGCACCAGTCATTTTGACAGATGCGCTGCTTTAGAACAATTATTTCTTGCTTATGTTTTTTCTACACTTCCCATCTTCTACGACTTTTAATAAGTACTTATGATAAACACGTCCGCAAATAATTAAGCATTTTGGACCTTTTTAAAAGCTGTTACAAACAACTCCTACTAGAAGTACCGCCATCCGTCATTTTGACGGGTACGGAAGCTTGAACAATAACCTTCGGATCTGTCCACATCTTTTGTTGTTTTCCTTCCTGATTGGCTTATGGCACTCTGCAGACCCTTTGTCGATGAGTAAGGAAGCTTTATTGCCCAAGTGGCGCAATTCGTGCTACCACTTATGAATTTACGAGGTGTTGGAGCAAAAAACTTTCCGTTGAAGTTCTTATGGTCGAATACGTGGAGACCACCATTTTTCAGGAACACAGTGAACAGAAACAAATTCGCTGAAATTTTGTGGTTTATGCGATTTGTTGACAAGGACACACGTTCTCAAAGACTAAGTACATATAGCTTTGCAGCTGCTACTCATCTCTGGAATCCTTTTGTTGCTAATTCCTTGCAGTGTTACATTCCAAGTGAAAATATCACTGTTGATGAGCAACTGTTTCCTTGCAAGTCTAGATGCTCTTTCATTCAATATATGAGCAATAAAGCGGACAAATTTGGAATAAAGTTTTGGCTTGCAGTTGATGCAAATTCAAAGTATCTGGTGAATAGTTTTCCTTACCTGGGCAAAGACGATCAGCGCCCCACAGGTGTTCCTCTTGCAGAACATGTTGTAATGCGTCTTATACAACCCTTATTTTTGCAGGAATGACAGTTTTTCCACAATCAAATGCCTTGCAGGAAGTTTGAAGCGTAAAAGTACAAGCATTGTGGGCACAGTAAAGAAACGTAGAAGGGAAATCCCTCAATCAGCAAATTCTGCTACAGCACCTTTACACATAACTGTACTTTATAAGTCAGGTGACATAACTCCGACATACTATCAGGGTAAAAGGAACAAAAGTGCGCTTCCTTTGTGTTCAATGCATGGCACAGTTACTATAAATAAACAACATCCTAAAAAGCTACCAGAAGACTGTACACAGTGAAATATGGATGCAAAGGTAGACTATGCATGGTTTTTTTCCCCCAATGTGTTGGCCTTGCAGCTATGACTGCATGGGTGCTCTATAAGAAAGTAGCAGGTGAAAAAGTAAGCAGACGTCAGTCAGTTCATATACAACTTAGCAGCAAGTATGTTTGTGGATCTTGTTTAGGCAACGCTGATTACACGTGTGTTAGGTGCTACGATGCTGCAGCTGGCTTTGAATAAGCGAAATCAGGTTTATAAGTGTTTTTTTCTACTATATACTGTGACATTCAAAATTTTATGTTGAAACACATGTGTTTGCTAAGGGAAGTTGTCCATTTTACATTTGGTTATTGGATTAATTTTTAGGCTTAAAATGTTCATTTTACCAAGTAATTCTTTAGACAAAACTAAAATTATATGCTGGTAAACTGTATAAATAATATTAAATAACCTGTTATGCATTCAAATTTGTTTACCGTTTTAAAAAGGGCAAATAAAACTGCACCCGTCAAAATGACGGGTTGGTCCTTTTCGGAAGACCATACTCGCCGGTCCTCCTAGTGTTAAGGATGCTGAACCTACTTCACCACGGTGGAAATGGCTTTTAAGTGTTAATTGTGATTGGTGCTTAGAAAAATATAGATATCAATCAGCTCTTAGGAACCAAAATTCGGGGGATTACCCTGCACTCACCTGACGACCCAGTAAAACCCCGAAAAACCCAAGGGTCAGGAAGCTTGGCCGGAAGCGAATCACTGCAATATCAGTATCTGACAAAAATTGCCTTCGGATTATCATCGCATTCCCATCATATTTATCGAATCCTCGTTCTTGGGCCAGACAACTGTCTGAAATATTGCGTTTTAAGAACGTACCTAGTATCTCGGCTCAACAAACCCGACATCGACAGTCCTCGTGGCAACACATAGCGCTATTCTCAGACTTAAACTTACATTGACTCTTGGGAAGGAATGTTCTTGTAGCTACGGTACAGCACAGGATGAACTGAGGCTTGCCAATGGACAGTTCGACGAGAGAGATATTTCACAGAAAGGTGTAGGTTCCTTGCTAGGACAGTGGTCATCTCGGCGCCTTCCTGCCACGAAGTGTACAACCGAGCGTGGGCTTTGTTTGACCTGCCACTGTCAGCACATCACACAAACTGCACAATGTAGTTCAAAGATTACGATCCATGATGGCCAAGAATTGGCAGTGTTATGGGCAATTTAGGGACCACCTCTGATAACAGGGCAATACAAAGCAAGCCCTATACAAGCCCTACCTGCTCCAAATTAAAGCTCCCGACGCTCTCTGCTAGATACAACTGGCCACCCTGTGAGCTATACCGCTCGCAAAAGTTAAGGGCATGTTGAACGCTGGCCAATGCTCAAGCGGAGCGCTGTTGCCAAGCGTTGTACGTGTACCGGCAGATGTTCCGTACATAAGGGCAGCTTAACCCGCCAGCAAAGGTATTGGCTATTCTTCCCGTAATTAAATATTCCTAAAACATTAATATCTTACCTTGATACACGTAAGAGCAGTGGAACAGCAAGCACGGTTTCCAATCCAGTAACTTGCTTTCCAACTTCACAGATCTTTCCCGAAGATTAAAACACAGGCATGCTCCCTTTTTCTAAGGAAGAAGCTGCTTCACTACAAATTCGTGACACTGTGTATACACTAACTACACCACAAGATTACAGAGTTAATTGCTGAGATTATGAAAAGTTTACAGTCTCCCTATATCCTGGATTGGAGAGCTTTTGTAAAAACTTGTTCATATTAAATATAATTTTTCTGCCCTGCGAATGAATCACTTCACGTTTGTTGATCGAAAAATCACTTGTCTCAGCTTCGAGGGACATGTTCACGCACTCGGATCACAAACACTGGACAAAATATAGGTGTATAATAACAATTTAATGTAATATTAACAATATTTCAGCTCGAGTAAAACACAGCGCGCCTCGGTAGCGTAGTCTGCCTCACGTTCAAGAGGTCCCGAGTTCGAATCTCGGTCACGGTGAGTTACCTGAATAAGGCTTTTTTCCGGGAGTTTCCCTTATCCTGATAGACGAATGTCGCGTAACTCTAAGCTCCATGAAACCCGGACTCATTTGAGTATCATTTCATCCATTTCATTCATCGTCCGATATGACTTGACGTTGTAGGACGCAAATTGCAACAGCAAAAAACACGATTTAACCATGCTATTCACGTATATAACACCCTTACTCTGAAAATGAACTAAAAATTAGCTCTGTTTCAAACTGCGTTAGTTCTGTTTTAATAGTAGGTGCATTATTTATTTATGCTTGAGATAAGTGGTGTGTGCAAAGAATGGTGTTGTTTTTCAGGATTATCTGTGTTGAATGAATGGATGTAGGGTAACCATAACCACGTGAAGATAAAAAGTTCATCGCTCGCTTTATAAATATCGTAGTGACAGGATTTCTGAACGGTCATCATCGGAAAATAAAATTCTTTGTTGTTATAAGATTGCCATCTGTAAATTTTCAAATATTTATCCGTAACATTTAACCATAGCCACGTGAAGATAGGACGTGCATCGCTCGTGTTCTAAATATCGTAGAGACAGGATTTTTGAACGGTCAGTATCAGGAAATCAAATTCATTCTTATTATAAGATTGGTTTCTGTAGTATTCAAATATTTATCAATATCAAATATTTTATCTGTAACATTTAACCATAGCCACGAGAAGATAAAACGTACATCGCTCGTGTTCTAAATATCGTAGAGACAGGATTTTTGAACGGTCAGTATCAGGAAATCAAATTCATTCTTATTATAAGATTGGTTTCTGTAGTATTCAAATATTTATCAATATCAAATATTTTATCTGTAACATTTAACCATAGCCACGAGAAGATAAAACGTACATCGCTCGTGTTCTAAATATCGTAGAGACAGGATTTTTGAACGGTCAGTATCAGGAAATCAAATTCATTCTTATTATAAGATTGGTTTCTGTAGTATTCAAATATTTATCAATATCAAATATTTTATCTGTAACATTTAACCATAGCTACGTGAAGATAAAACGTACATCGCTCGTGTTCTAAATATCGTGGAGACAGGATTTTTAAACGGTCATGATCAGAAAATAACATTCTTTCTTATTATAAGATTGGCATTTGTAATTTTTCAAACTTTTATCCGAATATAATTAATTAATGTTCTCAGTTCAGGCGCGCGAGATGCATGTAGCATTCGGTAGCGCTGGTAACAGGAGCAAGCTTAGGATTGGCTGGAGTCTGCAGTACGGCCCACCTCCATATGCCTTTGACTTTTGAGGAGATTATAATACAAAGCTGTATCACAGGGGAAACTAGGAACCTAAGAGAACATTTCGTTTTCGGGAATAGTTATGAAGAGCGCTTTTCCCCTGCCGTGCAGCGCCGAGCCATTTGTCTATATATTGCAACCCGGAGAGATCCAGGACTGACGTAAGAGGTGAGGTAAAACAGATGGAGAAGAAATTCAGGTTTGAGGAAACTTCCTAGTATAAGCAAAAAACCCCAGAAAGAAGTAAAGTCTGTTTAGCCAACGTGTGTGCAGTTCCCAGTCAAAGGGACCTCAAACAACCTGACCTTTCCGCCCACTAATGACCGTCATAAATCTATCTCCACACTTCAGAAATGGAACACTGACGTTGGGGACCAATAGCAAACCCGCTTTTCTGAAAATGACAGTTGCATGTCTACTCCGCGTGGAGTCTCAGTTGCCAAAGTTCCAACTTCCAGTTGTTCTGTTTCATTACGTGCAAGACGGTGATGTTAAAATGTTGCAACCTTGTAGAGGGGACCGTCAGGAGGAGGGTCCATGTTGTAAAACGATTATGAGGGTTCCTCAAAGAAAGCGGCCGCCGTGCACTTGCGTTGAGTAGACAGACTTTAATATTATGTGTTTCAAATGGGAAGGTGTTTGTCCTTGAGCGCTACTAGGTGAGCAACGAATCGGAGCCCTGCGGTGTTGTCGTATTGCATTCCCGCTAAGTGGTGCGTGAGGAGCGCCAACCTAATCAATCCGTATGAAATACTATTCGCGCTAAGACAAAAATTCAGATTTCGCCGAAACAGATCCATGTGGAAGGTAGAGAATAACGTATCTAACATAACCATGAAAACCCCATATTTTTAGCTCAAGAAGTGTTTGTAATATAAATAAATAAACCACTATTACCTGTATTGTAACAATAAATCGCGACGTAAGCACTGTATGAATATCATTATTGGTTGGCATGTATACCTGTACATATATTTGTAAATACTCAGAACTGAAACGTAAATGTTTGACATGACGTGATAGAATTACTTTGAATAAGCCAATTCGAGCGAGAGGAAACAGTAAATTTCCTGCTGCACTGGCAGAACGTGTCTGGTCACATTATATCTTTGTTTATCAATGGTTCGTAATCTCTATTTACTCTAGAGAGTTCAAAGTGGTTGTGTGTATGTATGTACATATACTTTTAATTACTCAGAACTGAAATTTAAACTACTGTCATGACGTGATAAAAGAATTACTCTGAATAAATCAAGGAGTTAAATTCGAGAAAGAGCAAACAATTAATTTCCTGTTAGCCTGTGGAATTCTGCATGCTTATGTTTATGAATGGATGCTGGATAAGAAGTGTTTATTTACTCTGAAGTGTTAAGATCAATATCATTCAGTTGTTCTTTACACAGCAGTAGAGTAAGAGTTAAACAGTGAAATGGCTTCTTGAGGTGAATTTATTGGCGAGTCAAAATGGCAATTATTGCTTAGTCAGGCTGGAAGTTATGTTTTTAAGGTGTACACGTTCTTCAAAAAATTGGGCAATGAGGAATATAGAAATCAGCTCAATTTCAAAAATGCTCAACGGCTTACTGCTGAAGCGTGTGGTGTAGGTAAAGCAAGTGTCCCGCATTTGGATTAAAAGAGCAGGTAATTCATAAACGATAATTATAGTTATAGTATTTAAAATGTACATGATTTGTGAAAATGCTTTTTCCAATTTTGATTTTGGCAACTGCATCATTGTAAAAGTCTGTAAAATATAATTTTCTTACCCTTATATCTAGTGCCAAGCAGACCTGCATGTTGTATGGGTGTGCGAGAGAGAGTCAAATATAAAAGGAGTGGGATAACAAGCTGGCAACGCTGAGTGTGATACGGCATCTGATTACCTGGACTCCAGAACCCTTCCCATTTGAAACACATAATATATGGAAGGCCAACCACTGGGATAAAACCTACAGCCTTTTGAATACGAGTCATAAATGCAACCGCCTCATCTGCTTGCTGGATTTTTGTAACGACGTTATCATTTACCGTAATCACATCTGGAAGTTCGGAACAGCAGTAGTTTCTTTACATCTCAGTAATTCTATTTGGCATGAGCCTGTAACTTTTAAAGAAACTCAAAATCCATTCCAGGGCCACATTTCAATCCGCGACGTTAGGATCAATACGCCAGCAACTAGAAACCTTGCAATTGTTACATAATTTGAAAACAGTAGGCTTTACTCAATATGCTGTATATTTGTTTTTATTTTTGAGTTCAATAAATATAACGAGTTAGTAGAAGACGGTCGAAGGAAACTTACAGGAAAACGCTTATGGAAGCAAAACATTTTGCATATTTAGAAAATATGTCTCAGATAATATCGGCTAAGGCGTTAGAGGAATATACAGACGTGTGCAAATTATTAGACTCAATGGTAAAATTTTTAACATGTACCGTTTATTTTCTATTTATTTAACAGAAATAATATTACAAAATATTTTTTCAACTCTTAGTATTTTGTATGCATTCATTTAGCCTTTATTACCATTTTGATTCGTTTAGACATGCTCTCTACAACGGTGGAGCACTTTTCCTTTATTTCTTCATCTCTGTGCCAAATGCTTATCAGGCCCTCAATAAGCTGAACTTTTATTGTCATTTTCAATTTTTTCAGTCTCTATTTAACAGTACCCCACATATTCTCTATTGGATTTAAATCAGGGCTATTCCCCGGCCATGGTAGTACCTTTACATTGTTCTCTTTGAGGAACTGGGTTATATATTTTGCTCCAATGGCAGGGAGCACTGTCATGCATGAACACAAAATCACCATTTGGAAACCATTCTTTACTTTGTGAAAATAGTCTTGTTTCTAATACACTTTTATACTGTTTGTGCTCCATAGATCCCACAACTAAGTATAATCTTCCAGATCCATGGACAGACATACAGCTCCAGACCATTTTTGATGTTGGGTGCTTCACTCTTTGATCGACACACTGAGGGGAAAATGCTTCTTTATCTGTCTTTCTCACATATTGGCTGCTCTCTTCACATACTTCAAACATGGATTCATCTGAGAAAATTACCTGAAACAATAAAAACCTCTATTAATATTAAACAGTTTTAAAATTGCTCAAAGATAGTATAACAAAACCAGCAATGAGAGAAACAAAGCTTAGGCTGTTTATTTCGTTTCCATAAAATTTACATGTAAATAAGAACAGAGTTCATATTTGAACTGTAACGAGTGGAGTCGAGAACTGATAATCATGTAGTGATTTGAAAGTGAAGTCTTTTGTTTGTTTACGTGAGGTGAAGCCACGAGAGACTGCGTCAGTGTATGTTACGTTCCAGCTGCAAAGAGATGTACAAAACTTTCTACGGAAATAAAGAGTTTTTAATTTCTGCAAACTAGACGTTTAATTTTACGAACCCACAATGTCACTGTATTATATTATACATTTGTATAATTAAATGTGAGAAAGTATTCCATCCTGGAGGTAACTAATCACTATAATGGAACAGAATATTGTGGGTAAGCATTGCTCATTGCTGATAGTTGCCAAACTATAAAATTAGTTTGTGCTGCAGTATGAAAAATAAACAGTAAGAAAGCATAGAGCCAGACAAAAATTCAATGCCATAGCCGGGATTTGAAACACGGATCTTCTGGTCTCCGTCCAGCTGCTCTAAACCATTGAGCTACTATGGCCAACGTGCCAACATGACATTAAATTCTCCAACTGACTAGTGTTTCTCCCGCTAAACCACTTGGGAGTTCTCATAAACACATGAGACAACTACCTTAATGGCGACTTACTACTTGTAAGTACTTTAAGGCAAGGGTACACTGAAAATTCGGCGAAAATGTTGAAAATAATGGAATTTTCTTTTTTGGCAATTTTGGTAGCTCAGTGTTTGTAGTAATAGATGGCATGCTACCTTTATCATTTGCACCATTTTAGGCCATCACATAAAATTTAAAGAGACCTGTAACAATCGTTAAAAGTAACAATTACGACTTTAAAATTCATTTTCTGAGAAACTTTCGTTTCTAATCCTTTTCAGTATACAAAATGCCTCACGTGTCAAAGTTTTCCATTAAGTTGGTGAAACTTCCAGGAAAGGTCCATAATATGTAAATAAGGAACTTCACATTCCCCCCCCTTTTGTTAATGCTCATGTTTTGAAAATTATGTTTTTAAGTAATGAAAAAGTAGATATTTTCAAAATGTTGAGAGATAACACGTGGAAAATATTTTAGAACAAATTCTACAATAGTATTCAAAAAATAAGAATGTAAGTCTTTTAAAATTGCTCTGTACTAGCCAAAAAGAATGATTCAACATAAAAGCTCTCATTTTTTGACGCGTAGGACTTTTTTTAATTTCTACAATATTTTCACAAAAAATAATTATTAACTAATGAAATATTTGGTGTAGCAACATTAAAATTTGCATGCCAGTTTAAAATGATACCTTAATTATGTGACTACATTTTCATAATGATTGGTTTATTATTATAGAAGTTGGAATTTTCAGTGTGGCCTTGCCTTAAGGCCCGGGCTTTATAGTTCGGACCACTATTAGGTCAATTAATGGAAATTAATTGTTCTTTCACACTAGCCGTGTGTAGGACGCACTAGGAAAGATAGAGCCAGACTGAAAAATTCAATGCCATAGCTGGGATTTGAACCACGGATATTTTGGTCTCCGTTCAGCCGCTCTAACCCTTGAGCTACTATGGCCAACGCGCCAACATGACATTAAATCCTCCAGCTGACTCGTGTTTCTCCCGCTAAACCACTTAGGAGTTCTCATAAACACATGAGACAACTACCTTAATGGCGACTTACAACGTGTAAGTACTTTAAGGCCCGGGCTTTATAGCTCGAACCAGTATTAGGTCAATTAATGGAAATTAATTGTTCTTTCACACTTGCCGTGTGTAGGACGCACTATGAAAGATAGAGCCAGAATGAAAAATTCAATGCCATAGCCGGGATTTGAACCACGGATCTTCTGGTCTCCGTCCAGCCGCAACAGTACTTTGTTTAATAATGCTAAAACGCACCTAATTAAATTACTATGGAGTTTAGAAATGCAAGGAATAAACGCGTTAGCCACATATATCAATCAGAAAACAAATTTTACCTCCGGAGATTTCAGTTTACATATTAACGTCACTGTTGAACAACAGAGATTCAGATGGCTGCATTATGAAAAGCTCTGTGCTCCATGCTGGCTGCAAATCTGCCATTCCGAAGGGCGTTGTGAAATACATGATGTGCAGGATATATCGTAACATGAGTGGATTCTTGTCATTGAATATTTAATAAGACGGCAGATTCGCTTACATACCACATCTGTCTTATCTCGCCTCTGAGTCAATGGATACAAATGAAGGGAAAGCATTAGGACAGAACTGTGTTACGTCAAAGTTCTCTGTAGAATGTGTATCTATACACGTACAATTTTAGGAGAATATAATACACAATTCGGAGATTACATTACACTATTTACATCTCAGATAAAATGTTGTAAGCGTCCTCCACCACCATCTATACATGTTTGCACTCGTCTCACCATATTCTCTGAAGTTTTACGGAGAGTATCCTCGCCAATGTTACTCACGAGGGCTGTTCAATAAAGAATCATCACAGTTTTTTTTTGACACGTATCTTTGCTCATCCTCATAACCTTGATGGTCCTTTTTAAAATAGTCTCCCCTGAATGCGATGCACTTGTCCCACCGTTTCTGCCAGTCTTCAAAGACATGCTGCAAACCATTTTTGACAGATCCTTCAAAATCGCCTCCGCAGCCTTTACCACTTCTTCTGATGATGGTTAGTTAGGGAATAGAAAAAACTCACATGGGGCTAAATCTGAACTATAGGGAGGGTGAGGGATGCACTTCACGTTGATTTTTGCAAGATATTCAGCAACAACATTAGCAATATGCTGCCGCACATTATCATGGTGCAGCATTCAGCCTGCTTAACGGAAATATGGTCATCTGCGCCTGATATGAACTTGCATATAACAAAAGATACAACAATTATAGTATTTAAAACAATAATACTACAAATTCTATTATATGGAGCAGAGAGCTGGACTCTCCTACAGAAACCAGAAAGCAAAATAACAGCTATGGAAATGAGATATTTAAGACGAGCTGTGGGGAAGACAAGAAGAGATATGATTAGAAGTGTAACAATAAGGGAAGAGTTGGGTACACATTCCGTTAAAGAAATATTGGAAAAAAGACAACTTAAATGGTATGGACATGTACTCCGCATGTCAGAAGAAAGAAAACCCAAACAATATTTAGAAGCAAGACCAGAAGCTAAAAGAATTAGGGGAAGGCCGCGCATGTTGTATCAGGAATACATTGAGAAGTTGGGGAAGGATAGAGGGAAAACCATGACAGAAATGAAGAGAAAGATAATGGACCGAGAAAAGTGGAGGGAATGGGTAGAAGAGGCTTGTACTCCACGCTTAACAGCACAAAGGAGTTAGAGAAAGAAGAAGAAGATGAACTTGCAATGTTTACAGGATATCCCTGTAGTATTGTCCAGTTACTGATGTGTGTGCAGGTACAACATGCTGATAAACCATTCCATGAATATCAAAGAATGAGATGACCATAACTTTCCCAGAAGAAGCAACAACTTTTGCTATTTTGGGGGTTGGTGATGAAGGAGATTTCCACACTGAGCTATGCTGTTTGCTCTCAGGATCTAAATGATGTAGTCAAGTTTTATCAGCAGTGATTACGTTTGAAAGAAACTCCGGATCTTCCTCTAACATAAATTTTAACTGCGTGTTACCTCCATTGCAGCGGTAGACGATACTACTTGCCTGGTTCTCATATGCGGGAACCAGGAGTACCAACAATGAAACTACTACGGCGTGTTTGTTTCATATTAAGCTATGTAACAGTAGTTTTGGGTTATGTATGGAGGAGGTATGAAAAATTTCTAGATTTATAAAAAAACGATTATGTAAATCTATGTAATAATTTAAATAAATAAAAATATATGTAATTTTGTGATTTAATAGTTGTATGACGTAATGTTGTGACGTGGAATCAAATCGGTCAATCACAGAATTAGGATAGGAGTAACGATAGTTACGAAAAATCAATAATCTTGGTAGAGATGTTCGGTAATCGTGAGTGTGATGAATAGTGGTGAACATTTATGTAATAGTTTGAATCTGTTAAAATACAACAAAGTAAGAATTTATCGATATGTTGGAAGTGACTGGGAAAGGAAGTTCAAGTAAAATGTAATCTAAATAATACAAATAAATAGTTACAAAATTTGACTTCTCCGAAACTTTAATCCGAACCACGCCTTGAAACCAATATTTTCGTGACTCTTATTTAATCAAGCACGATCATCAAGAAACAAATCAAAATACAACGAATGTGTTATTTCTGGCTTCTCGACGTGGATCTTCGAAAAGTCAACGAGCATCCAATTTCAAACAATGAAATCCCGTACCAAATTGGGTCCGAACGTGTGTATGATTAAGATGGAGGCAAATTAACGACGAATAGTCCCAAATTCCTGTCCCAGCTAACAGAATATAAGATTGAATTTTAGTGTGAAAATTGTGACCGTAAAAATATTATGACCATTCTTTATTGAACAGCCTTCGTATTTTGGTTCGAATGGATTCCTTGAGAATATCAATTGTCCATGGGCTATTCTTATACTCCATTTTTAAATGTCCCCACAGTAAAAAATCCGGTGAGGTTAGGTCAGCGCACCAGGGGAGCCACAGACCTTTTGAGATTATTCGATTATCAAAGAAACTGGTTACAAGTTGCGTGGAGTCATTAGATGTATTGCACGTTGCTCCATCTTGCTGGAAATAACCTTTTCTTAATTCCATATCATCCAGCTGCTCCATAAATGTATTGAAGATGCCCATATAAACTTCAGTGTCTACAGTTGTATAAAAGAAAATTAAGGGATTCAGGACTGTCAACAATTAATTTTCCCTGAGCCTCTGATCTCATTAAAACAAATTTCTACATTCTACGAGTTTTCAAAGGGAAATTATTGCCTATTGAAGTGGTTCAGGTTTATATGGATCGCACTGTATATTATGTTTTACAAAACATTATTGTTGGAAGAGTTTAGTTGACAGGGTATTTTTTCAATGCTTTTGAATTGTTCCACTTATACTACATTGAACTACAATGGTTATTTGGTGGCATTTATCTTTGGGACAATTAGGCAAAGGTGTTAACTCCTTTACCGTTGTTATTAAATTTCTTTGGATTTATGCACTAGATCACAAATACGCATTAATAGTTCCATACTTGGAGAGGGAATCGAACTTATCGCCTCTTGGAACACGTATGAGTGCTTTACTGACTGAGCCACTAGGTAGCAAATTTTTATTCTTAATTATACGAGGGGGGGGGGGCCAAAAGAAACCGGACTCCGAGGGTGCAACACTCGTACACGTAGTGCAGGGTTCTCACGCTAGATGATGTTAGTAGAGACCTTAATGAAACAGCTGTGCAGACGGCGTCAGTGTAGAGCTGAACGTGCAAGTGTGGTATTATGTTTCTCTGACTGTTGGCGGCTTACCTCTCCGAAGTCGTGATGGTAATTTTAAAAGAACAAAGAGTGTGTGTGAAATTTTGTTTCCTGCTTAAAAAACTGCAATGGAGACACACCAAATGCTTCACGAAGCTTTCCAGTAGGACGTTATGAGCCGCACATAGCTTTTCGAGTGGTTTGGGCGCTTTAAACGTGGTGAGATCTGTGTTGAAGACCAAGCTCGTTCTGGACGCCCTTCAACATCGCGAAAAGGAGAACATTGAAAAGGCCCGCCAAAAGATCAACGAGGATCGTCGCCAAACGATCGACCAAATTTCAACAGCGACAGGAATCAGTTGGAGCTCGTGCCAGCGGATTTTGAGGGAGGATTTGCACATGAGACGTGTTGCTGCCAAATTTGTTCCGCGCCTTCTCATACAGAAGCACAAAACCTTCCGAATGAATGTGTGTCAGGACTTGAAAACAGAGATTGTACGTGATCCAACCTTCTTGAACAAAGTCATTACAGGGGATGAGAGTTTGTGTTACGGGTATGACCCAGAAACCAAGCAAGCGTCAAGCCAGTGGAAGACTCCCAACTCTCCCAGACCAAACAAAGCAAGGCAAGTGAGGTAAAATTGGAAGACGATGATCATTGTCTTTTTTTATGTTCGCAGAATTTGTGCCCCCTGACCAGACTGTTAACCATCACTTTTACTTAAATGTTTTAAGGCGTCTATGAGAGGATATCAGGAGGAAACTCTCAGAACTTTGGCGATCAGGTGACTGGTTTCTGCGTCACGTCAACGCTCCAGCACACACGGCCTTACGAGTGACCCACTATTTGGCATCTCATAGATGGTCTGTCGTTCCCCAGGCTCCGTATTCGCCGGACCTAGCCCCGTGCAACTTATTCCTATTTCCACGAATGGAAAAACACGCTAAAAGGGGAGCGTTATGGCGATGTGGGGGCGGTAAAGACAGCTTTGCAAGGGGCACTGGACAATATCAAACTTGAAGAGTTCCAAACATGCTTCCAACAGTGGGAAAGGAGACTTGACAAGTGCATCGCATGTAATGGAGAGTATTTGGAAGGTGACTGAAGTAATTTTGTAAAAAGGTTCATCAATAAAGTTTTTATGACAACAATCCGTTTTCTTTTGCCCCCCCCCCTCCTCGTATACAAAAAGAGCACATAGTCTGAGGCTGTGTCGGTGGTGTGTGAGATCCTCCTTATATTTCTACAGAGCATGGTTCTTAGCTAGTTGTAATGGACTAACACTTCAGCTTTTGTAGTTAGGTGCTCTTTATTTTAATTCTCTTTTCATTACTGTCCCACCTCTGACACCACAACACAGCTAACCTCATGTGGTGTCACACGACCACATATTCATTTAATACAAAAATGCTGTTCCACGGTGCACATTATACTGCCGACCCTTGCGGAGAAATATTAAGAGTGACATGTACTTGCTCGCTGACTGCCCTGAGTACCATATCATCATATTTGTGTGTGCTTCTCCTTGTGCCCTGAATACTTTTAAGAATGACAAAAGAACATCTACTTAAAAAGCATAGGTTTAAACTAGTATTTTCCAAGTTGAAACAATATGATAGCGCAACTTATTCTAATGCCCGCCTCGATAGCGTAGATGGTACCGTGTCTGTCTCACGTTCCAGAGGTCCCGAGTTCGAATCTCGGTCAGGGTGAGTTGCCTGGATCAGGCTTTTTACCGGGGGTTTCCCTTATCTTTAAACGACTAATGTCGGGTAGCTCCAAGCTCCATGAACCCGGGGTACATTTGAGCATCACTTCATCCATTTCATACATCGTCCGATATGACTAATTGTTGGAGGACGTAAAATTAAAAAAGGGGGTTAGATGCTAGAAAATCATATTTTCTCCATTAACCTAACTTGGAGCCCAATCATTAGCTTCAAAGCATCCCTCCAATATTGTCTTGAGGGGCGTAAAGTGTTTTGACTGCCTTAAGATATCAAATTTATTTCCTTCTGATGGCTCCTACAGCTTTCTGCATGGACTCTACATTCTGTTCTTAGGGAGAGGCATTTAAAAAGGAAGGCAAACACTCTTTAAGTTTTATTCATTTTAATGATTTTAAAATAAACCAAACACATCAGAATTTGTTTTTAAAATGGGTATTTATACTACTACTACTACTACTACTACTACTACTACTACTACTACTACTACTACTACTACTACTACTACTACTACCACCACCACCACCAACACCACCATCACTATTACTACTGGGATCTTCATTTAAAACCTAACGGACGCACGGCATTTCGCCTTTACGCGATTAGGTGTGCCATAGCCGACTATGCTCCTACATTATCTCCGCACTTGGAGCATGTATAACACTCTTGCCTTATGGAAGATGTTGGAAATGTCTTCACCCTTGGCTAAACAAGCATTATATCGGGAGAACATTCTGATTCACTACGCCCTGGCGTAGTGAACTAAGACATCATGCTTTGGTTCCGTGCCACGGAATGTGGCCTGGGTTCGACCACACCCCTGAAGGTGCGGATTTTAAGTCCCGGGTATATGATCGGTGACCACTCAGCATCGTGAGAAAATTGAGGAGCGTACGCTAGGTAAGCGGCCCTGGTCACGAAAACCAACATTCCGGCTGCGGGATGCCGAGATGCTGACCACATCTCCTCCGCGTATCGGTTAGATGATCGCCCTTACCTTGCGTATCTGGGCGTAAGGCCAGCAGTCCGGTTGGTAGACCTTGGCCCTCTTAGGGCTTCGTGCCATAGATTGTATTATTAGGCAAGGAATTCATGCACGAAGTAAAGGAGGAGAGGGGAAGAAAGGAAAAAGGGAAGGGAATGGGGGGAAGAAAGGAAGGAGAAGGAAGAGAGGAAGAAGAGAGAGGAAGGAAGGGAGAAATACGGGAGGGAAAACGAAGGAAGGAAGATAGAAAAAGAGGAAGGGTAGAAAGCAATGAAAGAACTGAGGAAGGTAGCAATGGAGAGAAAGAAAAGTAGGGAGTTAGGGAAACAGGGAGGTATAAGTAAATAAAGGAGGAAAGAGGAAAGCGAGGAAGAAAGGAAAGGAGAACTGAAGGAAAGGAGGAAGAGAGGAGAAAGGAAGAATAGACGTAAGGAAGGAAGAATTGAATGAATAAAGGAAGGGAGTAGGAATGGAAAAGGGTTGAATGGAAGGAGTTAGAAAGAAAAGGAAGGAAAGAGGGAAGGAGGGGGAGGGCTCAGGGAGGGAGGGAGGGAGAGAGAGAGGAACTAAATCACGATTTATTACCTAGACTAATGCAACATTCAAGCCGAGCTACATAGCCCCAATCGCATTCTCAGAGTCCCTGTTTTGATCAGCAGTGACCGTCCATTCTAACCAAGAATTTTTCAGTGGTTTTCCCTGGTGGACAAGGTACGTTTTATCAGAGATATTACATATCCCATTTCCTCTCATTTCATTCCGTCATCCATGTTACAGGTTGACTCCGGGGCTGCGGGTAGGTCAACGGTGGGCAGATAGCGCTTATGTTAGCAATTTAGAACTTCTGAATTGTAAAATCTGTCTAGTGAACGCGAGTTCAATTGGCCCCTCAAAGGGAACTCACTCTCCCGCCCACTAATGACCATCATAAATCTATCTCCACACTTCAGAAATGGAACACTGTCGTTGAGGACCAATAGTAACCCTGATTTTCTCGAAATAACAGTCGCATGTCTACTCCACGTGGAGTCTCAGTCGCCAAAGTTCCAACTTCCAGTTGATCTGTTTCATTACGTGCAGAAATTCGTTGTGTGTCACGATGCGGAGACCGTGGGAGGGAAATGCAATGGCAAATGCAAATGAATTAGTAGATAACTTCCAGTCAAGTGAAAATAATCAAAGTGATGACAATAGTGTGAATAACTAGGCCGAGTTATATTACTGGAAAAGCGTCAAGAAACAAAGTTGTAACGGGAACTGTTTCTAAGCAAATTCAAGCGCTTGTTTTGAACACATATAAATATGTGCTGACAAATAATCTTCGTAAGAGGTCGTGCAATGAACCTTATGATAAATTCTGGGTATTCACAGAAATACAATAAGAATTATTGTATCGAAAGGAATACCAAAGTCGCCGATCAAGTGTGAAAACAAAAGGAAACGTTTCTCTGAAGTAGATAATTTCACATGCGATTTAATTCGCCAAGAAATTTATAGATTCTATGCAAAAGAAGAGCGCCCACCTTAGACGAATTGGTTGCACATTTGCAAGAAATTTGTGTTTTTTCTTATGGGCACTGCACTTTGCGCGGTCTCCTAAAGGAGCTGAGTTCAAATACCGCACTTTGAATAAGTTAACGGTTATTATGGAATCCAGTAGAATTTGTTAAAAGGAAGTTTCGCAGTAATGGACATAAGATAATTTATTTAGACGAAACCTCGTACGTTACCCATGACGTATCGAGAAAGGTGGCAACCTTGCAGAAAGGTCTGGGAGAAGGAGGGTCTGTGTTGTAAAACGATTATAAGGGTTCGTCAAAGGCAGCGGCCGACGTGCACATGAGTTAATTAAACAGACTTTATCAGAAAGTGGCAGCTCGAACTTCCACTCCCGTGTCGAGATTTCCATGGCTATTCTTTCATCTTATCGGCCTTCCTGGGAGAGTAGCCACAACATATCTCCTCTAATACAGCCTCTCTGTGGAATGTTACATGCACAGTGTTTTTGCTTTTGGTTTACACATCGCTTGCTTCTCTTATAAGCATAGCGCTATTTCTGTCCGATATCAGCTATTGCGTTTTGACGTATTTTCTGGTGTCATGTCGATTGTTTTCCTAACGAAACGATATCCTAATGAGGTTGTCCATAGTCTTCTCTTGTTTGCATAAACGTTATAGTTTTGTTAGTGCAATTAGTGCTGATAGAATACAATATCTATTTGCTGCATTTACGCACTCTGCAGTGTGAGTTATTTGTACCCATATTTATATCATATTTGTACATCAGACATATGACAAAATCAGTTTTATTTACTGTTGTTTGATCTTTAGTCGAAACGTTCTGTAATGTAAATACAGATTATATTATCAAAAGTAATAATGTATAAAGTCAATGTTTAAGAAGTAAATATTGTAGTTATTATTTTTCATCAAGTTCAAACATGTTGTAGTTTAATTTGAAACAGAACTGTCCCAAGGACTATAAGAAGTTTATCAGAGTGCTTGTTGCTCGAGGGTCCGGGTTCAAATCCCAGATGGGATGTCTGAATCTATGGATGAGAGTGTGAATGTCTGTTGCTCTATGTATATATGCGTGTGTTAAAATGTCTCAAAGGAAAAAGGTTACCGAAATGATCTGAGGAATTATGCACTCAATTCAATATTTATGATCCTGCTCACATTACGGTTCTATGCAACTGAAAGCTTCCAAATGGTGATTAGGAATATATTTAATATAACTAAATGGACTGCGTTTAGAACAATACACAAATTTACAAGGGAAATTGCAGCTTTAACATCTCATTTCATCAGGATGTCTATGGAAAAGGGTGAAATAAGAAGGGTTATGCGAGATTTAAATTTAGTGGAACGCATCTTCTCTTTTTCTTGAACTTCCATTTTTATATACAAATATAATAATTTGTAACTTAAAACTTCACTTATCTTCCATTTTTTGTTTTTATTTTCCAGCTCATATTATTGTAAACAGACGAAAATGAAAAAGATGTACATTGGGCATATAATGGAGATAAAGTAAGCGAAATGATTAACTTTTGATAAATACTGTTTCAATATGGAGTAAAATGTTATACTGTTTATTTAAAATAACATTATTTCTAGGACAAATAACCATAAAGGGAAAGATTTATTCAGTATTTGTTATGTCTAGATTGGCTACTCTGCGCACTTGAATTAAACAGAGTCGAATAGTTCCGATAATTCTCGAATCCTTTCGATACAACACGAAAGTTGCAACATGTTTGGCGATGTTGCCACATTTGTTTTTGTGATCTCGGATCAGTACTGAGCGTCGTTCATCTTATCTAAGATCAGCACTTTACAACCCACGCGGGTTCGCAAACTTGGTTCAATTTTGATCTTCAATTATAAATGAATTGCATTTATTCAACTGGGCCCGAGGAAAATATTGTGTTAGATCAAAAATAAGCATTGAAAATGAATGCCTTGAAGAGCTTTCAAATTTCTCTATTTGGGCTGTGATGTAAGCTTTGATTTAGATAAAGAAATGGAAAACAAAATAAACAAATTTCAGCAGATATGTGGAACTATAGCAAGAACATTAAAAATCAAAGCAAGGAAAGAAACAAAGTTAACATTTTATAAATCGATGGCAGCTCCAGTGCTCATATATGCGAGTCCTGGATATTAAAAGAAAGAGATAAAAGTAAGACATAGACAGCAGAAATGAGGTTTTAAGACGAGTTAAACAATGTACTAGACGAGATTTAATAAGAAATGACACTATTCGAGAGGAAGTAGGCATATATTGTCACCCAAACATTGGAATTCCCGATAGAACCAGCTGGCAGGTAGGGGCGAGCCGGGAACCGTTTAGCCCACGCCTACCCATTTATCTCTGTGGCGCTCACTGGGGGGATTGTTAGAAAAGTATCACGAGCCACTGTACTGTCTCATTCTCCTCCCCCTGACGTCTGGAACAATCGGGATGATTATTCCGAGCCGCGAAGCTTCGAGATGCTGCGATCTGCCTATATAAGCGACGCATTGGACGGCTCAGGAGTTCTTAGTCGGATCGAGAGAGAGATTTGTACTGGAAGGCGCTGAGTAGTGAGTGTGGATTGTAATTGTGAGAGTTACTTAATTGTGAGTGTTACGCAATTGTGAGAGTTACGTAATTTATGAGTGTTACATAATTGTCTGTGGTACGCGATTTGTGAGTGTACTAACTGTAATTAGGTGGAAATAAAGAAATATTTGTATTTCTGCAACTTAGACTTTTAATTCTACGAATCCACAAAGTCACAATATAAATTACTGCACAAAATAGAAGAAAATATACAGAACTGGAAAAGAACATTTGAATAGAATAGACGAAGAAAGTGCACCAGTTTTAATAAGAAGACATAATCATCGTGGAAGAAGAGATGTAGGACGCTCTAAAAGATTTTGTTGTTGTTGTAATTTACGTCCTCCAGCGTTAAGTCATATCGGTCGGTGAACGAATTGGGTGAAATGATGCTCAAATGAGTCCAGGGTGTATTGAGCTTAGAGTTACCCGACATTCGTCTTTCAGGATAAGGGAAACCCCCGGAAAAAACCTTAACTAGTTAACTCACCCTGACCGAGATTAGAACTCGGGACCTCTTGAACGTGAAGCAGACACGCTACCATCTACCGAGGCGGGCGCCCTAGAAGATGGGAATAGTCTGTGGAATGCGAAGACGGAACAGGCAGAAATGCTTAATCCCTGAAGTGAGGAAGAAGAATTACAGGATAATCTAACATTAATTTTCATATATTTAGCCCACACTTACGAGAGCTGTTCGATAAAGAATGATCATAATGTTTTACGGTCATAATTGTTCGCACTAAAATTCAATCTTATTATATTCTGTTAGCTTAATTTGAAACAAACATACAATAGTAGTTTCATTGTTGGTACTCCTGGTTCCCGCCTGTGAGAACCAGGTAAGTTCAGACATGTTCATTATCGCCTACCGCTGTAATGGAGGTAACATGCAGTTAAAGTTGATGTTAGAGGAAGATCCGGAGTTTCTTTCAAATGTAATCACTGCTGATGAAACTTGGCTACATCATTTTGATCCTGAGAGCAAACAGCAAAGCTCAGTGTGGAAATCTCCATCATCACCAACCCCCAAAAAGGCAAAAGTGGTTGTTTCTGCTGGGAAAGTTATGGTCATCTCATTATTTGATATTCATGGAATAGTTTATCAGCATGTTGTACCTGCACACACATCAGTAACTGGACAGTGCTACAGGGATGTCCTGAAAACATTGCAAGTCCATATCAGGCGCAAAAGATCACATTTTCGTGAAGCAGGCTGGATGCTGTACCACGATAATGCGCGGCTGCATATTGCCAATGTTGTTGCTGAATATCTTGCAAAAATGAACGTGAAGTGCATTCCTGACCCTCCCTATAGCACGGATTTAGCCCCATGTGACATTTTTTTATTCCATAACTTGAAGAAACGCCTTCGTGGGAGGCATTATCCACCATCAGAAGCAGTGGTGAAGGCTGCGGAGGCGATTTTGAAGGATCTCTGGCAGAAACGCTGGGACAAGTGTATCGCATTCAGGGGAGACTATTTTGTGAAGGACCATAAAAATTATGAGGATGAGTAAAGGTACGTTGTCAGAGACAATTGTGATCATTCTTTATTGAACAGCTCTAGTGGTCAAACTATTGAGGACTTATTTTGCTTGTTCTGATTGAACCTCACTCTTCCTCGGCTTGGCCTGAGCTTGTATTTTGTTTTTATGTAATTCAATGAAACCATTTTCAGATTGCTGAGATAGTACTCTGTAGCAGTTTTTTTTGCAAAAAGGCACGAGGAATGGTAAATGAATAATTACTCTCACCTTTGGTGATGGTCTTGAAGAATTCTGGTAGATGTATTCGAAATTCTTCGGCTGCTGAAGGTTTAAGATTATTATCTCCAGGGCGTAGTCGCAGAGGAGAGAGAATGCAAGATGATGTGCAAATAAAAACCAGACAATTCTTCTTTCCTCTTAAAATTGTTATTTAAGTTGCAGATAAATTATTTTTATAACATTCTTTTTAACATTGAACAAATTAATACATCCATCAACGTTAACATTTTTTGTTCTTGCAACTTTGACAGATGCTGTTACAAAATATGATGACCTGCAGTGTTTCTGCAGATAATATCACACACATCCGAACTGTTTGGAATCTCAATGCAGAAGAAAGATGCTAGCTTTAGTCAATTTCGTGCTAATGGCCCTGTCGTTGCTATGGTCCCGTAGAGGAGGTGATTCCCCCACCCACTTCAGCTGTTGTGGTGAGAGCGCTGCGGAACCTTAGCACTCCTGGTAAAGTCTGTTTAGTTAACGCAGTGCAGTACGGATTCAAAGGAACCTGACACTCCCGCCCACTAATGACCGTCATAAATCCATCTCCACACTTCAGAAATGGAACACTGTCGTTGAGGACCAATGGCAACCCTGATTTTCTCGAAGTGACAGTCGCATGTCTACTCCACGTGGAGTCTCAGTTGCCAAAGTTCCAACTTTCAGTTGATCTGTTTCATTACGTGCAGGAATTCGTTGTGTGTCATGATGTGGAGACCGTGGGAGAGAAATGCAGTGATAAATGCAAATGAAGTAGCAGATAACTGTCAGTCAAGTGAAAATAATCAAAGTGATGACAATAGTGTGAATAACTGAGCCTAGTTATATTACTGGAAAAGCCTCAAAAAAGTTATAACGGGAACTGTTTCTAAGCAAATTCAAGCGTTTGGTTTGAACACATATAAATATGTGCTGACAAATAATCTTGGTAAGGGGTCATGCAATGATGATAAATTATGGGTATTCACAGAAGTACAGTAAGAGATATTGTGACGAAAGGAATACCAAAGACGCCGATCAAGTGTGAAAACAAAAGGAAACGTTTCTCTAAAGTAGATAATTTCACATGCGATTTAATTCGTCGAGAAATTTATAGATTCTATGCAAAAGGGAGAGGTCCCACCTTAGACGAATTGGTTGCACATTTGCAAGAAATTTGTGACTTTCCTTATGGACACTGCACTTTGCGTGGTCTCCTAAAGGAGCTGTGTTTCAAATACTGCACTTTGAATAAGATAAGGGTTATTATGGAATCCAGTAGAATTGTAGCTTATCGATATGTGTGTGTGTGTGTGTGTGTGTGTGTGTGTGTGTGTGTGTGTGTGTGTGTGTGTGTGTCAAAACTAAGGACGTTTTACAGTAATGGACATAAGACAATTTATTTAGACGAAACCTCGTACGATACCCATGACGTATCGAGAAAGGTGGCAACGTTGCACAACGGTCTGGCAGAAGAACGGTCGGGGTTGTAAAACGATTATAAGGGTTCGTCAAAGGCAGAGGCCGAAGTGCACACGAGTTAACTAAACAGACTCTACCTCTGAGGTCACTAGAGGAACCTCGGGCCGAACTGCCGAGCCCTTCCCTCAGGGGAGTTGTTCGGATTGGGTTGGACTCGAGGGAGCAGTGGTTCTCGATACCCGTGGGAGATCGGATACGTCTCCGGACGGGGTTGAGGGAAGCCATATATTCCCGCGTACTAGCCTGCATAGTTAGTAGAAGGCACCCTACCGAGGTTGATTGGTAGCCTTCCCCTTTGGAGTTGGCACGCGTAAGTGGTGTATCCACTTCCATCCCGTCTTAAGTCCACAGGACCAGATAGGGGGGGGGCTTGTTATTCTCTAGGTCTTGCCCTTTGGAGAGCTCCACGGAGACGCCGGGCACCCTTCGGGGACAGCTCGGTAACTCCCTGGTCATCAGAGGGGCTGTCGGTCTCACTTTGTCAAAGCTGCCCTGGGCGTGTCCGTAAAATAAGATCTCCAATTTTATTTAATATAGAAAACATGTTTATTGTCAATGAATGTTAAATTTATGGAAAGGCGGAACTTACAGCTATTTTTCAACGTAATCACCATTGCGATCGATGCACTTTTGCATGCGCTGTGGCAGTTTTTATATACCCTTGTCATGGCTCTCTCCCGCCAAGTTGCGCAGGTAGCGCTCAACCTCGTTTTTCAAATCATCGTCGGTCTGGAAATGTGTTCCACCCAGGTGTGACTTCAACTCAGGAAACAGATGATAATCACTAGGGGCTAAATCTGGACTGTAGGGGGGATGGGTGAGGATGTCCCATCCGAACTGGGCCAGGAGATCAGCCACCTCGCACACACCTTGCGATAATGCAAATTTTCGGTCAAAATCTTGTCAATCGTAGTCTTACTGACTTAAGTGATAAGTTAGCACAGCTCGCGAACTGTCACACGTCGATCTTTAAGCATTTCTTGCTCCACTTTTGCAATTGTTTGGGTTGAAACCGAAGGCCGACAGGAACGCTGTTCGTCATGGACGTCTGTACGTTTGTCTTTGAACTCTCTGATCCACTTTCGCACGTTTTTGATGTCCATACACTGTGGCACATAGACTTCGCATAACTGACGATGAATTTCAGTGGAGGCACTCAAAAAACGGATCACTGCACGCAACTTGCACTTGGTGGCAGAAGTGATAGGAAGCTTCATCGCAAACGGCTGCCCAGCCAAGATTAATGGTTTCAATGGATTCGTTGTGGTGGGGATTTGAAGTGGTAAAACCAAGCTACACACCATTGTTGCCGGATCTCACGTAATAGTGTTCCTCACTGCTCCAGCGCCTTGGAGACCTTATTTTACGGACACGCCTCATATATATATATATATATATATATATATATATATATACGAGGCATGTTTTTTAAGTCAGTACGTTTTGCAATTCCGCCGCCGCAGCGCTACGGTCGGCGTTCCGCGCATGTGCGCTAGTTACCTACATCTCTTGTCTACGCACTGACGCCATTACAGTCTGATTCTTCATTGTATACGTTGGTTACTGAGTGTTTAAGATGCCTCCGACAATCGTGAGTCCCACCGATTGGGAAGTACGGGCTGTTATACGATTTCTTAGTGCTAAAGGCGTAAAACCGATCGATATTCATCGTGAGATCTGTGAAGTTTACGGACAAAACATTATGAGTGATGGAATACTAAGGAAATGGGTGAGAGCATTTAAAGATGGCCGCACAAATGTGCATGATGAAGAACGGAGTTAGCGTCCTTCGGTCGTTACTGAAGATTTGGTGCAGAGGGTGGATGAAAATGTGAGAGAAAACAGACGCACTTGAAGAAACATCTGGGCGGTCAGCGTCTTCAAGACGATAACGAAGTCAAAACAGTTGTGATACAGTGGTTAACACGTCAGGCGCAAGAGTTTTATGAGGATGGTATTCAAAAACTGGTGCCACGTTAAGACAAGTGCCTCAATATTCACGGAAATTATGTAGAAAAGTAGATTAAGCTACAGGCTTTCAAGTAAAATTTATTGCGATATCTATGCACGTCTTTTTTAATTCCAAAACGGTACTGACTTTAAAAACATGCCTCTATGCATAATTTCGCTGCTATGGCAAATCAACATCTTTCTATTGCCCCATATTCTATTTACTTTGCGTAAAGTTCATGGCCAGATATAATATTCTACAATATTTTTAATTAGTTCTCTTTATTAGAAAGTCACTGTGTAAAACAATGAAAGAATCATGGTCAGGCATAAAGAAGTGCTTTGGGTTGTAATAGAAAATAAGGAGCTAGATGACAGCATGATATGTTTAGGTATAGTGTATAACCCGCCAGTCTCCTCACAGTTTCATAATCCCAAAGTATTTTATCTCTTATACAAAGACATTGAGAGGTTAAGGGATAAATACATTAACATAGAGATTATAATAATGTGAGATCTAAATATAAGAATTGGGGAAAGTGACGTAAATCTAACAGATGATTGGGAAAATAATATAACAGGGAAAAATGATGATATTAGACATAGCAAGGACAAGATCGTCGAAATACGGTGAAGATAAGCAGGGGGAATACACCTTCATAAATGCAAATGGCCAGAGTATAATTGACTTTGTTTTCTGGTCCAATAATATTAGACATATAGTGAGTAATTTCAAAGTGTCAAACATAAAAATGTGTAGTGTTTAACGCCCGCTTTTACTACATACGGCATCACAGGCGGTGACACTGATGATGCATGAGATGAAGATGGAGCACAGGTGTAATGAGATGGCGGGGGAAACCGGAGGTCCCGGAGAAAACCCGCCCCGAAGCCGTGTTGTCCACCACAATCTCACTTTGCGGTCGCCTGGGATCGAACCCGGGCCGCCTTGGTGAGAGCCAAGCGGTCTAACCACTGAGCCACGGCGTGGCCGTGTCAAACATAAGTAAGATACCAAGAGTGGTCATTTCCCATTAGTAACGTGTATTAAAACGAAATCACAAAGTGTGGAAACTGACATAATAAGGGAGAGAATAGCAGCTAAAAGAGAACATGTTAGATATAGGTGAAAGGAAGAGCACAAGGCAAACTTTGAAAGTCTTTTAAATTCCGAGCGAGGGAAAATATGTCAGTATGGGATACTATATAACTCGGAAACCTTTGAAATTGAAAAGGCGATGAATATCTTAAATTTCATATTGCACTGGGCAGGGGAACAGATGAAAGTTAGAAACAGACAAATTATTGAAAGTGACATGTAAAATTATAGATAAAAATCTTAAGAATGTAGGACAGTTCTTAGATAAAGTGAAAAATAAATGGAAGTGGACTGTGAAAAAAAAGAAATGAACAATAGTGTGTAAGCAATGGTAGTACTGGCGAGCAGCTCAACAATATAGCTTAGTACACTAAATAAATAAAAAAAAATAAAAATTAGTTCTCAAACCAATTAACACTTGAACTAAAATGTCTTTAGAATTTCTAATAACACTATCGCTATTAAATTATCAAAGTTCAGTTCACTAAAGCCATAAATAATTTTGAATGAAATATCTAAAATAACTGTTTCAACTTCCATAAACCTGATTACAGTTTACTTACTTATATATTTACGCAAGCGAAACTGATAACGTTCAAATCGCCCTAAAGCGAGCTTTTGGGTGCATATTTAGCTTGTCCCTCTTCTTTACTGAATCCCTGAGTTTATTGCTTTCATTGAATGCTATAGAACTTCCCGAAAACTTCTAAATCGTCAAAAACATTTTAAAATGGGTTCCACACATTCATTTAGAAAGTTACTTTCCATGATGCCTCGACTATGTGACAAACCTCCAACAGATTACATTTGCTGCATGAGCTATTAATCAATATACATATTTGTCCAAATGCCTGACCAGAATTACTTCTATCACTGTAAATATTCCATTCATTGTAAACAGCTCTCTCTCTCTCCCTCAGCTTAGAGTTATTTCCATCATTTGCTGTACATGTAAATGGGCTGATTTTGCATTAGGTAGGTAGTGCCCAGCAGAATTAAAGTAGAAAAGTGTTTTGATCATTTATGTTGTTAAGTACATACCCGACTTTCTTGTTTGTTCTGCATGAATTGGAAAATAAGGTCAATGCAGTTCAGTAAATTAATGTAAATTTTGGAGATTCTACTCGATGATTCTATGTTTCTCATGGAATGAATAAGAGCAAAATGATGTTAAATAAATTGTTTAGGTAGATAGATAGCCGCTATTGCCGTAGACTTTACAGTATAGCAATGTCATAAATTAAAACTTACCAAGCCACATTATAAAAGTCATTTATAGAATATAATGGGTTTGCCACCAATGTATGGCGTATAGTCCCTTTAAAACTAAAAATAGGGAGCTCTCTTAGTCTTTGTGGTAAAAAATTATATATGAAAGGGTAGAGACAGACGTGGTTCAAATCCCGGCTATCGCATTGAATTTTTCAGTCTGGCTCTACCCTTTCATAGTGCGTCCTACACACGGTTAGTGTGAAAGAACAATTAATTTCCATTAATTGTACCTAATAGTGGTCCGAACTATAAAGCCCGGGCCTTAAAGTACTTACAGTATAGTAGGTCATGTGTTTATGAGAACTCCTAGTGGTTTACCGGAAAAAACACGAGTCAGTTGGAGAATTTAATGTCAAATTGGCACGTTGGCCATAGTAGCTCAAATGGTTACAGCGGTTGGACGGAAACCAGAAGATCCGTGGTTCAAATCCAGGCTATGGCATCGAATTTTTCAGTCTGACTCTACCCTTTCATAGTGCGTCCTACACTCGGCTAGTGTGAAAGAACAATTAATTTCCAAAAAATTATATAATTTAATCGAAAATTTAGTGTGTCTACATTTATTTATATATAAACTCAAACAGTTACGTGTTGAGTAGTTATGTAGGTATATTAGAGCAAAGTATACAGCGATTAATATTTTCTTTAACATATAAAAGACAATTCAGCACATACTTCGATGGCAACGTTAAAATACCTAAATGAATAAAAAGTGGCTTACAATGTTCTTTTGAATGAGCTCAACAAATTAATCTAACAGCCCTTTTTTTTCAATATAAATATCTTAGCTACTAAAGAGTGATTTCCCCAAAAAAGTATACCATGCGAATAAATATGAGCATAGTAAACCTTCATCAGAACGTCCTTGTTAACACTGTTCCTCAAAATTCTCAACATGAAAATTCCTATTAAAAACCTTGTAGATAAAAAACTAAAATCATTCAAACTTCAAAAGAGATAAAAACAGAACACAGCTCTCACGCCAATAAAACAAGAAATTAGATTTGCTAAATTTACATACCACCTCTGGGTCACAAAGAGTTCCAAAAAATATTCAAGAAATACAATATAACATTGGCACCAAAAACAATTACAACATTAAAAACCTACTTAACAGTAATAATACTGATAAGATAAAACCAGAGGAAAAGTCAGGCATTTACAAGATTAAGTGTAAAGACTGTGAAAAAATTTACATAGGGAGGACAAAAAGAAACATAGGCACTAGAAAGAAAGAACACTTCAGGCACTTAAGATACAAAAATATTGATAAGTCCGCAATAGCAGCTCATTTCTGGTCTGAAAATCATGAAATTGAAGATAGCACAGAATTACTAAAATACGTACAAAAACATAGTGAACTCGTCATATGGGAGAGGATATACATAGAAAAGCATAAAAACCAACTAATGAACTTTGAAATCCCGCCAGAAGAAAATCCCACATTTAAGTTCATCACTAAATCAACAGATGGCAGCAGCAACTCCAGAATTACCCACACCACTGGATCAACCTCTAGTCGCATAAGAGCCGAAGATGCAAACGATGATTTGCGAAACATGTCCTCAAAATAGGTACGAAAGTGAAGCAGATGTGTAATAAATACGACTCATCTATAAATTAATAATTATTTCGCTTCACTGTGGTGTTCCAATACAGTTAAATCTCGATATATGAAAATTCCCGTTGTGATCTTTTTTGGTACATAATTAATATGTGTTGACCAGCCAAGCTCTGAATCGATATAAATACCTAAAAATGTTATAGAAGAACCAGAACCACCAGTGTTAAATTTATACTGAACATCAGTGGTTTCACCTGTGTTTCTAGTTACACTGCGTTACACCAATCATTAACCACTGAAATTGCAATAGGTAATTTAAGTTTTTATGTGTTTTCAACTGCATCATAAAAATTGGTATCTAAATCATCAGCATAAATATATGGAGCAAGGATTTCTCACAAATAGGTAACTTGTTTAACTTGTCACTGTAGAAGTATATAATTGCATGCCAAATAAACAAATATTATTATGAAATGGTAGAGCCAGACTGAAAAATTCAATGCCATAGCCGGGATTTGAGCCACGGATCTTCTGGTTTCCGTCCAGCCGCTCTAACTATTTGAGCTACTATGGCCAACGTGCCAACATGACATTAAATTCTCCAACTGACTCGTGTTTTTCCCGGTGAACCACTAGCAGTTCTCATAAACACATGAGGCAACTACCTTAATGGCGACTTACTATGCTGTAAGTAGTTTAAGGCCCGGGATTTGTAGTTCACCACTATTAGGTACTATTAATGGAAATTAATTGTTCTTTCACACTAGCCGTGTGTAGATCGCACTATGAATGGGTAGAACCAGACTGAAAAATTCAATGCCATAGCCGGAATTTGAACCACGGATCTTCTGGTTTCCGTCCAGCCCGGGCCTTAAATTACTTACTGCATAGTAAGTCGCCATTAAGGTAGCTGTCTCATGTATTTATGAGAACTGCTAGTGGTTTACCGGGAGAAACACGAGTCAGTTGGAGAATTTAATGTCATGTTGGCCATAGTAGCTCAAATGGTTAGAGCTGCTGGATGGAAACCAGAACATCCGTAGTTCAAATCCCGGCTATGGCATTGAATTTTTCAGTCTGGCTCTACCCTTTCATAGTGCGTCCTACACACGGCTAGTGTGAAAGAACAATTAATTTCCAAATATTATTATGTCTAATATGCTGGAATTTAAGCAACCACCTTACCACTGAATAGTTAAGTCAAAGTTTTGAAAACGTTTGCAAACATTCGCAAAAATGATGCTGGTGGTCGGGCAGCCCCAGCAGCAACCCCGTACTGGTTCTTAGGATCGCATTCCATATTGGTTGTGAAGGACAGCTTACGTTTTTCCAAATACCTCTTTATCACTCTTGATGCAGATTAAATTACAAGACCCTGGCTTTAGTTCCCTTCCGAAGAAAGTTATGCTATCTAAGTATTTTAATGTTTCTCAAAGAAAACTACTACCCTCTACAGGACTTGAACCAGCCCGCATCGGTAGCGTAGATGGCAGCGTGTCTGCCTCATGATCAAGAGGTCCCGAGTTCAAATCTCGGTCAGGGTGAGTTACCTGGATAAGGTTTTCCGGGATTTTTCCCTTATTCTGAAAGACGAATGTTGGGTAACTCTAAGCTCCATGGACCCCGGACGCATTGAGCATCATTTCACCCATTTCATTCATCGTCCGATATGACTAAATGTTGGAGAACGTAAATTACGCCCAAAAAAACAAACAAAAAAAGGACTTGAACCCGCGACCTTGGGAACGGAGACTAGCGTATTGCACCTAGACCATGGAGGACGACATATCCAAATCTGTGTGCATAACACCGTACAAATTTTAAACAATACTCGATTCATAGCTGTTTATTTTGAGTTAGGTAAACCGTGGTCTTCTAAGAAACATTATTGAGTATCTCTTAAAATTTCTAGGGACTTTGAATTCCATTAATCAATTCCACTTCAACTATAAGTTGTGATAAGGAAACAAGTGCAGGAATTCGGAGTGTAAGTGCCTCAGTGGATGTTATCTGCCTATAAAATTGAACTGAAAACGCCAATGCCATTGAATAAAATGGCTAAAAGGTGGTTTAAAAAGCTGCAAAGAGAGTCGCAGTTGGATATTTTGATGTTTTATTAGTCAATTAATTAATATATAAAGTCAGATTGAAAAATTCAATGGCACAGCCAGTATTTGAACCACGGATCTTCTGGTTTCCGTCCAGCCGCTCTAACTACTATGGCCAACGTGCCGACATGACATTAAATTCTCCAACTGACTCGTATGTTTCCCGGTAGACCAGTAGGGGTTCTAATATGCCATGAGAAACACGCCGTTTTGGCGACTTACTATGCTGTAAGTACTTAAGTCCCAGGCTTCATAGTTAAACCACTGTTAAGTTTACTGACGAAAATTTAATCGTTCTTCCACACTAGCCAGTATAGTCTAAGATTTGGATCAATAGAGACAGATTGAGAAATTCAATACCATAGCCGGGATTTGAGTCACGGATCTCCAGGTACCCGTCCGTTTCTCTTAAAATGAGAACTCCTAGTGGTTTACCGGAAAAAATACGAGTCAGTTGGATAAGTTCATGTCATGCTAGCACGTTGACAATGGTACTTCAATGGTTAAGAGCAAACGGACAGGGACCGGAGGACCCGTGGCTAAAATCCCGGTTATGGCATCGAATTTTTAAGCTGACTCTATCCCGATCTTAGCCTGTACACGGCTAGTGTAGAAGAACCACTAATTTACAATTAATATATAACTTTTATAATGATATGGTAAGGGCTCTGAGGTACATCCCATGTTTGTTAATCGAACATCAAAGCTACACCATACAACAGGAATAACAAACCTATTACACTTGAAGAAAACTCAGTGGTACGTGGTAAAAGAAATAGCAATTAGAGTTAACTATATTAAATGTTTACTAAATATGCACAATCAGAGGCGGCCGATGAGGCGGTGCCATAAATAAATAAATGAACGAATGAATGACTAAATAAATACATATATTAAATAAATACATACATAAACAATGCATGAATGAATAAATAATAAATGAATGAATAAATAAATAATAAATGAATGAATAAATAATAAACGAATGAATGAACAAATTAATAAATTAAATAAATAAGAGTTGTTAAAATATAAACATGTGTATCAATTTCGAACGATTTAGGTAATCTTATGAATAATCCATCCTATTTTATAATATACTGTACCATACAGAACGTACAGGGAAACGGAAATTGATATTTATTATATCCGTACTCTTGTTATGCACAGGTGTAACGATTACAGTAAAAGTTTGATAATACAATTCATGGAGAATGTGATACGAAGTGTTCGTGTACGATTTCGCGACAGAGAGACAGGTATCTTAAGTCCCGTGCTTTACAACACTCTAGCGGATAAAACGTAAGTTATGCGCCAGAGAAATCTCGGCACCACCTTCTCCCATAAGAAGCCGTGTATAAGCAGACATCCTAGCCCTTAACACAGGCGCTTATGAGCGTAGACGGTGCGTTCTGGAATCGTCAACAAGCCACGGAAAACAATCAGGACAGAGCACTTGCGTTTAACGCACCTATTCACACGAGGGAGCACATACACAGAAACAATCCTTTTTGCGCAATTCCTTCACACTTCTCTTTCTTTCGTTTTCATATAGATGGTGCCATGTCACAGCGGCACTACCTCAGAAGCCGCCCCTGTGCACAATGTATATTTTTGAAAGGGTAGAGCCAGGCTGAAAAATTCAATACCATAGCCGGGATTGGAACCACGGATCTTCTGGTCTCCGTCCAGCCGCTCTAAACCATTGAGCTACTATGGCCAACGTGCCAACATGCCATTAAATTCTCCAACTGACTCGTGTTTTTTCCCGGTAAACCACTAGGGGTTCTAATAAACACTACTCTACCCTTTCATAGTGCGTCTTACACACGGCTAGTGTGAAAGAACAGTTAATTTCCATTGTATATTTTTATTAATACAAACGTTTCTGTTCAATACGTTTCTTAGTACGATAAAAATTGTTGCTCTTTGTTAGACTAAGATTCCTCATTGTTGTATTGCACATCCTGGAAAATGTTATAAACCTGGGGCCTGCTTATTTGTTTACCTTTATTTCAGACTCTTCTTTGGCCAATTCTGCTTTTCCAATAAGATTTAGGCTTTAAAATTTTTAGTTTATTGTTACTAGATTTTTCATGACAAACTTGTTACAAACAGAGGCAAAACATATGTAAATTGTGTGCCTTTGAAAGAGGTTAGTGGTACTAAGAACAAATCCACACAAACAAATCCAGCTATTATACCACATACCTCCTTCTGATTGGGAGAACAATCATCTTTTCTGAGCGATGACTCAAAATCTAGACAGTTGAATTTTCTTCTATAGAGCCAATTGAGATATCTGGAGGGAGCAAAACTGAAATTAGTTGTTCTTAGAACACCAAGCGAGATGGTACCACGATATCATAGTCGACTCCCATTCTGGAGGTTATGGTTGACCGTTATAATGTGGATTTTTCCGCGATTTGCACTTGTTACTAGAGGAATGCTGGGGTAATGCAGGGATTGCTTCCTTGTTCTTTCTCATTTGACTCCGTTGTCAACATTCAGGTTGGTTGTTCGTATGGTAGTTGAGGTAAATTTTGGTGCTGATGCTTCCGATATACAAACCTTCTTCCCTAGCCCCCGATGAATTAGCTGCCCAGGCCGCCAAGGTCGTTTCATTTCCCTCTCACCGGGAGTTCGTGCACCGGATGACTATCTTTCCAACTGTTAGCGGCTTCTGTAAGTCTGTGGTTACCTTTGGTGGCCTGTAGTCTCTCTTTGCTTATCTTCTGGCCTAGGGGGGGGGGGGCAGTGAATAGATGGATGAGTGACGGCCGCCCGTACCGCGTACTGACACCACCACAACATGAGGGCTCCACTGCAACTAGACGATCAACGCCATAGCAACAGTTACAAAACTTATGTAATGCAATTTGCTAGTATCCATAAATAATTATACTTTGAAGCAGATATTTAATTTTGTGTATATCACAGTAGTGAATACCCACATTGGTGACCGCGACGGGAATATTGTCGCAAGCCATTATCTACGATCGCGTGGCTTGTTTACACAAATGAACTGATAGGCGGACAGTGTGGAAATAAAGAGCTTGCATAAGCAGTTAAACATAACGTTTGAGATAAAGGACTTGCCGGCACAGATTAAGTTACGCTTCTGGAAGGTGATAGAATGTTCAATGTCTTGTTTATTCCAGAAAGTTCTCGTGATTGTTACAGAACAGTATCGAACTTATCAATGAGGTATTTAAGGGGGGCGATGACTCGCCAAGAGTCAGTCGTGAACAGATGTTGTAACAGGGAGTTGGAAACAGATGTAATCAGAACGCTGTTTGTTACTGTCATTGAACTTGGTGTTGTCGATTGTGATATGCGATGTGGTTCTGCTGCTACGAAGTGTGTTTCTACGCAAATAAAGAACATTTCGAATTTCGGCAAATTGGACTTTTAATTCTACGAACCCACAAAGTCACAATATGGATCAACTACAGGACCAAATACGACAACTTCAGAAAGAAAACCAACATTTTCAGCAGCAGTTACAACACCAAGCGTTCGCTTCATCAGAAACATCACAATCACAGGTCAGTGCAACAGTGAACCGTGTTGGTGTTAAATCACTGGTTTTCTAGCCAGATAAACCCGCTCTCTGGTTCTTCCAAGCAGAAACCCAATTCAGTGTCGCTGGCATAACACAATATGCCACAAAATAGGAATATATAATTTCACTGTTGGACAGCCGTTTTGCCGCAGAGGTAGAGGATATAATTATCAATCCTCCAGTTCAAGACGCATATTTACATTTAAAAGCTGAACTAGTTCGTCGACTATCACTGTCCGAAGAACAGCGAGTGCGGCAACTCCTTATGGAAGAAGAACTTGGAGACAGAAAACTTTCCCAGTTCCTTCGTCATCTCCACTCATTAGCCGGAACTATTCAGGTCCAGGGAAACCTCCTGAGACAACTATGAATCCAGCGTCTTCCTACGCAAGTACAGGCTATTCTACAAATACAAACATAAATTTCTTTGGAAAAAGTCGCCGCCTTGGCAGACAAAATTCTGGAAGTGGCACCGCCCCTCCACTCCACCATCCAAGCTGTAAATTCGGAAAATCAAAACAGTGAAATAAGTGAGCTGTCTAAAGGTTTGGAACAATTAAGCAAACAGATGGCCGCTTTACACTCATCGCTTCGGTCCCCATCACTTTCACCAGGCCGACAACATTGCTCCCAGAACAGGTAGACATCACCTTCTACTAATGATAACAATAATGCATGTTGGTACCATCGATTCTTCCGCGAGAAAGCCCAGAAATGTGTTTCTCCGAGCAACTTGCCATCAAACTCCAAAGGCAAACATCTAATGGCGGTTAACGATTGTCCCACAAGTGGAAGCCGCCTCTTTGTCACAGACAATGGCACAAGTCGCAGATTTCTTGTAGACATCGGGTCCGACCGATGCTGATTTCCTCGACACCTGTTAAAAGTTCGTAGCCAGCAAACGGACTACGAACTTGTCACAGCCAATAACTCGAGCATGTGCACATATGGTATTTTGAGTTTAAAACTGCATCTTGGACTCCGACGAGATTTCTCTTGGAAATAAGTCATCGCTGACGTTGCTATTCCAATCATCGGTTCAGACTTTCTTTTTTATCACCATCTTCTTCCTGACTGTCATAACAAGCGCTTAGTTGATTGTGTAACAGGCCTATCCATAACCACACGCCCCGCATCTATGGCACAACCCAATGTCAAATCCATAAACGTCCTGGTCCTCTTAACATAACATCCTGAAAGAGTTTCCTGATCTAACCCACCGGCTGGAACGCCTAGGGAGATACGCCACAACACAGTGCATTCATCACCACACCAGGACTACGACCCTCATGCAGATCACGTCGCCTAGCACCAGATCAACACCGCATTGCGAAGAACGAATTCGATGTCATGCTCAAAGATGGCACAGCACGAAGCTTAGAGGGAACCATGGGTCTCACCACTCCATCTAGTACCAACAAAGGACGAAGGATGGCGCCCCTGCGGAGACTACCATGCACTCAACTCCCGGAAAGTACCAGACAGGTATCTGCCACGTCATATCCATGACTTCAGTCATCAGCTCCGTGGATGCTCAATCTTTTCCGTCGTGGATCTCGTGAAAGCCTACACGCAGATTCCCGTCAATCTCAGTGACATACAAAAAACTGTCATCATTACGCCCTTCGGGCTCTTCTAGTTTCCATTTATGTCTTTTGGACTGCGCAACGCTGGACACACCTTCCAAATGTTCATAGATGAAGTACTCATAGGCCTTGACTTTACTTCCCGTATATTGACGACATCTTGGTGTACTCCAAAAACACTGAAGAGCACGAACGCCATCTGACAACTCTTTTTTGCCGCCTCTCCGATTATGGCTTCCTAATCAACATTCGAAAAAGCGTTCTAGGAGCTCCAAGAGTGAAGTTCATAGGGTGTGAAGTTTCAGCCGAAAGTAGACGTCGTTTGTCTGACCACATCGCAGCGTTGCAGAAGTTCCCCCTATCAAAGAATGCACAGGACCTCAGACGATTCATGGGAATAATCAATTTCTATCGTCGGTTCTTGCCATCGGCTTCCGAACACAAGGCCCCACTTCAAGCAGCCACCTCCAATCTCAAAGGATCTCAGCTAGTACAGTGGTCTTCGGAACTAGAAAACAGTTTTAATTCCTGCAAAGACGCACTATCCTGAGTAACTCTTTTGGCATACCCAGACTCTGCAGCACCTCCAGGACTCTTCACTGACCCGTCTAATGCAGCCATAGGCGCCACACTTCAGCAACTACAAGGTGACAACTGGGAACCGCTTGAATTTTTCTCAAAGAAGTTAACTCCTAAACAGAGTGAATGGCCCGCCCTACTGTCGCGAGTTACTCGCGGTGTATGAAGCCCTGTAGCACTTCAGACACATTTTAGAAGTCAGTCACTGCACAATCTACACTGATCACAAGCATTCCAGCAACGTCGTGACATACTTCCTTCTGTGCAACTCAACCAGCTGTCGTTCATTGCACGAGTCAGTTGGAGAATTTAATGTCGTGCTGGTATTTTGCTATTCTAGTTCAAAGGTTAAGAGCAGCAGGACGTAGACCGGGAAATCCGTGGTTCAAATCCCAGCTGTGAAATTGAAATTTTCAGTCTGACTCTATCTTTCTGTGCGAATTAGGGTGGATATTTGTTTTTTCAATTATAAGTGATACTCTTCAACAGTGATACTTGCTTTTGCAATGATCAGTATATATTCATAGCTCATATGATCGAAACAGGGACGCTGGAATGTATTTTAGGGCAATTTAGAGGAAACATTTGGTCTGAAAAATATAATATTTCGGGACAAATTGTAGCCACAGAAACTCATTTTGTATGAGAGCATATTGTGTTTGGTGATGAAACCTTTTCTCTAAATAAAATTCTGATGAAGCCATACAGAAAGAATCTGATCACTCATGCTTCCTATAATTACACTGGGCAACAATTAAAATGTTTCGGGCTCAAAAATAGTCAGTTCAAATTTATTTCCATCTGCTGAATTCAAAAATCGCCGTAAATATGACAGATTAGCCCTTGCTTTGGTGATAAAGTGACATTTCAATTTTAGTGTCAACATTTTCAACATAGGAAATTGCATTATATTAAAAAAGACTGCCTTGCAAGAAATCTCAACATTACTGAGAAAAATTGCGTTATCAAGCCTCTCGTGAACCCAAAAGATGTTCTGCATATCAAGCGGGGTTTTATGAAAAAAAAATTGTCAAAGTTATGAACCAAGAAGGACAGGCGTTTAAGTACATAAGAGAGATATTTTTGAAATTAAGTGATGCAAAAGTTAAGGAAGGCATTTTTGTCGGGCCACAAATTCGAGAACTTGTAAAGGATTCTGCATTTGACCAAGTTTTGGAAGGGGAAGTAAAGGAAACTTGGGAAACCTTCAAGGGTGTTTGTTCGTGGATTCTTAGGCCACAAAAGAGCTGATAACTACACTTATTTGGTAGCAGTGCTCCTGCAAAAGTGCCATAACTTTAGATGTAACACATTCCCTAAAATACATTTTCTCTACTCCCCCTAGACTTTTTTCCACCTAGTTGTGGAGCTGTAAGTGATGAACGTGGAGAAAGATTCCATCAGGACATTTCGGTTATGGAATTAAGATATCAGGGCCCTTGGAATGAACCAATGCTTACAGATTACTGTTGGTCTTTATGTAGGAATGCTACCGGACTCCCTTACAAGAGGCAAGTTAACAGACGACCATCTCATGAAATCACCATATGATTTCAGACAACTAAATATAAACAACGTGTATATTGCATAACATAATGAGAGATTCACAGCTCCAAGTGCCTCACCAGACTCACTTTAGCGACTTTGATCATTCATTTTCAAGCAAACCACATCTTCTTCTGCAATTACAAAACATGGTGGTAATGCTGAAAGTTTTGTATGTACACTGTGATTCTGTATCGGAGCTATCTATGTATCGTTGTTTAATTTGGTCTAATGTTTTCTCTTTTCAAATCTGTTTGTACTCGCATATGAAACAAATTTAGGCAACATTTCGATGCAGTTGGTGCTGTATTCTGGTAAAACTATATCTGCGAGCTGAGTAAACTATTGATCTGGGTGAGATATGGATATAGGAACTTTAAATTCAGAATACACTAATATAACCTAGCGATATTTCATATTGCAATAAATTCCTTAATTTAGTGTTAGTGGTAGAAGCATGTGACATGGACTTGCATAAACACTATTTTCCAATGCTGTAAGAGATGTTCATTTATTGTTTGTCTTTTGTTTGTTCTGTTAACAACATGGTTTTTATTCTGAAGATTTAACATACTTGTGATTTAATTTTATATAAATAATTACAAGTAAACCCTCAAACAATTCTAAAAGTGCAACATAGTATAGTTAAAAAAAAAACTTTGGTTAAATTACTACATGATGAGATTATACCCACCAAGGTCACTTTGTTGTACAATCTTTTTTTTTTTTTTTTTTTTTTTTTTTCCTAGAGCTGAAATTGAGTGAAAATTGTTAAGCGTTATCCATAAAGAGTAAGTTTTTCTTCTCTGCTTGATTTTCCAAATTTCTCTGCTAATTCCCACAAAGACTGTTTTCTTTTCACCAGTGGTGGCTCGTGGAATAAAAAAGTGGGTTTTCACAAAGCCTACACTTAAAATGCACACTAGCACCATCTGCTACTGCTACCACCACCACTACCACTAATGAGTACGAGTTCAAAAGTACCACAAAATTTTAAACAATGTATTAGCCTCCATCAACTCACTCATTGTGTCACCTTAGTGACAGTCTGTAAGCGCTGTCCAGCTGAGCATTAATATTCACACAACCAAACATGGTGAACTAAATACATGCATTCTTATGTGAGTGTTAATTCCCGTGGTTCCTTATCTTTTTACTGAGATTCACATCCTACTTTTGTCCAATTATTCACTTCAGATCTAAACATCAGGCACTGAAAGCATTTCTAATACTGGAACCGCATAGCCATTTACAGGTTGTGTAAACGTTTTGTTAAATTTGCGCCTATAGTACCGCTTCTGATTTTTTGTAACTCGCTCAACTGTTCAATGAGGCTGCGGACCTCCAAGTCGCTTTATTGCGACCTTTGTAGCTCATACTTTTTCTTCGTAAGTCAGTTCTTAAAATGGAATCCACCTATTTGATGTGAATGTATGTATGCATGTATGTATTTATTTATTCACTGCAATTGGGTATTACCCGGTGGCAGAGTTAAGAATACAGATCAAATTACAATACTAGATTTACAACAATAACACAATAAACAATACAAACATGATATTATTTTACTTTAGTCACTTAACAAATATCTAATTACTTCTCTATTTACATATTATATACCATTATAATTTAAAAGTTAAACTATAAACCATCTAGATTTTTTCTAAATTTCTTCAGCGACAGGGGACAGCCCTGAAAGACTGCTACAGGCAATTCATTCCATTCTTCAATGGTTCTATTAACAAAAGAAAATTTTCCTACGTCGGTTCTGTATCTTCTACCCTTAATTTTATACCTATGATCGTTTCGTCCATAATACTCCGGATTATCTAACCTTACACTAACGTCCACCCATGCCTTTACACCAGCATTAGCTTTGAATAATGCTACCAACCTATGTCTTTTACGCCTAATTCTTAATTCCTCCCATTAAGCTCATCTCCTTTTATAGGCCCAAAATACTTGCCTCTTTTTATGAATTTTATTGTCCTTTTCGGTATTTTTTCAAATGGATCGATTTGGTTAGCTCTATACGGGTTCCAGCATGCTCTTCCATATTCCATAACCGACCGCACTAAGGCCTTTTAGGCAATTTCCCTGGACCTAGCGCTCCCCTTTTTCAATATTCTCATTACGAAATGTAATGCCTTCCACGCATTCCTAGATGTGGAATTTACTTGTTCGTCCCATCCAGCATTACTTGCCAGGTACACTCCCAAGTATTTGCAGCTGTCCACCTGTGGAATTTGCACCCCTCCCATGTGATAGTTAACAATAATTTTGCCCTTAGTAATAATTTTGCCCTTAGGCAAACTCACAATTGTCGTAACTGCTGATCACCTACAAATTCCAAGTTTATTACGGTGTTTAAAACAAAACATCTGTTTAGAAACACGACCGTAATAACACACCGTATTCAAAGTAACTATAGCAGATAGCGCTATGAGTTGTAAACATTATTTGTATTTGGAGATAGTTATAGTTAAACTCTATAGATAGTAGCACTTCCCAGAGATGACCAAAAGCTCCTCTGGCGTTGCCAATGTGAATTAACGTGCACGTTGTAATTGTGCTGTGATCTGGGCGTACCCAACCAATAACCGTCTGTAGCATTTGTCGTCTACGCATGCCCAGAGCTTTAAACATTACATGAGGTGCTAGCACAAGGAATGTGTGCTATTGTGTGTTTCAAATGGGAAGAGTTCTCGCCTATAGCGAATCAGATGCGTTAGAGCCTTCAGCGTTGCCATCTCGTTATGCCCACTCTTTTTTTATTCCCCCCCCCTCTCTCTCTCTCTCTCTCTCTCTCTCTCTCTCTCTCTCTCTCTCTCTCTCTCTCTCTCTCTCTCTCTCTCTCTCGCACACTTGTGAGTGTTCATGGCGCTAGACGTAAGGGAACGCAAACTAAATTTTCCAAGGTTTTATAATAATGCAGTTGTTGAAATCACAATTACAACATGAATATTCCTATATTTCGCAAATGTTTTAAATATTTACTTTAAAATTAATTATAGTTTATGAAGTGCTTATTTTTCTAATCCAAGGAAAATACCAGCAGTGCATCCGTATAGCTGTGAATATTACTTACGTTAAGAGATAATTCGTCATTGTCTTCATCGTCTGAGTACTGCAAATTTATGATGATAGGTTCCAAAATCTCGTTACGTGCTATTTCTTTCCAAACGTCATATTCTTGTAGTTTATCTGATGTCTCACGCAGTTTTCCCAGTCTTGTTGTGTTCCTTGTCAATTTCTTCGTGAATAAGTCGTTCAACGTCAGTCAGTTTAAAAATATTATTTCTGTTTGCAACATAATTTGAGCCCACATTAGCTCTACTGGATTGTTGTAGCAGTAGTAAGGGGGGGGAGGTGGATCGCGTCTCATTGATCCAGCTGATACACTTTTTCATGGAAGAGTAACTGAATAATGCTGCTTTGAACTCTCTAGAGTAAATAGAGATTACGAACCTCTCATAAACAAAGATATAATGTGACCAGACACGTTCTGACAGACCAAGAGGAAGTGTATTGTTTCCTCTCATCGAATTTAACAAACGCCTTGGCTTATTCAAAGTACAAATTTCTTTTACCACGTCATGTCAAAAGGTTAGTTTCAGTTCTGAGTAATTTCACATATACGTTCACGCATACATGCCAACCAATAATGATACTCATTACAGTGTTTACGTCGCAATGCGTTATTATAATATGATATCTACTTTATTTGTCTGTATTAGAAAAACTATTTGAGCTAAAAATATGAGGTTTTTACGGTTATGTTAAATACATTACTATCTCCTTCCTCATGGATCGGTTTTTGCAAAATCTGAATTTTTTGTCTTAGCGCGAATAGTATTTATTAGAGATTGATTAGTTTGGCGCTCGTCACACACCACTTAGCGGGAATGTAATAGGACAACACTGCAGGACTCCGATTAGTTGCTCACCTAGTAGCGCTCAAGGACAAACACCTTCCCATTTGAAACTCATAATAGCTGCAACGTTGCCACATACTCATGCTATTGCCGTCTACTGGCTAAACATTCTAAAGGAATGATCGCGGTAAATACAAATAACGAATGAAAAGAGGAAAAGAGCTTCGACGAGATACATTTTGGGGGTTCACGTGCTCTTATGCGCCTAAACAGCAGCCGCCCCTGCTTTTCACTCATAATATGCATCACTATTAAAACTAAAACGTAAGCAAATGAAAACCACAACCAAAAAAAAACTCCTTTCAGAACTAGAGTGAAAATACTTTGATATGTTGCACTCTGGTTTGCTCTACTCTGTACAAACTGCTATTACAGAGCTTTATTCCTCTAAATACTTGTAGAGATAAAGATAATTTGTTGCCAATGTTCTTGTAGTTCAAGGGAATATGGAAATAATGTAGACTTTAAACGATTATCAAATTTTTAAAGGCGGGTTACTATGTAATGGATATTAAAATTAAAATTTAGTTTGTATTTAGGACGCTTTTTAACTGTTGTGGTTCTCAGTGTCCCATTTTCTATTTGAAATGAAAGAACGCTTAATTTTGTCACACCTAACAAACTTCTCCGGAACCACCTTCAGGGTTGAGAGATTTAACAGCCCGTCTACAGCTGTTCGGTTCATCTGTGAGTACAAAAGTGATAAATAAATTGTTCTATGACTCTATATAACCCTCAAAAGGGTACCGAAAGAGCTTCAGCTCTTGTGAAATGTCGTCTATAGCCTCTATTTTGAAAAGGTACAACTACGAGGATGGTACTAAAAGTCGTTGTTAAAATCCATACTCCAATAGTATGTAAAAACGACTTCAATATCTAATCTCAGACGTTACGCCATATTATGACGCCATTAGCTTCTATCAGTGGCGGCTGGTGGGTTAAATTATTGGTGGTGCATAAATGAAAAATAAAATACAGAGTAGTAATGACTCACCTATTTATACAGATTCTCTGCTCTACTCTCCTTAGATCTGGCGAATCTATCGATAACTTTTGCGTTGAAGTCGTTGATCTTCATAACAAAATCTCTCTCAATTGAAAGCATTGCTAATGCTGTCAATCGGTCCTGTGACATTGTGTTCCTAAGGAAAGTTTTTGTTCTTTATAAAGTTGAGAAACAGCATTCTGCTTCAGCGGTGGACATTGGCATAGCTAACAGTACTCGGAGGAGTTTGACATATGAATGTAATACATAAATTGTTTTCTTTATTGAAGTCCATCAAGCACAAAGCGCCGGACATTCCACGATATTCCTCTCGACTGTAAATTACAGTCAGTTCTCTATGAATTTTGTTCCAATGATAAAAGGATAGAACCTTATTGTTTCTCTAAGGGAATCCTCTGGAAACGTCTTAGAAATGTTCGTGATGAAACAAAGTTGAGACTACCAGATGCCCCGTGAAGCTAAATCTGTCCTTTGCTTCTCTAAGAATGTCACATACTTCAAGAGCTTCTCTTCTTTTCACATCATGATCTTCTATTCTTCTCCTCATAATTACAGTTTCTTCGTGTTCCTCGATATCCACGCTATTTCTTACCTTTTGCACTTCCCTTTTAAATGCGTTTAGCTGGGCGATGGCAAACGTTGCATTGCAGTCTCATTTCTGCAGCTGATTGTACAAAATGTCCACATGTGGCATGATCTTGTAGAAGAAAGACAGCCAGAATACAAAATTATAATCTTTCAAAGTGGCCATAAACCCAGAAGCCTGAACAAGTGTGGCGTTGTTGTTTAACAGAGCTCTCTTCTGAATAACCTCTATGCATTTAATTAAATTCTCCCTGTGTTCGAAAAGCAGAGCACACAGAAGCTAAGCCTGAAGGTCACGCTATAGCCGTTGCTAAGAGTAGGAGGAGATAGGTCTATAAACCTCCATTTAAGCAATGTTTAAGAAGCCCCTTCCATCTCTTCACCTTCCCGCAAACCCTTCAGAGAGCCCACATTTGGGCGAAATCTTAGGTTAACTCTTCACTGCAAACCTGCGGCTCCTACAGCTAATCACTGTTTATTTCGACTTCTGCGGTCATGGGCAGCTACAGACGATAAGCGTAATTGAAACATGTTTGTATATAAAACAATGCAAACAAGTACAGCTTTAATGTGCAAAATGCACCTGTTGTATATTCAGAATCAGTGGGTGTAGCGCAAACCTGCAACCTTATGAAGGAACCGCCCCTGGCTTCTATCACTGACCATAAGCAATATTTCCAAAATGGCAGGCTTCAATGTTTCCTTTCATTGAAAAACCTGCTGCCGAAGTTCAACTCAGACTCGAACGTACCTGTAAAGATATCTACAGTATTAGGAGATGATTGAAACACTTAAAAAATAGAAACACGAGTATCCATGATGAGACTAGTGGACGTCACCCTCAAACTGCCTCCACAAAACGCAATAAATGTGATGAGATCATAAGAGAAAAGAGGCGTCACAGTGAAAGAAATTGCTGCTAACCTTGCAATAGTAATGATGGAATGCAAGAAATAGTGAAAGCTTAAGGTATCGTTTTTACCCCTGGGTCTCAAATTTATTGACTGAAGACGACAAACAGTAGTATAGAATTGAGAGAATCAGCACAGTGTAGATAAGATGTTGAACTCTCCTCTGTGTTAATATATGAGTGATGTAGAATGCTCATTGATTTAGAACTCTCCTATATGAAAATCGAGTTGTAAAAGAAGGGGAGTGTTGGCGTAGTGCCGTTCTCCCCTGTGCAGTGAGATGTTTTTGAGGGTTGGGATGATGATGATGATGATTGTGTGTGTGTGTGTGTGTGTGTGTGTGTGTGTGTGTGTGTGTGTGATGTGTAATGTGTGATGGGTGGGATGGGTAACGGGGGGGGGGGGGTTCCGGGGATGTTTGAATTAAATGTGAATTCTTTTCGATGTGTGTGTGTGCTTGAACTCTCATGTATGAATATCGAAGTCTAGGGTTCGATATTGTGATGGGGCGGGGTGGGTAACGGGGGTTCCGGGGATGTTTGAATTAAATGTATTGATAGTAATTCTTCGATGACTGTGCTTGAACTCTCATGTATGAATATCGAGTCTAGGGTTTGATATCTATTACGTTCAGTGCTTCGATGTCTGTGCTTGAACTCTCATGTATGAATATCGAGTGTAGGGTTTGATATCTATTACGTTTAGTGTATGATATATGATGTAGTATCGTTATTCTTTAGATAAAAGAATATCGAGAGAATGATTAGGTATGTTTACTGGGAGAGATTTATGAAAATAAATGTAATAAGACATTCTGGTAAGGGGTGTTCCCTATGCAGAATCTCTCCTTGAGCTATTGTATCCAAGAGCGATGTAAAGGTTAAGAAAAGGTTAAATTCCATTCCCACATCGAGGTACGAGAAAATATAAATCTATTCCACATTGATGAAGTATAAGAATGGAAATGGAAATCTATGTGAGAGGGTCGCATGACAAAGAAATGTCCCCTCTAAGCATGATAAAAGTGGTACATAGCAAATGCAAATAAAAATAAAAGCACTACCCATCTCTTTAAGAATGATAAAAAAATATTGAGAGAAAAGTATAAGAATGCAAATGTAAAGCTGTTTGAAAGGGGTTTCATGATAAAGGAACGCACCCTCTAAGCACGATAACTTAAAAAGAATATTCCCTCTAAGCATGATAAAAGTGGAACATAACATCGAAAATAAAATAAAAGCACTAACCATCTATTTAAAAATGATTAAGATAACGAGAGAAAAGTATCTCATCTTTAAGTATATATGAGTAATACAAAACTGATCAATCAATATGATAATATATATACGCAACTAGGGATCTATAGTGTAGATATCCTAACTATCCATGGTAAGATATCACCCTCCATATAAAAAATTGTCTAGAAAATCTCCCCTCAGTATTACGAATACTCCACTGAACGTCATCCCTTTTGGTATGTGGGTCAGAGAAAAAAAGAGTTAATCTCTCCAGACTGGTGACAGGGGTGGTCAAAACATTCTTATTGCTGTAGCGAAGTCTAACTTTGTCAAATAACGTTAGGAAAAAAAAGAATATATTTTAAAATTAAACGAATGAATCTATATATTTGTATGAATGATGAAACAATACTATGAATGTGTTAGTATACCAAATGTAAAAAAATCAAATGTTCAGAAAAATATATTTTGTACAAATATGTGTGTGTAAAGAAATGTGTAATTATATCCCCCCCTCCAAGATGTAGGGAACGAATCACAGTTAGTGTGCGCACGCAACATGGTGTTTGGGAAGGAGAGATACGGTTGGAGGGGGTGTAAAAATGATGAATCTATATAAAGTTTAAACTATGATAATAAAGTTACTAGTATTACCTTCGAACTTATAACGTAGTCACAACTACTTTAAACACATAGCGTAATATGTAGACAGTAACACCTCTTCCAGACGGAGGGGGGGGGGCGGAGCATCTGTTAATAAATACCGCGGCACGGATGAGTGAGGAGGCAGTCGATTCTCTGGAAATATGGATCCTACAGGTAAGATAGAAAAGTTGTATATTGTAAGTCATTTTTTATCTCTGTTTACGAAGAATGTTGAAGTAATACTGATTCGTGTGTGCTTATATGTATGTTTCAGATCATGAGATGCTACAGCTAAATCAACTAGCTGAAGGTGGAACACATCTTCCCACAAAGAAACTACGTGAATTAGATCAGTCCGTTCAACACATCATTCGATCCGTCAAAACCGTGAAGACCAGATATGGTGAACGGGTCGTCGTCGAAACATCAGATTTCCAAGTCTTCCTCCCGGAGAGATTCAAACATATGACCGCAGCGCAGAAAGATCTACTAAATCGTGGTGACTGCATACTCCAATACCATGGCGAGGAAACACTAGAAAGTGGTTTCAAACGACATAAATTGTCTTTTTTAAGCAGCCCGTAATGTCGTCAAAAGGTGAGTACAATTATTGAATAAAATTTCATAAAAAAAAGTGATAATGTAGTTACTTGCATGTAAATGTGAAATCGTACATGTTGTATTAGAACTTAAAGTGTTAATTATCGCACGTCATGTAGTATTAGTAATTGAATGTAGTTACTTGCATGTACGTACATGTTGTATTAGAACTTAAAGTGTTAATTATCGCACGTCATGTAGTATTAGTAATTGAGAGTGAACGTTGTAGGGTTAATTTTCATGTGTAATAATTACGTGCATGTGAATATCGTAGTTCAGTTACGTTATTTCACATGCATGTTAGTTACGTTTGTTTGTTACACGTAAAAGTAACGTTGTAGGTGAAAAAAGAACGTTAATTTATATGTGTAAAACGTACATGTGAATATCGTAGTTCAGTTACGGTATTTTACATCTATATGGTTTACGTTGTGTGTTTTTATCATTTATGTAAGGGAGAGAGCATTACGTAAAACAGTTACATACTATCTGAATATTGTAGTTACGTGATGATAGCAATAATTGTAAAATACATAATCATTATGTAACTATTTTCATATGTAAAAGTTACATGCATGTTACGTTCTACGTAAAGTATAGAGTTTACGTAAAATTGAGATTCATACATGTAAAAGTTATTAACATGTATGTTATTTCTGTTACCACCTTACATACATGTAAATCAATGTTCCCGTATGTAAAGTTAATCGAATGTTGTAATTGCTTTTTTCAGAAACGACGACAAGATGCTCCGATACTGCCACTGGACAACCCTCGATTCAGCAAGATGAAACCTGTTCGAACGTGACCCAGGCTGAACGATTACGATGTATTCACAGTGAGTCTGCTTTCAAAAAACGATTAACCACCTACGAAATTCACAACTGTGTTAATATACTTGACCCCGTTATATTCTTAGCAGAATGCAAACCTTTAATTTTGAATGAAATTGATAAGGGCTTAAACATGTATAAATCAGGTCTTAAGATAGGATCCTGTTTATCCTGTCAATATGTCATAATATCACAAGAGAGCGATAATATTCATACATTTAACTTTAACAGTAAACTTGAGGTGATATTGCAATCTACAGATAAATCTATATGGTATGAAGAGAAGATTGTACAACCTATACTAGATCATATGGATAATTTTGAATCGCGTACCAGTTCAAAAGCTTTATACAGTATTGAGAAATTAACAATATATGTGACACAATACGATTCATTGAATGCAGGGATGTATACTGAATTACCCGACTTTATAAAATCGAAGAGAGCTGTTATTAACATTCGTAATACTGATAAATATTGCTTTGCATACTGTCTGTTAGCATCCAAATACCCAGTAGAACGTAACAAGAATCGACCCACCTCCTATAAAAGATATGATTTTCGTAACGAATTTAACTTTGAGAATATAACATTCCCCGTATCATTGAAAGATGTAGAAAAATTCGAGAATCAAAATTCAAATATTTCAATAACGATATACGGTGTTGAAAATAAATCGATTATTCTCTTATATCAACCAAGAGAGATAAAATCACATCATGTTAATCTTTTAATGTATAAAAGACATTATTGTCTGATAACAGACTTGTCACGTTTGCTAGGAAAGCAGCTAACTAAACATAATGGGCGAAAATGGTTATGTAACAATTGTAACTTTTATTTCACATCAGAATCACGTTTAAATAGCCATAAAAAGAGGTGTATGATGAATCAAATTATCAGAATGCCCGAGGCTGGTAAAACTGATCTCGTTGAATTTAACGCATATTCGAAATGTCTAAAAGTTCCATTCGTGGTTTATGCAGACATAGAATGTATCTTACGTAACGTAGATTCGTGTCAAGATGTATCGAGTAAAAGCTGGACACGTAGCATTCATAAACATGAAGCGTATGCAATTGCATTACATTTGGTCTGTAGTTATGATAAAAATTTAACACGTTTCAAATCATTTGAAGGTCCATATGCAATTGAAAATTTTCTTAAAGAATTAACGTTAATTGCAAATCAGGTCATTAATATATATGCTAATAAAATTGAAATAAGTATGAGAGATGTGGATGAGCTAGAATATCAAAATGCAACACGATGTCACATATGCAAACGTGAATTTCTTAACTCGTGTATAAAGGTTCGTGATCATTGTCATTTGACTGGAAGTTACGTTGGCCCAGCTCATAAGCACTGCAATTTAAATAGGAAAATGCCAGGATTCATACCAATATTCTTTCATTGCTTGTCAAAATACGATGCTCATTTCATAGTAAAGAAACTAGGTTACGATACGGAACCTATCAACTGTATTGCACAAACTTCTGAAAATTACTTATCCTTTAGCAAAAGATATACAAATTCGAATGGAATGAGTATATATCTAAGATTTCTGGATAGCTATCGTTTTTTGGATTCAAAACTTAGTAACCTTTCGGATATGTTAGAAGCAGATGATTTTCATTATACCAATAATATGTACACGAATCCTTTGCATAGACAACTGATGAAACGTAAAGGTGTCTTCCCGTACACGTATGTGGATTCTATAGAAAAATTATACGAGAATAGTCTACCATCCAAACATCAGTTTGATCATGTAAGCGATGAGGATTATAGTCATGCTAGAACGGTATGGAATGAATTCAATGTTAAAAATCTGGGTGAATATTTAAATATATATCTTAAGTGCGATACATTAATACTAACGGACGTGTTTGAACGCTTCCGTGAATTAAGTATCGGTTTGTACGGACTCGACCCGTGTCAGTATTACACACTTCCCGGGTTAGCCTATGATGCAATGTTAAGAACGACTGGTGTACAGATTTCATTATTAACAGATAAGACTATGCTAGATTTCTTCGAAAAAGGAATACGAGGTGGAATTTGCACTGTGTCCAAACGGTATGCAAAGGCGAATAACAGATACATGACTAGCTATGATAACACTCAACCAACTAATTATTTAATGTACGTTGACTGCAATTCTCTATATAGTTATACAATGGAAAATAATAGCTTACCATACACTGATATAAGGTGGCTAACTGATGCTGAAATTAAATTAATAGATTTTATGTCTATTACAAGTGATTCTGACGTGGGATATGTGTTGGAAGTAGACTTTAAATATCCACAGGAACTTCATGATATACAAAATGATTTGCCATTATGCCCTTTGAATGAAATCGCGCCAGGTGATAAGTATACAAAATTGCTAACAACATTGAATGATAAAAATAAATACGTATTACATTATCTCAATTTTCAACAATGTGTTAAACTTGGTTTGATTCCATCGCGTATACATAGAGTAATAGGTTACAAACAATCTAACTGGATAAATCCTTACATTGAACTCAACGTTCGTAAACGTATTGAAGATAAGACGAAATTTGGTAAAAATCTATGGAAGTTAATGAATAATTGTGTTTATGGAAAATTTATAGAGAATGTAAAACGTTATAATTCATTTCATTTAGCTACCAGCTGGAAACGAGCGCGTAAATTGTTAGCTCGACAGACATGTATAAGGTACGTGATTTTTGATGAAAATTTAATAGGTATAGAATTGGTCAGAGATGAAATATTGATGAATAAGCCAATATACATAGGACAAGCAATCCTGGATCTATCCAAACATAAAATGTATGATTTTTATTATGAAATTCTGAAGAAAAAATTGAAAGATGTAACTTTAATCTATACGGACACGGATGCTTTTCTCTTTGAATCTAGCTGCGACATATATGAATTTATTAAAACCAATATACATTTATTCGATACATCGAATTATCCAATGGATAATGTGTATGGTATTCCGTTAGCAAATAAGAAAATTTCAGGATTATTCAAGGATGAGCTAGCCGGTAGAGTGATGACTGAATATGTAGGGCTGAAATCGAAATTATATAGTTATCGATATGATACTGAAGTGATTAAAAAATCAAAAGGTGTAACAAAAGATTCGATGAGATTCATAACCTTTGAACAATATCTCTCATGTATTACACATCCTGACACTATACATCGAAGCATGCAGACATGTTTCAGAAGTTATAAACATGATGTTCATACTATTGAATCTAATAAGATAGCTTTAAGTGGTATCGATACAAAACGATACATTCCCAATAATTCATTTTCAACATTAGCATGGGGACATTATGCTATAGAAAATTGTCAAGTGTAAATTTCTTTTTCTTTTCTCAATAAAGCATAGATTCAACTGAGTTAAAAGGTATTACTAGGCCACGATAATAACATATTACTGTATTTCAAAAAATAAAATAATTGAGTTTCAAGTATAATTGTAAAGTGTGTTACAACTGAGTTAAAAGGTATTACTAGGCACATGATAATAACATATTACTGTATTTCAAAAAACGAAATAATTGAGTTTCAAGTATATTTGTAAAGTGTGTTACTAATTACATGATAATAACATATTTACTTCATTTGAAAGATAACGTGTTGCTTTTTTTATGTTTATGTTAGGGGTGAAGGAATATTTTTTCCTATTCATGTCGTTTTGAAATGTTAGATAGCAGAAATCAATGAAATGTTAATTCAACTATAATCATGTATGATTTTTTATTAAAATATATTTACTAATTATATCAAAATGTTATTATCATGTCTCCGTTAAGGGGTGAGGGGAGATTTATATATATCAATGTGAACTAGCATGTACAAAGGCTCTTATTTCAGCTATAATCATGTATGATGTTTGTTTAACGTATATTACTAATTACTTCAAATTGTAATTATCATATTTACGTTAAGGGTAGGTGAATTTATATATACTCAATGTGAACTAGCATGTACGTTATGTTAAAATCTCTACAATTAAATGTTAATTCAACTATAATCATGTATGATTTTTTTTTAAAGTATAAAAATGTTATTATCATGTTTAAGTTAAGGAGATGTGAATTAGCAGTTACAGAAGATTTTTAAAAAAGTATAAAAATGTTATTATCATGTTTAAGTTAAGGAGATGTGAATTAGCAGTTACAGAAGATGTCAGGAATCAATGTGAACAAAAAAAAAATCAAACACAATATATCATTAAAATTATATTTCTTTATTGAGTTGTGTGTTTTTTTTATTTATACAATGTCCACCTCATTAATCCATTCACGGGTAGGAAATCCTAACAATTTCACCAGAATCCTATCACCACGACGTCTGATGATCCTTTCAACTAAATACGTGTCTGGATATTGAGTTTTCTGTAATTCATAACCGTAGAATGCTCCTTCAATCAGTTTACCCTCCAGATCCTCGATGAGATAGGTCAATGGATGTGTCCTTTGCACTGTACGTATCCTAAAGACTTCAACACTCCAATTTGGTAGATAACCTTTCTCCATAACACCTTTATGCTTAGAAATCCTCACGTAGTCACCAACACGATGAAGCCTAGATCTTCGCTTCTCACGCAGACTTCTATCATATTTGTAGACGCTGAGCAGGAGAGAATTATCACGAACTTCTACAGGCTTCATACGAATCGTTCGATGGTAAGTATTATTGTAGGTATGAATAATTCTAGGTAGTATGTTTATCCATTGATATGAGCCTTGAACAATAAATTCCTTATGCAAAATCAGTTTGATCGTTCTTATTAAACGTTCCACTGCAGCAGCCTTAACGTGTGTGAATGTACTGTAATGATTAATATTATTACGATTCATTAGTTCGCGGAAATGTTTATTGTAAAACTCCCGTCCTTTATCAGATTGAACATTCTTCGGAAACGATTCCATTTCATTCAATATCTCCTCCATAGCAGTCGAAACGTTAATACCACTTTTATCACGTAATGGTCGTGCATAAGCCATCTTGGAATAAAAATTGCATGCAAGAAGAATATACTTATAATTCCTATTGTCTCTTGCATAATTAGACATGTCCATAAGATCTATTTGTACTAAATCGTTCATTCCTTTGCTTATGATCTTACGACGTAAAAATCGTCTTCTAGCTGGTGCATGTAACTCGGTTGCAATGCGACGTTTTATCATGCTATAATTTTTTATGTTTTAAGTTCTGTAATAATTTCTTCTATCTCGGGTGAGTGATTCAAATTACCTGCATCCCTCGACGCAACTAATAATCTTAATCTGTTTATTATTTCATTCGGATCGTTCCAGTAGACGTAATCTAATTTTCTCTGCGGTACATGTTCTTTCCAACGTAAACCAAATCCAGTTCGATTACTAACAAGGTCACGAATGATATGACGATACTTGAACCCTCGATTTGCTCTTAAACGTCCATCTCTTGAATAACCGTGTCTGTAAACTTGAGTATTCTGTAAGATTTGCGAATACACGTCTAAATCATCATCTGTGTACGATGTCTTGCGAGGTAAACGTTTAAATAATAATTCATATAAGCCTGCTGTGGGTTCATACGTTTCTGTTCCTATCTGAACACCATCAGATTTAAACACAACTGTCTTGTTACCCAATTTATACTCATTATCCTCGTAACGTATGCCGTAAGTATTGTCCATGTCACTCGAACTAGCAGTTCGAACCTTGTGTAGATACTTTGACACGAGATCAGATCCGTTAGCATCATCTGTAGTTTCGTCGTCGTTGTTGTCTTGGTGTGCTTTCGCTATTACTTTCAATGGTTCGGTTACAGGTTGAAGAACTTCAGACATGACTCGTTGCGTTTCGAATTTCATTCCTTTGAGAGAACGTAACTTTTCTCTTATTGCCCTACTGTGACGGGCAATGGATTCCTTAAGTCTTATAGCTTCAGCATCCATATCGAAATGAATGTATAATTAATCAGCTACTGCTAATTTATATGAAACTGTCAGTTCTATACTTAATATATGACCATCTTTAGCACGTCCGACTGGCGCTGTAAACGATAGAATATCGCCAGTTTCAACTCTTACAGGATATCTTTCAACTAATCTTCCGTTTATTGCAAACAATGTATCATTTACAGCATGCGGATGTACCGATGATACGATGGAACACGAGAGTACACTTCCATTTCCAGGAACTTTATAGTATTCGAGTCCCGATGTTAACGTATACCTTAAAGAGGGACCTCGAAACGGACGTGTTTGCAATGAAATTATGAGCTGTGCTTTCAATTGTTGTAACATAGTGTCTACAACATTTCTCATTCGTGTTTTCATAGTATGAATATCATTATTTATAGTGATTAGTTTATTATCAAGTTCCGTTTGTCGTGCGGTTAGTTCTTTCACTTCTTTTTCTACAGCTGTAGTAATAGTCCCGCTAGCGGAGGTGATTGTTCTAGTTAACTGACTTTGTAATTCATTCTGTTTCCGTGTAATAGTATCGACAATGTTTGTTATAGTCTCAGTTAAACCCGTTTGCAATTCATTATGTTTCTGTATAAAGAAATGATTAACATAACTCATGGTGACTGCATCACTATCATCTATCGGGTCGGCTAAATCCTTCAATCTCTTCATTCGAAATGATAGAGTTTCATTAGAGTCGTGAATTGGAATCCTATCATCTACATATTTTTTATTAGGAACGTCGTGTTCGTGAAGGGGGTCCAACAGCGTTTTCATTCTTATACCATCTATAATGACATTATTTTCGGAATCACGTTTAAATGCATATTTACTTAAGTACTCCATTAAATTGTTGTATTGGATGTCGAGCGATTTTTGTATGTGATCCCTAAGCATAGCTTCAAACTCGCCCATACGCTGATACGAGGTCTGCTCGCTGAAGATCTGCATTCGATTCTCGACGTCAGCCGTATGCGTATCCACATAACGTTTAGTCGATGCATCGTCACCTTCTTCAGGGTCGTGAATATTGCACAACCGCTTTCCCTTGAATCGATAGTTTCCCGATCCATCTCTAGTTATGATATATCGATTGAACACACCCCTAGAGGGTATGATTCTTCGGGATCCGAACCTGTCGATACTCATTGCTTAAGTGATGGATTATTCTATTTATTCATTCTGATAAAGCGATCAAAACCGTGACGGTAGCGTCCCTCGTTCAGTGGATATTCTGGTACTATAACAACAAAGGATCGTTCATCACTCTCCCATATATGTTTACACATATTCTTAAATTCATCATAGGACATATCGGTATTTACATAATCTTCGTATATATGTTTTAAATTGAGATTATCCTGTCTAAAGAATATAATCATATTTGCATTATCTCTAATTAAATGTTTAGGTACTTTAGCATATGATTGTGCTAAATATATAGCATCGACATTACGATGTCTACCCATACTGTAATATGAAGCTATCTTACCCTGTTTTCCATTTATCACATCATCAAATACGAATATCGAATTTTCTCTAGCATCCGACGTTTAAATTACTTTATCACCATCATCGAACGTAAATACACCTATATCGGGTATAGTTTTCAGTAACCTGAGTAAATATCGATATTTAGGTTGTTGCAACGATTTCGAGTATATGTAGAGGTTTTCGAATCTCAGACCATTCTCGTGAATAAGCAGGTTGAGTAAAACGTTCGTTTTTCCAGCATTTGAACTGCCAAGTATGAGCGCTCTAACGTTACTCGGAAACAACGTACCGTGTCGTCCTTTGCGAATGTCATCCTCGAAATCTAACACCTGTATGGGTAGCGTACACTTTTGCTTTACTATCTCCATATCGCGACTAATACTTATAAAGCATAAGTTTTGTCTTTTATTTCGTTCGTGATAAGGGCAATCTATGTCTTTACTGGATTTAGCCAATCGTCATAGGAATCTTATACTTATAAAGCGCACGTTTTGCCTTTTTTATTTCATAGTGAGACATGCGCTCTACACGTGCACGCAAAGGTTCGGGAATTCTTAATTCCTTGATTAATTCATTACCATTTGAGGCACATTTACCGGGTTATCGTTTCTGCGGTCCCGGAACGAAACTACATAAACGCTTGCAGAGAGGTGACTTACCGGTGAACGGGTTAGATTCAGCGTGTCTCGATCACGATCGGGCTTACGCAGAGAGTACTGATACAGAATCTCGTCGTCTAGCCGATAAGGTGTTGGTAGAGAAAGCTTGGAGACGTGTAAAGTCTGCCGACGCTTCTTTGGGCGAACGACTTGCAGCTCGACTTGTGACTACACTTATGAAGGGTAAATTGGCAGCGGGCGCTGGCATGCGTAAACGTCGCAACAAGAGAGGTGGTTTCTTACCTTTGCTACCACTTTTAGCAGCTCTAGGTGCAGCAGGTGGTCTAGCTGGAGGTGCTGCTCAGATTGCTACGGCTGTCAATAAGAAACGTTCGGATGCAAAACAACTTGCGGAATTAACACGTCACAACGAGCGCATGGAATCTTTGGCTCAGGGCAAAGGTCTTCGCCGTAAGAGACGTCGTAAGGGTAGAGGATTATATCTTCGATCAAAAAACTCGGGGCGAGGCCTATATTTATCCCGGAAAAAGCCCTGAGTGCTAACGAGATCGATTCGTATGCACGACGTCTACGCATTCCACATTTTAGAGGTGTCTACATGATCGATAAACTACCTCCACATCCTCGATACTATGAGAGAATAGTAGTGAATCTGGATACATCAAATAACCCTGGTACACATTGGGTTGCTGTACGTAAGGATGGTGACGTTGCCTACTACTTTGACAGTTTCGGCGATCTGAGACCTCCGGAAGAGATAGAAACGTACCTTTCGGGTGTCAAGCTCCTATATAATACGACGAGATTTCAAGAATTCGATTCTGTGATTTGCGGTCACTTGTGCCTTCAGTTTCTCCTCGATGAGTTACACGATCACCGTGAGTGGTAGTGATACCAGCTTCTCTACATTTCTAAATCCACCATTACATCTGGATCCTAACGGACATTACGAGATAGCTCTATTGAATTTTGAGACTTTTTACTCAATTCCGAATGTGGACGAGAGTAATAATCTATTCCATTACGTTCGCGATGGAAAAGTCGAACGTATAGTAATTCCACCGGGAATTGGATGATATCGCCAGATTGATCAAGGATGCTCTCGACATCGGTGACGACTTTATTCTACGTGCTAATAACACCATGAAATCAGAAATTCAATCTCCCTATATTATCGACTTTAGTCGTGAGAGATCTATTGCTTCACTTCTCGGTTTCACCTCTAAACAGAGGGTACCGGCAAACGTGGTGACCGAGTCTAATGATTTGGTTAACATATTCAAAGTCAGCATCATACGTATCGAGTGTAGTCTTGCAACGGGATCTTTCATCAATGGTAAAAGTGGTCATTCTCTGTATGAATTTTTCCCATCGGTACCTCCAGGTTATCATATTTCGCAGGAACCATCAAGTCCTATATATTTACCAATCATCGATACGAATCTCATTGATCATCTCGACATTAGAGTGGTAGACCAGAACGGCGATAAGTTAGATTTCAGGAACGAAACCATCACTGTACGATTGCACATACGTCGTAATGGGTATAAGTTTTAAGAGACGATGCTATATTAAAAAACATCTCTCGAGATTGATCTCTACTCGATCATCGACCCGCAAGCTAATCACATCGTCTAATCGACAATTTCTCGCTAACTTAGGCTTCAAGGTTCTATGATGGATGTGTTGGACGTGACCGGGATTCCGACCTTTGATGATAAGATCAGTAAGGAGGAAGAACACGTATTCCTACCGTACAATACGTCAGCTCTCGATGTGAACGATGAAATTAGAATTCCATGTCAAGCTGAAGATTTGTACACGCTTCCTAGTAGAAGTTATCTCTACATTGAGGGGACTCTCACTAAACCCGACGGCACCGTTGCCACATCGAAATTGAGTAACAATGCTATGGCATTCCTATTCGATGAGATTCGTCTGGATATGAATGGAACGACTATTGATAGAACTAGGAATCCGGGCATTTCATCAACGATGCGTAACTATGCTGCACTGAATGAACTGGAATCGAATCGTTTACTAAATGCTGGATGGATCTATCCTGGAGGTGTGGTAGACATCGTGAATACATCGAATGGTATCTTCAATGCTATCGTTCCTCTTTCGATGTTGCTGGGTTTCGCCGACGATCACAAGGAGGTCATACTTAATAGCAAGTTTGAACTTATTCTCATTAGATCTAAGGATTCTAATAATTGTATCATTGGAAACGATCCTACAACCATACAACTAACTAGACTCGAATGGAGGATGCCTGTACTTCGACTTTCAGATTCTGAACGAGTTGATAAACTTAAACTCGTCAAATCGGATAAACCTCTACACGTCGCATTTCGAACCTTGGACCTTCACACTCAACCTGCTGTACCTCAAACTAAAGCGTTCACATGGAACATTGCAACCACGACTAAACTTGAAAAACCACGTTTCGTCATAGTCGGTGCACAAGTGGATAGATTGAATCATCTCGCTAAGGATGCTTCTCTATTTGATAATTGTAATATCACCAATCTGAAACTTTATCTCAACAGTGAATCTTACCCCTATCACGATATGAATTTGGATTTCGCCAATTCGAAATTTGCATCTCTGTATGATCAATATTCCAAATTTCAATCATCCTACTATGGAAAGGAGAATTACCCTCTTTTGAAAAGGAACGACTTTCTGAAATATGCACCGCTATTCGTCATCGATTGCTCTCATCAACCTGAGGATACTGTGACGGGGGCAGTGAATGTCAGATTGGAAGTTCAAGCATCGTCAAATTTTCCTGCACAAACTTCATTATTCTGTTTAATTATTCATGATAAATTATTCACTTATAAACCACTAACTCATGTTGTACAATCTATCATATAGGTGTAATAAATAAAACATTACAAATTCAAATTATCTTTTTATTGACTTTAACATACATCTCCAATATCCTCTTCCTTGCACTCCTGCTTTTTGCATCATATGAACATAATGATTTATGAATATCATACAACTGATATAAATTTCTTTCAATATATGGAATTAGTCTTTTAAGTCCATTGAATGCAGTACTATTCAGATTTATACTGCCCACATTTAAACATGTATTCACAAACGTTATTTCTTGCATCTTATTCATGCATAACATTATATTAAATGCATATATTATATTTTCACTGTACGGTGCACATGGATGCTTACCATCTTTCAGATACGTATCCAAAACACACAAATTTGACATTATTACCTCCAAATCCTCTTTTGTAATATACACAAACGTATCGTCATGTGTGTCTTTAATGTAAAGTGATGGGAGTTCATTGTATAATCCTATGTTCACACGAAAGTCAATGCTGATGGAGATGTCGTTATCGTTCATGCACACACTATTTACCATCACTCGCAACTTCCTCCTCTACTTCTTCTGCGAAGGGTGTGAAGGGTTCGAACATCATTATGATGAAACTGTCTTGATCGAACGTCTTCTTGGCTTTGACGATTCTCGGTTTGCAGTTCGTCTTCTTCTTTTTCTTGTCTCCTTTCTTACTGGATCTGCGGACATACACGAACTGTCTCAACATCGTGAATATTTAATACACTTGTTAACGTAAAACTCTTATTATTTTATACTCACTTTTCTATGACTTCCTCCTCGGGTTTCGATGTACCGATATCCTTAAACGGACGATCATTGTACGGACCGCACACATCTTCACCTTGATCCTGTTCGGACTGGCATGCCACATCTTCACTTTGGGCTTTACTGAAATAAACATATTTATCATTAGTTATCTAACACATAACAACACTTTCACGTTAACACACAATTATAATTCTACTTACCCGAGGTACACTTTACAATTCTTTCCGCATTGAGCATAAGATGTGATCGAATCATGATGGGAAGGATTCTTGCAAATCACTTGATGCATCTTTCCATCACACGTTTCATCGTGGTGCTCAACCCAATGCTTGTGCAAATCTTCGAAATTGCGTAGATTCTCCCAGAATCTGGTATCACTTTCAATGATAGGTGTTGTTGTTCCACTCATCTTGACGTTGCGATGTGAAGTGAGAATGCATTCGTTCCCGAGTAAGCAGATGGGTGATGAAACGTGATCATACCTGTCTCCCCCCTCCCCATCCTATCGTCGATTGTACTTAACGGACGGAGGGTTTGTGTGAAGTGAGGACACGTTCGTTCCCGAGCTGGCGGGACAGGGTGAGACCTGTTAATTCGAATTTACTCACATATGCACAAATCTTGAGGAATGACAACACGTCATCACCCTTATACTTCAATGTGGAATAGATTTATATTTTCTCGTACCTCGATGTGGGAATGGAATTTAACCTTTTCTTAACCTTTACATCGCTCTTGGATACAATAGCTCAAGGAGAGATTCTGCATAGGGAACACCCCTTACCAGAATGTCTTATTACATTTATTTTCATAAATCTCTCCAAGTAAACATACCTAATCATTCTCTCGATATTCTTTTATCTAAAGAATAACGATACTACATCATATATCATACACTAAACGTAATAGATATCAAACCCTACACTCGATATTCATACATGAGAGTTCAAGCACAGACATCGAAGCACTGAACGTAATAGATATCAAACCCTAGACTCGATATTCATACATGAGAGTTCAAGCACAGTCATCGAAGAATTACTATCAATACATTTAATTCAAACATCCCCGGAACCCCCGTTACCCACCCCGCCCCATCACAATATCGAACCCTAGACTTCGATATTCATACATGAGAGTTCAAGCACACACACACATCGAAAAGAATTCACATTTAATTCAAACATCCCCGGAACCCCCCCCCCCCCCGTTACCCATCCCACCCATCACACATTACACATCACACACACACACACAATCATCATCATCATCATCCCAACCCTCAAAAACATCTCACTGCACAGGGGAGAACGGCACTACGCCAACACTCCCCTTCTTTTACAACTCGATTTTCATATAGGAGAGTTCTAAATCAATGAGCATTCTACATCACTCATATATTAACACAGAGGAGAGTTCAACATCTTATCTACACTGTGCTGATTCTCTCAATTCTATACTACTACAAACTTTAGAGAAGAACCGTAACCCAAAACCTTCTTCAGTGATTTAAAAATCAAGGTGATGATTGAAAACTGGATCCATTCAATACGGACCTGAAGCAATAGAATGACACCCCTTTGAACGGAATTCTATTGTAAGGATTCCACCAATCTTCCTAATGATGGAAAATAGTGTGCAAAGAAATTGAGACCATAACGGTCTGTAGATCAAAATTATGTATTTGGTTAGTTTCAAAATTGTTGGCCACGACTTTGAGTATGGAGCTCGTAGAAAAGTCCAAATCGTAGTTGATATTTTGTGTTGAGTTTAGATATTGTTGATGCTGTTGCAGGAACTGTGCTGTTGGTGCAGGCACCACGTAGGCTAGTGGCGGTGTTGGTGGTGCTACTAGTGGCGGTTGGTGTAGGAGTAAGTGTACCTCTAGCACTCAGGAGCCGAGGCAGCAGTAGAGATCGGGATACGGCACTTCAGGAACATCTAGAGGTCGTCACACAGCTTCTCCACGAGGTTCCTCTGATAGACGGGTAAGTCTGTTCTCAGTCAAGCTTGCTTTTCATTTGGAGCAGGATTTCTATGTTGGACGCACAATTCTTTCTCTTCTTGTGTGAGTTTTTGCGGCTATCAGTTTCCTCTAGTCACCAATTGTATCATCTTATTTTAAATAAGTGATACCGAAATTAAGGTTTGCCATAAGTAAAGAATCATGATGGATGTCAAAGGAATGTTGGTTCTTTGTCACAACACGTGCAAGGCCAGTTGAGGTGAATAGCAATTGGGGGGGGGAAGTTATTATAACAAAATCAATGTAAGAAACAGTGTCCTTAGCAGATTTCTAAAGGGGCTCACTTGACTTGTTGAATAGGGTATTCTTTGAACCATTCATAATGGCGACAAACTAGCTACAAAGGGATCTTTGGTTGAAAAGGAGTTTTCAGAAAGTGAAAGTGATACACCCACGCGCATCTGTGGTCATTCACACAGTCTTCGGCGTGGTGCCGATTAGAGCGGTCCTAGGCGTGAGGGCGATTAGGGCAGTCCTCTCGTTCTGTCTTGGATATTTGTCGGTTCATATATACGTGAGGAACGAATAAAGTTTATCGAGTAATAAACATTCTGCCATCAGTAACTCTAAACAGGGATATGGGTAACCCTTGGTCGGCAACTTCAATTTCGATGTTCTGAAAAAAGAAAGAAGCAGTAAATAAATAAGTTGGAAACGGGCATTCCAGTGTCATTAAAATATCCTTCTCACACACATCCACGCATACCCTGTGAGAAACCTCATTGTTTTACCCTGAGCTAAACAAAAGTGCTTCAAACTCTATTGTCAAGTGGAACATTGTTCGCCACATATATTATTGCTTCAAATTGGCGTCCCAACGTGGAATTGTGTAACACCCATAAACATTTATGTATCATAATAGTCATGAGATCTCTGGTTTTCAGGTGTGGTTCGGATTGAAATAAATAAAGTTTTGGAGAAGTCCATTTTCGTAACAAACAACTTAATTGTATTATCTGGATTACATTTTACTTGAACTTTCTTTCCTAGTCAATTGCAGGTTACCTCCAGCATATCAATAAATTCTTAGTTTTTTAAAGAAAACAGTTCCAATTATTACATAAACTCCTTACTCTTGCACGTCTATTCATCACCCACAAGATTACAGAACATATCTATGAAGATTATTGATTTTCAGTTACTATCCTTACTCCTATATTAATTTTGTGATTGGCCGATTTAATGCTAGGTCACCACATTGCGTTATACAATTATTACTTCGGCCAATCACAAAATTACACATAGTTTTACACTTTTTTATAAATTTATAAATTTTTCACACCTTTTCTAAATATAAATCGAAACTACTGTTACACATTTCAAGAGTTCACAATAAAGCTTTCCAACTGTTGAAAAATACCTGACAAGACCGGAAAAAACTTGACACATTTTCACGTGTTGCGGTCTCTCATATCAGATTAGGATTAAGGAATAAGACAGAGCTAACACAATTGATGAGTTAACCGCATTATTGTGTATTTCGTAAATCCGCCTCTCAGTTTGTTCATATGACCTAAAGCAGTTATTTTTAGATAGCATTTCATTGAAAATTATTAACAGATTATAATAAAAAAAGACAGCGAAGTTAAAAAGAACAACTGAAAGTGAAATATTGATTGAAGAGATAGAAGCAAGGAAAATGAATATTGTAACGTTCACGGATGCGCCAACAACAGATATAACGTTCGTGCTTTGCACTAATAGCTGAGTACATTAAGTTCCACCTAATAGTTCCGTCATTGGAGTGGGAGAGCTCAGGAAATGAGGTGTTCCCTAAAAAGGTGTAGGTTAAAGTTGAAGCTGATTTTTCATATAATTCGAGAAAATTCACTAAAATTTCCATATATGGAGATGTAAAGCAAACTTGGCCCTCTGAAATTGATGAAAAGGTTAAATCAAGATGGCTTTGTTTGTGACGCAACAGATTGCCTACAGTCCGGCCGCTCTATCTCCGGCTCTGACGTTTAGTGGCTGCAGGAGGTGGAGGGGGAAGGTTAATAGTACCAACATATAATAATGAGTAATTGAAAACATATCGTCAGAATTATCTTTGTAATGAGAGTATAGGATTATATCAGCTTCAAAACATTGAAATCCAACTTGTAATTTCATTATCGTGCAAGATATTCTTTACAACATCACTCTATTGGAATATTTCGTTCACACCTTTCACGCACACCAACTGCTCCTGCTGGTGGTACTGGGAGTCTGTACATCCGGTGTCGTGGTTAGGAAGTTAAAACTGTCTGCTAGCGCCAATAAGCGTTGTCGCTGCTGGGCGTGGCTTGCAAATCCAGCACCGTGTTGCCGCTGCAATTTTGTGTGAACCACGTGGCTTTAGGTTGCTTTTAGATCCCGCACTGGTGGCTTGTTTAATTTTTTGTGTGTGCATGAATTCCGATTTGTAGCGTCTGTAAGTCTTATTTTTGTCGCTATTATAGTAATATGGCTACTGGTTCGTCAAAATTCAACAAAAAATCGGCTCTTATAAGAGCCAAAGCCAGGCTCAGGCTACGTGAGTACTTCGAGAAGGAGCGGGACAATGGTGGACCTCTACTACCTGTTACCAAGGTGCTGGACAGAGTTTGTGACGCCTTGAAGGTGGGAAGAATGTGACCAAGGAAAAGTGCCAGCTGATTTAAGTTCGCCGTCTGCAGTTCTGCGTACACCGGGAAAGCAAACGCAAGGAGGCAGCCTTAAAGCTTCACTTGATGCTTTTCAAAAGGATGCTATAAGGCGACATGCATATCAATATTATATGAGAAAGAAATTTCCCACTCGTGCGAAGTAGCATTTTGTTATTTCTTTTCCAGTAAATGTATACTGTCTCCATATGCAACTATTCTGGGATCATGTATATACACGTTGTCCACGTACATTTAAGAAGTAAATGCGTGAAATATTTAAAATAAACATGTTCCTCTGCTTGAAATTCCCGCTAAAGAACTGGCAACAACGCGCTTCCCCCTCTCGAGAACTGTCAGAGCCGGAGATAGAGCGGCCGGACTGTATAAATTCAAACTTTGACGTCAAGCCAATCAAATTCAAGTATTGGTCCATTAGCAACAAGACATGGTAGAATGAACCAATCCGAGTTCAGTAATTTTTTTTTCACTTGAGAAAGCTCATTCCTTAAGGTTCTTATGATCTGGTCAGACGTGTTATGGCTGTCGTCTCGGACACAGACGCGTCGAAAAAGAGCATACTTAAATTATGAATGGCACGCTGTTGCGTTTACTACGTCTTTGAAAGCAGGAAAGATGTTTATAAATCTTGTTTTAAAACATCGGCTGTGTAAAGATACAGCAAGAAAATAAATTCTCAAAAAAAAAAAAAAAAAAAAAAAACGTGAAGCAGTGTTTTAAAATCAATTTTGTTGTCACCATCCACCATTCCGTTGCTGGCGCGGTACCACTGCCTGAGTTTACAGAATTCATCGCTCATCGACAGAGCTGCCGGCAAATTATCCAGACTATATCATCGCAGTAACAAGGAAGCTGAAAAGATCTTCGACTCTCCATCCCGAGGAAGGTAAGTCGCCTCACCGAGGCAATGTAATAATGAAGCTTATTACAAAGAGAAGGATTTGCTTATCCTAAAATTATATCATGTTGCTCTGGCTTATAGTGTGTTTATTCTACATAAACTTAAAGTTAATTACATACAACCAGCAACATTTCTCAGAAAAGGACGGCTGTGAGCTTTACCTTGGCAGAGGTTCCTGGCGTCAGACGATCCATTGCAGAAGATCATAGACGTGGTCGTTAAAGAAAAAAGCGACGGAGATTCGTCTAGCACGTACGTGAGTGTTCCAGCTTAGGTTTTTTTTTTTTTTTTTTTTTTGAGTGGAGGAAAAGTGCATGTTACTCACTTACCCTGGAATTGGAGTGTGGGACTCTACTAAGGGAATCGAACCACCAGCCCTACCCACTAAAAGACCTCCACCGGTGAGTATTCAGGAGTGGTGCTGTGGCAGTACCGCTGTAAGCACCTGCGGATTCTAGGAAGGGATATATTGGCCCGGCCGAGGCCAGGTCCAAGGTGAGGAAGGCGGCAGGACATAATCATGACCAAGGCCCTGCTTACGCCCTTGCTTATTAGGAGCGGTCTTGTTTGGAAGTGGATGAGGAATTGTAGGGTCTCTGCGGTGGTTGGTGTCGACCTCTTGTGTTGGGTCCGTCAAACATCGTTTCGAGGCCTGCCACTTCCACCTTGACGATTCTTCGGAGCATGAATGTATGTGTGTCGCATTGTTTAATGGAGAACTGATGCTTCTCCTCTATATCCTCTCGCAATTCTGTGAGCTCAGAATTGATATTTGTGTGTGATATGGCTTGCTACTCAGATGAAGCCCAGAGCTCTGTGAGAAGTTCCTCCATGTTGGTAAGCTTGGCCATTACAACCAGGAACTTCGAATGGAGAGCCTGAACAGCCTCCCCTAGGCCCCGAACTTGCTCCCTGAGCAGCTCCTGATTTGTGATATAGTTTGGTGTTGCCGGCTGTTGGTGAATTTGTTGAGGCTGAGCACTCAACTGTTGCTGAGTGGTTGGCGGCGCAGGAGGGACAGGCGTTGCCTTCCTGCAGGGATGCAGGGGGCATAGCGCCTGCCTGGTGAAGTGGCTCTGCCCGCCGCAGGAGGCACAGTAGCGGCGACGTCGGCGGAGGTTGTGCTCTCTGCAGACCGAGGTGAGGCTGGAAGCACCGCAGTAGTGGCACTTAGGCTCGGCTGCACAGGACTCGGCTGCATGCCCGTAGGCGCAGCAACGGCGGCATTGAGCTTGACGGTCCTGCCGGCTGACTTCAGTGCGAAGCACCCGCCCTAATAAGCGTAGGCCGTTAGTTAAAGCAGCTTCCAGTTCCGCGTGGCTGGCTAGCTCCACCCGGACTAGTGGTGTCGGACCTCGGGCTTAGGCTAAATTCTGGGGGTTTAAATATCAAATCTCTGCCAAAGAGCAACTGAATCGAAGCTTCGTCAGCTTAAGTCAGCAAGGCACCCACCCATGTATGACAGCCAAGCATGACCTGCAAATAACGTGACAGTATGTCGCGTGTATCGATATTATTCTTACAACTTTCGAATATATAATTTTTATAAATTTACTCTTTTTATAAATGTACAAAATATCGTCACAACTTTCCGCCGCAATAAGAACCACAGCTGTCCTCAGCTGACTATATGACAATATCTCAAAAAATATGTCCAAATATGTATAAAATATATAATCCAATATAGAGGGTGTATATAAATGTATATCGGGGTTTTAACTCTTTATAAAATTTATTATATTAAACTTACAGTTATAAATGCTATGTCAAACGAAAAAACAACTCAGTTTTATTTGTTGGCACTAGAGCGCATGTGTGTGCAATGTTTCTGTCGCAATCCGCTAGATAGTGGTAGTAGCAAAGATGGCGACTAGTAAACAGAAAGCGTTTTGTGTTTTGCACTTTGCAAAGACCGAATCTGTAGTTACTGTGCAACGGCGTTCCGCATTAAGTTCGGTTGTGATCCAGTGATAATAACATTCGTAGATGGTGTCATCAGTTTGAATATACCGGCTGCCTTTGTAAAGGGAAGAGCTCGAGACGACCAAGAGTAAGTGAAGAGACTGAGCGAGTGAGAGAGACGTTCACTCGTATCCCAAAATAATCAGTCCGGAAGGCTAGTCATGAATTACAAGATCCTATGTCGATTGTTTGGAAAGTTGTAAGAAAACGCTTACGGCTACGTCCTTACCGTTTACAGTTATTACAGGCTCTAAAGCCGACAGACCACGGATTACGTACCAACTTCGTAAACGACATGTTGTTTCATGACGATGTCGATTTTATGAATCGTGTTGTCTTCAGTGATGTGAAATGAAATGTGTAGTGTTTAACGCCCGCTTTTACTACATACGGCACCGTAGGCGGTGACACTGATGGTACATGAGATGAAGATGGAGCACCGAGGAATGAGATGACGGGGAACCTGGAGGTCCCGGAGAAAAGTCGCCCCAGCACCGTGTTGTCAACCACAAATCTCACTTTGCAGTCACCTGGAATCGAACCCGGGCCACCTTGGTGAGAGCCAAGCGGTGTCTTCAGTGAGGAATCGGCCTTTCACCTTCGTGGACATGTTAACACTCATAATGTGCGCATCTGAGGCTCAGAAAATCCTCACGAGATCGTACAAATGCAACGAGATTCCCCTAAGGTGAATGTTTTTGTGCCGTATCTCGGCGAAAAGTTTATGGGCCTTTCTTTTTTGGTGAACCTACTGTATCTGGCACTGTTTACCTTGATACACTAGGGTAATGGCTCTTCCCTCAGTTGGAAGAAAAGAGCCAGAGAACTTCATTTTCCAGAAAGATGATGTGCCACCTCACTGGCATAACGAAGAACGCGAATTGTTGAGCATCACGGTACCCTAGCGCTGGATAGGCCGCAAGGGCTCCAATGACAGGGCTTGCTAAACATGGCCTCCACGTTCTCCTGACCTAACGCCATGTGATTTTTGCCTTTGGGGCTTCATCAAGGATCGTGTGTACGTGCCTCCGCTACCAGCTGACCTCCCTGAATTAAGAAACCGGATTGAAGCAGCTGTTGCTACAATTACTGAATACACACTTATCAACGTTTGGGAAGAGCTCGGCTATAGACTTGATGTGTGCCGTGTGACAAAGGGTAGTCACATTGAACATTTATAAGGTTCTTGGTAAAACTGTTTGAGTTGCTTTCTCATTTGACATATTATTTATAACTGTAAGTTGAATGTAATAAATATTATAGAGTTAAAATCCCGATATTCATTTATATACACCATGTACAAAGATAATATACAATAAGAGTAATGGGCTGGGCCACGGCTGGGCAGACAGGCGAATTGAGGACAGGACTACGTACATAGCAGGGTAGACTAGGATGGAAAATCAAAGGGAAACTAGAAAAAAGGGGACTCAGGGAAGGCAACAAGGGAAACACGGAGTCACTCACCAAGGCACAAAGTTCGAGGAACCAATCCGTTGTTGTCTTC